>OZ038488.1:108139248-108196748 GCA_964036315.1 Acanthosepion esculentum
TATAAACGCCTACATATACATACACACATATGTGTATACTTATAAATACCATATAATCACCTACAAATATCAACACAATTATATGAACACTTATCAACACACATATGTCCATATACAAATATCTATACGCATATACAGTATAACACAAGCAATTAAACCTGTATATAGACACTCAAGGTGTTATTTCAAGTCTAGATAATTTAAAATTCCGGAGTTTCCATAGACATGCCTCCCAAATCTTAGATATAGTTTGTTACTTTGAGACGATGTTTGTGCCTGCATTTGAAGATAATTTCATTGACGTGATTTAGTAATTCCCCGAGTTCATTATGTTTGATTATTAAGATTTTCTCATTAATGCATAGGTCACATCTGTCTCTAACGTTTCTAGGAGTTCGAGTCCTAGAGATAATTCTCCATTTCAACTGTGGGGTGAAGTCGTTTTCCACCAGATCCCAATAGTATTTAGACAGCGCTGTTTGGTGTTTAAGGGATTCATTAGTGAAGGAATGGCGATGGTTATAAAGGCGCTCTTTCCATTTCCCAGCAGATATTCCAGTACAAATATTTTTTGTTTCGTATTCTCTTTGGTGGTCTGTCATACATACTCCTCCCACTGGCCATTCAGTTTAAACCCTGCAATTACAGGTAGAAGTATTCTTTTAATAAATGATTTGCATTAAAATCTCTAATAATATTATTATTGTGGAAATTTATAATTTCCTCCACATTGATCACATATGAGTAAATAATTTTCAAGTTCATTTTATTAAATTTTTTTTTCAGAGTATTGTTCTTACTATCTATTAAATTTAAGAAGTACTTTCCTCTATTAATGTTGGATAATTTGTAGAATGGAGGGTTGAACCATATAACCTTCCTTTTTCTTTTCTTTGATTTATTGGACGTATTAATGTCTGTTGGAATTTAATCTTTATGAGGGGTTGATTATATCTAAATTTGCTTTCATTAAATATTTTGCAGCGAGAAGTTTATTTATTCTGGCTTGACTGTGTTGGGAATTTGGTTTATAATTGCTTTGGGGTGGTACGAGTTGGCATTTATGTATATGGGGTTTGATTTTTCTTTTTGGAAGGGTCTGAAGGTGTTATTGCAGAGATTAAACGTAACATCTAGGAAATTAACGATTTTTAAGTTGGATGATATATGAATTTTAAATCCCAGAAATTGGAAGGCCCTAATGATTTTATCTGTAGTTTGGAGATTAGAGGACCATTGGTATTAGGTAGAACAATGAGTCTATCATCTCTGTACAGCTATACATTTTGGGGTCCAAGAATCTACTTAGAGTATATAAAATGTATATACATACTACATCTGCTATTTGGGTTGAATCATATGCTCCTATGTGAACATCGAAATTTTCATTGTTTTCTTTAACCCAAGGGGAGTCATTAAATACTAGTATAGACTATTTGGAAGCCATTATAATTTTTATTTCGTCGTCGGTAATGTCAATATAATTTTAGCAAAGTCTAAGCTATTTTCTAATAGGTTTTTAGAAATGGAGGGGTAAAAATCGATAATATGTAATTGAATAAATGAAGCTTTAGTCTTAGAGTTTATATTCTGGAAATATTTAATGGTATCCGAGGAATCTTTCCAAAGGTTTACAGGGTATTTTTCTAATATAGATGTATTTATTTTTTAAGGATATTCTTGGAAGTCAGACCTAACTCTGATTCAGAGGGATTTATCAGTCTGGACTTCAAGTGAGTTGTACCCGCCCTTTCAGCAATATAATATTTATAGGCGAATTTAGCAGTTTCTATATTTATAGAGGATAAAGACACACAGTTCCTGTTTTTTGTATATGAGCTAGAGATTCTATTCAGAATGAAATGGTAGTATTCAGAGGGATCAGTTTCGTATATATATATATATATATATATATATATATATATATATATATATATATATATATATATATATAAATATATATATATGTTTATGTGTGGGCGCGTTGTTAAAACATTCGCTTTCTCACCATATAACCCGGGTCCGAATTTCACCAGGGTGGATTTATCAGGAAGGAGACGTCCTGATGTTTTCGGTCTGGAGGAGGGACGATCCCAGCGTGCGCCATCTTTGGAAAGTGTCTGAAAATCCATACCACGGGTTGAACCAAGTCTTGTGGCCAAAATTGGGCAGACGGAACTGTTGGGGAACGTCGATAGTAGTGCTAGCACGAAGTCAGAAATCATCGTGACCGAGGGTTTGAGTTTGCTGGCGTTGTTCAGATTGTTGATCATGCTAGATAACATGCTCTCTCCCAGAAACTGTAACTAAGGTTTGCACAGAATAGTTGCACTATAAATCACAGGTTGGCTCTGTGGGTATTGAACAAATGTGCCTGAGCGAGCGTCTGCAATAGGGATTGTCTAGCCGCCCCAGTAGACGGGTATCCTCGAATATGAGTGGCCAGCTAAATATATATATATATATATATATATATAAATATAAAAGTGAACATAGAAGTCAACACTTAGAGGCGACAGTCTGTTTCATGCTAGTGCAATCATCAGGCCTGACGATTGCACTAGCATGAAACAGACTGTCGCCTCTAAGTGTTGACTTCTATGTTCACTTTTATATTTACACACGCTCTATTATCCAATAAATATAGCACACTTTAAGACTATATTTCTTTATATATATATATATATATATATATATATATATATATATATATATATATATATATATATATTGTTCAGTCCCCGAGGGAAAGCATCCGTGTCATACACGTGCGTAATCGTGAAGACAGTTGCCTTAAGACGATTATCTGCCTAACTATGTGAAGTAGAAGTCACGTTCATCGTCCTTTCATTAAAAGGGGTTCATCCGGCTGTCTTTGAGATTACGCACTGGTATGACACGGACGCGTTCTCTTAAGGTCAGAACACTAAAACAGTGATGGTTAACGTTGGGGTAAGATTAGGATGATGATGTAAGTACTGACTACGTACTTGGTGTCATGCTTTTGTTGTGAGGTGTTCCAGTGATATACTAATGGCTAAACGATAGTGGTCAAAACGGTGACCTACCTAAGAAGTACCTAAACTACAAAAAGGACAAACAACGGCAAGTGAGACGGTGCATTTTCTGTATTGTGGTAACAGAGCATATATATTAGCATATATATTAGGACATAGAATTTGCATATATATTAGGACATAGAATTTGCATATATATTAGGACATAGAATTTGCATATATATTAGGACATAGAATTGAACACAGAATAGGCTGTGCTAGGGATAGTTTCACCCAACATCGCAAATTTCTACAAAACCAAGTTTATGTTCTTAAATAGTTTCGACATCAAAATCCGTTTAGAAATATCAATGTTTCCAGCTGTATAAAACCGATTTCTAAGATCAATGGCGAAAATAGCTTTGAGTAAATGAAGTCTGTTTATGTTGGCGAAGGTCATACTTCTTTGTAGATTGTGGACTGGCACTGCAGAATCACAAAGAACTGGACCATATAAAACAAACCAGAACTTGAGGACTACCAATAGGAAGAAAAAATAATGACGTAATCTAATGTTGGAGTTTTCAAATACAAGGTTAGGAAGAAAGCTGCCATTAGTACTAGAAAGACCGATAGATGTCGACTTTTCTTTAAAAACTTTTGCAAATTACAAACGAAAACAGTGCTAGCTTCTCGGTCAATGAATGTCGGAATCGGCTACTATTACCATTACCATGGACATATATATATATATATATATATATATATATATATATATATATATATATATATATATATATATATATATACATATATATATATATACATATATACATATATACACACACACACACACACACACACACATATATATATATATATTTGGTCTCTTTGAGCAAATATAATTATATTTGCTCTCTTTGAGCACTCTTTTAAGAATAGTATTTTTGGTTACTGGAATTTATTCCGTATACACCAATTCTATACCTATACTTGGGTATATATATATATATATATATATATATATATATATATATATATATATATATATATATATATGTATATATATATATATATATATATATATATATATATATATATATATATATATATATATATATATATATCAATGGTAATGGTAATATTAGACGCTTCCTTATAAGGAGACATTCGCGCTCTACTATCGGTATCGAGCCCTCTTTTGGATTAATGCTGTGAACGTTGGAATTTATATATTACTTTTGTTCTCATCGCATCGGATATATATATATATATATATATATATATATATATATATATATATATATATATGTCGGGTGTAACAGCAATATTGTGCAAATCATATAACAGCATGGGATAATTGACTGTCTCACAAAATGTTTTATATGTAAAAATCCACTAAACTGAGTTTCAATTTTTTTCAGATAGGACGTTTAGCCATCTTGACACCATTTATCGTAAGAATCACTGAAAACCCCTTTGATTTATTCGACGGATATGGGTCAAGCAACTCAGTTCCAGGAAGCGACATATGCTTTGATTATAGTGGTGAATGCTTTTGAAGAGCTGAATACAGAGACCTGGTGCACTACGCGCCACTAGGGCCCCAAATGAACATTCGCTGGTTTTGAATTCAGAGTTGATCTTCTCCTAGACAAGTAACCATCCAAAGCTATAGAATCCAGTCTTTAATGCTATTTACCCATAGTTAGGGGGAGATAAAGAGGAGTCATAGCTTTCCCAAGGGTATTAGCACTAAGTGAATATAATGGATTTGACTACAATCCGAACTCGGCTCCCCGATTCCTCATATATATATATATATTACTTTCGTTCTCATCGCATTGGATATATATATATATATAATTTATTCGAAAATTATAACATAAATATGTTATAAAACATATGTTATATATATATATATATATATATATATATATATATATATATATATATATATATATATATATATATATATATATATATATATATATATATATAACGTAAATCATTCAAACGAAAAACAAATACTGAAGCTAATTATATGGCGAGAATCACTCTCACAAACAATATTTACTAATAAAATACAATCAACTTCGAATCCGTTAATCTCGCCATATAATTAGCTTCAGTATTTGTTTTTCGTTTGAATGATTTACGTTACATAAATTGAATACGCACTACAAAATCGATATATACACACACACACACACACACACACACACACACACACACACATATATATATATATATGTGTGTGTGTGTGTGTATTCTGTAGTTTACTGGTACCAGCAAGCAGAAATTCTTTATAAGAATAATAATAATTATAATAATGATAATGGCCATGTTCGCCTAAACTAATTGGGGAATCTAAATATAATAATAAAAACGAAAGAATATTAATATACAACCCAGTGTGTCTGAAGATTTTAATTTTTAATATTTTTATATTGTTCAATATATATATATATATATATTGTTATGGGATTAGTATATATATATATTGTTATGGGATTAGTATTTAAATGGTATAAAACATTGGATTAAACTATGCAAGAAAGAGACCAGATTAACGAGTTAGGAATCCGGAAATAGTAAATCGAAGTTAAGCCGGATGTAGTAAAAAGACAAGAGTATAGAGGAGGGGCGAGTGAAAAGCCTTTTTCTCTTTGGCTGATGTTGACTGACGTATGTCAATAAGAACGGTCGAAATCCTAGCAATGTCGAAATGCTTTTTTCCAATGTCGCGGTGTGTATCACGACGCTTTAAAGGAGGGAACCTGACTCGTCCGTCGTTCAGTCGGCGTTGATATTTGAACCAATATGATGCAAAACCCGAAATCGGCGATGAGGAGAGTGATCACTGAAGACAACCCTTGATACTTCTAAAATGTATTAAGCAACTATATATATATATATATATATATATATATATATATATATATATATATATATGTATATATATATATATATATATATATATATATATATATATATATATATATAGTCAAACCTAATGAGCCAGACAAACCTACCAAGGTTTCACTTAGGCTAAGTGAAACGTTGGTAGGTTTGTCTGGCTCATTATGTTTGACAAGGTTTGCTCTACGTTTGTATCGAGCTCTTTAGTTAGTTGTTTACTCGTATCGGGGTTTTTACTTTGGGCCTTGAACCTGTATCTGTGCGATTATTTTCGACAGACTATCATGTTCCTGGCTCTTTCTTTTTTAAAACCTTTTTTTCCCTTCGTGATTGATTTGGCTATTGTTAAATCAAGCATTCGAAGGTTTTTCGACATGAGTATAATTACCTATATTCATATATATATGTATATATATATGTATATATATATATGTATATATATATATATGTATATATATATGTATATATATATATGTATATATATATATGTATATATATATATATATGTATATATATATATGTATATATATATGTATGTATATATATATGTATATATATATATATATATATATGTATTTTAATGTCAATTCTTTAGTGCGTAATCAATTTATGTAACGTAAATCATTCAAACGAAAAACAAATACTGAAGCTAATTATACGGCGAGAATCACTCTCACAAACAATATTTACTAATAAAATACGATCAACTTCGAATCTGTTAATGAATGGTGTGATCCTTGTTCATAAATTCCGGGTTTATCAGGTGTTATTTTTCCTACGAGCCGGGCTTTCAGTCGTACCAAACGACCATCCTCAGGTAGACAATTTAGTGTGTTTTTATTAAATTCCGAATAGTAATGCGACATCGAAAGGTAGTACGGTCCGAAATAGTGTTTTTTTAGCAATGAGATATTGTTAAATGTTAGAATAATTTGGGAGCGTGCAAACGCAACGCTGTGGTTGAATTTTTTAAATTTGAAAAATGTGCGTTCTTGTACTGGAGAAAAGTGGCATGAACTAAATTGTTCAATAATAAGAGTAAATGTCACAGTTATTATCAGGAATTTCGCACTTAGGATCAGGTTATTTTAATGTCAATTTTGTAGTGCGTAATCAATTTATGTAACGTAAATCATTTTGTTTGTGAGATTGATTCTCGCCGTATAATTAGCTTCAGTATTTGTTTTTCGTTTGAATGATTTACGTTATATATATGTATATATATATATGTATATATATATATATGTATATATATATGTATATATATATATATATATATATGTATATATATGTGTGTGTGTGTTTGTGTGTGTGTGTGTGTGTGTGTGTGTGTTTGTGTATGTGTGATGAATGATTAATAAGTAGGTAATATGTAATGTTGCTTCATTTTGTACACATTCATTCAAATTCTCTAAAGCCACAATACAAAGGGATTTAATCTGGTGATTCTTTTGTCCAAGGTCTGGTACTTCCAGCCCCAATTCATTGATTGAGAAAGCGTTAATTTACATAATCCGAACAATAATTTTAAAACGACAAAGGTGCGATGTGTTGCTGAAACTAGATCTCTCTAATTATGTCATCTGCAAACAATAAAGGCTCGATAAATGGCTGTACCACGCCAAGATAAATCGGCCCTGTAACTTCAAAAACGAAAAATCCTTAAATCTTAAGACATCCAGACAATAACCTTAGTCAAGGTCTTTCCCAATATTGGGCCAAATCAATTGGACGTTTATTTTTGCCCAACTGCGACAGTTGTGTCGATTTATTTGGATCGCAATTCTCAGAACAGTCTGCAGGTACCGCGGCAAATGATTCAAGATATGTTTCGAAATACTCCTGAACGATTTCAAGGATTCCGAATGTTTTCATGTCAAAGTTCATTGCTCATAATTCAATAACTTTTACTAATCTTTCATTCGATAGTTCTTTTTTTTTTATTGGGAGAGACGTGATCGCCTAAATTCTAAAAGGACGCGTCACATATAATTAACATATAATTAACTTATGTGAATGGAAATGAGCTCATTATTTTTTTAACGCTACTTTTTCTTAATTTTTTCAAAGGTCTTTCAAATCAGATAATGTAATTCCCTGGGTGAGGGCAGTGGCGGCGTCCTGCCGGTTTGCACCGGTTTACGCGAGCCAATTCTTAAAATGGTAAAAGTTTAGCGAACCGGTTGTTGGATTATGCAAAAATAATCCTCGCGGTATAAAAGGAGGGGGAGAAGAAGTTAGATGTGCAGTATGACAGTTGATGGTATTTACTCATTTCCCGTATACTCGGGCAAGGGAAAAAATTCCCCCAGCACCCGCAACCGTCGGTGCGTGCACCGATCCCTCCCTCTTGTGCAATGGGGAGGAGCGACCTCGGGCAGCTGTTCCCCAGGGCGGGGCACCTCTTCAGTATGATTTTCTCAGTTGCCCGCCTTGTCCTTTGACAGAGAAGCCCCTGAGCGCACTCTGTCCAAGGATAAGACACATCTCGGCCAAAAGGCCGAGAAGCGATAGAGATTTACTTGACCCCGCACTGAGTCAGGTTGTGACACAAGGTCAGTTTTTAACGTGGGGACCCGAGTGTTTTCCCTCCGGCCTCTGGTCTAAGCTGGTCTTACCTTGTCCAAGCTGGTCAGAGCTGGTCTAAGCTAGTCATAGATGGTCTTGGCTTGTCATAGCTAGTCCAAACTAGTCGTAGCCGCTATACCCCCAGCACAGAGCCGGAGCGCTGTGCCAGGTAAGTATCAAGTGATCGAATCTCAGCCAAAAGGCCGAGAAGCGATAATATGACAGTTGATTGATCAGTTTATTTTCTTGTTAAGGGATAATAGTTCAACTGTGTTCAGTCCGGACGGCGACGGCAGTTAGCCTTATATTCTATATATAATCAAATTTTACTACCATCATAAGGTTTTCTAATATTTAACATAGGGTACATACGTAATATATGAATTTAATAGGTAGTTTTTAAAGGGTTACTTACCGATACATATTAAATTACGGGTTGGAGAAGTGACCTAGGAATGTATATCTAGCGAAATAATTAGTGAATATACATCCGTACCGAACAATAATTTTAATTCATTCCAACTTTTGTCTTATAATTCCATCAAATTATTGTTAAGTTATAACCGGGTCATATGAATATATGTGCATGTAAGTATAGATAGCGAACGCATATATATATATATATATATATATATATATATAAAGTGGACATGGAAGTCAGCACTTAGGGGCGACAGTCTGTTTCATGCTAGTGCAATCGTCAGGCAACTAGCTGTATATATATATATATATATACAAGTTATGAAATGGACAAAGTTAAGACATTTTTATGTTTATACATTCTTTTTATAGATACAAATATTTAAGTAAATGCTCTGTTATTATAATAAACAGTATTTATAACATTTACCGGCCTGAATGTCCTAAAAGTTTTCATAGAAAATATTCGTCATCCGACAGGAATCGAACCTGTATCCTATACGGAACCGTCATTTAGCCTGACGTGCTCTGAACCGATTGATCCACGGAGAATCGGTCGATTAGCAACGTCGAATTTACTGCCTTTAAACTTCAATCTTCAGGAATCTCTCACGTACATTCATATCTGCTCAAAGCGTATCCAAATGTAAACAAATGACGTCATACATTATGAAATGGACAAAGTCCGACAATTATTTTAAAGACATTTTTATGTTTATACATTCTTTTTATAGGTACAAATATAAAACATAAAAATGTCTTAAAAAAATAATTGTCGGACTTTTATCTATATATATATATATATATATTTGAAGTGTTACCAAAATGTTTTGAGCAGCACGAGTGTCAATTGAAATTTTCCCTATAAAAGCAGTCATTTTGTATTGAATACTTTGAAGTGGAAAATATACATTTACTCATAGTTAAATTCGTCGAGTCTTTTGTTAGGATAAAGTTATAAACACCTGAGGTTTTGTTTCTGTTGTTTTAGAGTTGTATCTAGACAGAGAGATTTTTTTCGTTTTTTTTTTCTTCAGATATTTACATTCAGGAAGGGTAATAATTATTTGTGTTAGACCCAAACTCGTGTACTTCATTTCTCTGAGGAATATTTCATTGGCAGGAAAGTGTCGCGAAGATAATAAAATTCAAAGAAATGAACAAAGATGATACAGAGATAGAGGATTTGTAGCATAATGATCAAGTAAAGAAATGTTCTCTTGCAATGTCAGTAAGAAGAACGAACAAGCAAAAAAAAAAAACAAACAAAAAAAACTGAAGAAATACTCTTCGAGCTGACAAAGTCGATATTACCAATTCCAAAAGGCGATCGGAAATGTAGGTCGGTATCTTACTTGGCTGATAATGGTGGGAAGAAGAAAACAATTATTACTTTGAGTTTCTGAAAAGACGCTTTATATATTATTTTTTGAAATGACAGTTTCTTTCCGGATGAAATGATTCACATTATTTACATTATTCGGACTATTGTCCTCATCTTTGACGCCATATTTATTACAACGTTTCGGCCGTTGTACGCTCTGGCCTTCTTCAGGTGGTTGGAATGTCGAACTGAATCCTTTATTTCGCTCACTGGGGTAGACTGTTCTAGTTCCACGTGCCATGTTTAATGGATATCAGCTACCTCCTGTTAATTCCACTCTCCAAGTTCTTCACTGCCTTAACCGGGTATTGAACTCAACTCTTTGGGTCCTGTTACTGGATATAAGCAAAGCCTTTATTCACTGTGCCATGTGTCCTTGAGGACATCTGTGTATGAATTTCTGGGTATTATAAACCTAATGTCTCAGCAACAATTTTTTTATCAGTGCTCATATTGCAATTTTTGCTGTTACCATTACATATTTTTACAAGAGCTCATATTTCAATTTTTTGATGTTATTATCGAGTTTCTCTGGCACTCCTTATTACTGGTTCCCATATTGTATTCATTTCTATGCTTGGTTGGCTCAGGAGATTTTTGTAGCCTAGCATATGTGCTGATTCCTTAAGTTTATGAATTTTCCAATGGTGTTCTTTGTCTATGATCTCAACCTTAATCCCACAGAGGGCGGTGATCTCCCTTTTCTCTCCATATGTGTTCAGCTACGTCTGATTTTTCCACTTCCCCTCGTGTTACAGCTTTCTGGTGTTCTTGAAGCCTTACCTTAAACTAGAACAGTCTACCACAGTGAGTGAAATAAAGGGTTCAGTTCGACATTCCAACCACTTGAAGAAGGCACATGGCACAGTGATAAAGGCGTTGGTTAGATCCAGTGACAGTGTGAGTTCAATACCTTGTTAAGGCAGTGGAGAACTTGGAGAGGTGAATTAACAGGAGATAATTGATAACTGACATCCATTAGACGTGAAACTAGAACAGCGAGTGAAATAAATGGTTCAGTTCGACATCCCAACCACCTGAAGAAGGACGGGTGGAAAAACGGCCGAAACGTTGTAATAAATATGGCGACAAAGATGAGGACAATAGTCCGAATAATGTAAATAGTGTACATAATACCTCATCTCAGAAATATAGACAGATACTGAAAGGCCGAAACGTTGCAATAAATATGGCGACAAAGATGAGGACAATAGTCCAAATAATGTAAATAATGCCTCATCTAAGAAATATAGACAAAAATAATTCGCTTTCAAATATCTAGGAAACAGTAAAATTACAACATTTCGTTAAAGAAAATTTTTTTAAACAAAGTAGACACTGATTAACTTAAAAATCTGTGAATGAATGCAACAAAAATCGAGGAGAAACGAATAAAACTGTCAGATAAAACCCAATTTCTGTTTGAACAACTAAATATATCCTATTCTAAATAACATCTTTTTTAGCTTCTAAATAATAAAATCTTTAGATTTATTTTTGTCTTAATAACAAAAGGTTCGGTCAATTTATCAAGAGAAAGATTAGTTTTCCGTTTGCCTGGAAATGAGGTTTAGATAAAAATAGGGATAAACATTGGAACGTGCGAATTCGAAAGAGGCATGACATCTACAATTTATACATATAAATAGTAGAGTAAAACGAGGAGAACGCAGCATCAGCAGAACGAGTGTGACAATTAATATTAAATCCATCAGTGATCACGTTGGATACAATAAGAATCATGAAGTTTAGGATCTTCTATCATCAATGTTAATAATAAAGTAATAATAAGTAATGAGGTTATTTCAGAATCTTAGCTTAAGCTGGATGCTTAGAATTCCATAGACAAAAAATGTGAGCCACGGGGAAGTTTTAAGGAAAATCAAAACTAGGAAACTTATATTTACATTCGGAAAGAGATACTTGCATTATTTACATTATACAAAATTTATCCTCATCTTCATTGCTATATTCACAACATTTCGGCCGTTGTACGCTCCGACTTTCTTCTGGTGATTGGATCCCAGAGATGAAGTATTATGATTACTTGCATTATTTACATTATTCGTACTTTTATCCTCATCTTCATTGCCATATTCGCACAATTTCGCCCGTGTTCGCTCAAGCCACAAGGACACATGGCCCATTGAATAAAGATGTTGGTTAGAACCAGTGACTAACCCCAAAGAGTTGTGACATCAGTGGTGAACCAAAAATTGGAGAGTTGAGTTCAGGGGAAATAACTGAGACATCCGGAAGAGGCATGGCACATGGAACTAGAACAGTCTACACCGGTGGATTAGATAAAGCATTCGGTTCGAAATTCCATTCAACTGAAGAAGGCAAGATCATAAAACTGCCGAAACATTGTGAATATGGCAAGGAAGATGAGGATAACAGTCCGAATAATGTAAATAATGCACGTAATCATAATACCACATATCAGAGATATAGACAGATATTGAAATATCCGTATAGGCAATGAAGATAAGGATAACAGTCCGAATAATGTAAATAATGCGAGTAATCATAATACCTCATCTCATAGATATTGACAGATATTGAAGGATCGGTACCGGCATTGAAGATGAGGATAACAGTCCGAATAATGTAAATAATGCACGTAATCATAATACCTCATCTCAGAGATATAGACAGATATTGAAGCATCCGTATAGGCAATGAAGATGAGGATAACAGTCCAAATAATGTAAATAATGCACGTAATCATAATACCGGATCTCATAAATATTGACAGATACTGAAGCATCGGTACGGGCAATGAAGATGAGGATAACAGTCCGAATAATGTAAATAATGCACGTAATCAAAATAACTCATTTGATAAATATTGACATATATTAAACGAGCGGTACGGGCAATGAAGATATGGATACCTGTCCGAATAATGTAAATAATGCACGTAATTTAAATACCTGATCTCATAGATATAGACAGGTATTGAAGGATCGGTACGGGCAATGAAGATGCGGATAACAGTCCGAATAATGTATATAATACACATAATCATAATACCTGATCTCAGAGACATAGACAGATAGGGAAAAGGATAGTTAATATTTCAGCGAAACTTTTTGAGGAAAGTGAGCCTAGAGAATTTAACATTCACAGGGCATACTGAATGCAAGAGAAGCAGTGGGGAAGCATTGACTTTAAGAAGTTTCTGCAAATGGATCAGAAGGGATATGGCATCACATAAGATTCTACTTATAAAATATTAAAATCTTTATGTTGATCAACATTTTCGCGTTTATATTCAATATTTCCTGAATATTTTTCTCCTACGGACCAGGTCCCTTCAGGATCATAGATCTCCATTTTCTGTCCTTTAGGAAATTTTGACCGTTTATTGTATCTTTCCTAAACCGTGTTCTGCCATCCATTTATACAAGCTCATTAGGTAGGTCATACGCCATTTTTCTCTGTTCCACCTGACTTCAATACGTTTTGTGGGCGTCAAACTTTACAAACCCTCTTTCCTCATTATGTACTGTAGAAATTTCAACTCTCTTTCGGATGCTAAGTATAATTATCTTTTTTGTTTCCATTTTCTCTATTAAGAACTGAACAAAAGAATGGAGCTTATCTGAACATTTCGCCTGGAAGTAAGTTTGCAACGTTGTGTCTATCGCAAAGAGGCTGGGGATAAACAAACTGGAATTCCATAAAGGCTGGAATGTGCGGGTTGAGCACTTCCAACTCAAATATGACCGGAATAGTCCATTTTTAATAATCTGATTATTTAATCTTTAAAGGAAGACAGAAGGAGTCAGTTACTGGAGCCGACAATTTTTCCCCAACTTTAGCAATGGATCATATATACTCCTGCTTGTTTGCAGTGGTTATGTTTCATTACAGTGCAGCATATTTACATTATTCAGACTATTGTCCTCATCTTGGTCGCCATATTTATTGCAACATTTCGGCCTTCTTCAGGTGGTTGGAATATCGAACTGAACGCTTTATCTCGCTCACTGAGATAGACTGTTCTAGTTCCATGATTAATGGATGTCACTTGTCAGTTATCGCCTGTTAATTCCCCTCTCCAAGTTCTCCACTGCCTTAACCAGGTATTGAACTCACACTCTTTTGGGTCCTGTCACTGAATCTAACCAACGCCTTTATCCATTGTGCCATGTGTTCTTGAGATGTGTGAGTTCAATACCCGGTTAAGGCAGGAGATAACTGACAACTGACATCCATTAAACATGGCACGTGGAACTAGAACAGTCTACCCCAGTGGGCGAAATAAAGGGTTCGTTTCGACATTCAAACCACCTGAAGAAGGCCGGAGCGTACAACGGCCGAAACGTTGTAATAAATATGGCGACCAAGATGAGGACAATAGTCCGAATAATGTAAATGGTGTACAGAATACCTCATCTCAGAATATTACGCCGGATCTAGATTTATCTGAAAATTTATCTGTCAAGCTTTATTACCAGACACTATCTTTAATTGCTTGACTTTCAGGTATTTGATCTTGTAAAAGTATCATTAATTCTGATTACTTCTCGATATATTTCGCTAAGCCTAATTTCGATAAGACATATTACGAGATATGTCAGTCTAAATTTTGTCATGCCATGGTATATCAGTTGCTCTTTTGTTTCCTGTCATCAGAGGAAGGCAGTTACATTTGCTTTTAAAGAACATCTATTACAACGCCACGAGAAAATTGATTAGTTACAGATGTGGCTTTCATGAGAATTCAATAAATGTCACAGCAAATGCACAATATTTTTATATCACGCGCAAAGGAAGACGTTAACGCCTTTGGGCACATATTGTTTACGTGGCAGCGTATAAAACGTAGTATTCTATTTAAGAAAATGATTTCCATTTGTGAGGTAATGTTAATTTACTTTCTGTTTTTCCGTCCTGGGTATGACGATAAACTACATCCGCGTCCTGGGTAAGACGATAAACTACGTCCAACAGCAAGGCCTCTGATCAGGAGGTTTTGAGGAGTGTGGAACCACATCTTAATTGCTGGTGTTCCCAGGTCCACCCTGACCCGGGGTGGTAGCACCTGTTAGGGTCCCAGCTGTGGACAAATAGTTAACACCCAAACTTTTATAAAAATAGCTTTTAACACCAGAATTACTTTGTAATAAAACAAATTATTACCAGCAATAATTTTTGAAGGAAAAATTATTATCAGCAATACTTTAAAAAAATACCAGCATTACAAACAGCTATACATTCTTTGAAAAAATATAACCAGCTATATATTTCTTCAAGGAAAAATATTCCCAGAAACAGATTTTTGAAGAAAAACATTATCAGCAATAAAAAATTTGTCAGCATTAAATAACCCATTGAGGTCGATATGCCATAAAACAAAACAAACCAAACCTTTCTGTTTGTCTGTTATTTAATGGTAATCGTAATATTAGTTGTATTCGCTGTTCCAATGCGTCTTTGGATTTCTATGCCATATTTTCTGTCGTTTGTTACTATCCACAGAGTTAAATTTCTGTAACTGCTTAATTTTGATATTTCCAATTCGAACATCACATCTTGGACTGCCCACGTTGCTAACGACCATTGTCTTCTAAAAGTAATTTTCTTCTTTTTTTCCTTCGCTTATCTCGGAGTTCTTGAAGTTTTTCTTCTGAGTCTTTTGTCAACTCAGTATTATCTTCATATCGTACATTGTCAAGATTACACTAAAAGTGATATCAACCGTTTCCCTATAAGGAAAGATTCGGGATTCATTGATCGAGCCTCTGATGCCACAGTCGGTCGAAATTTATAAAAAATTTATAAAATCTTTCTCTTAAAACATTCTTGTAGGAAAATAATTTTCTCACCTCCAGTATTGGGGTTTCCTTCCTAAGTTTGTTTTAAAAAAATGTCTAGACCGTCAACGTCTTGATTATGTCATTACTTTCTCTTTCAGTTACATGTACTAGACATTTTCATCGTTGCTGTTGTTTTCAAGTGATGTGGGTTCAGTTATTTCTTTGTGATTCTGTAGCGTCAGTCCATTAGGTTCCAAAAAGTATGGTCCTCGCTAAGACCTACAGGTTTCAATCAATTGGAAAGACTGCAAACGGGTATTACATATTTCTGAACAAATTTGGTGCCATTCATATCTTTTCCAAGCTCTACAGAGAATGCTTTGAGAAAGTCAGTATGCTGATTTGCATATCAAGTGCAATTTGATTCATATTTTTATAGTTTTTTTGGTACTCAAAATATCAGGTTCAAAGAAATGAAATATCTATTTTAAACTTTAAAACATAAGCCTTTGGCCAACGTAGGCACCATCAGAATCTGCATAATAGGGGTAAATAATAACAGACCAAGAAGTGAGCTCATAACAACAGTTTGGGCTGAGGAAATTAAACGTAGCAGTATTCCTTTCATATCGTACATTGTTAAGATTATAGTAACGCTAAAAGTGATATCAACCGTTTCTCTCCGAGGAGAAATTCGGGATTCATTGATTGAGCCTCTGATGCCACAGTCGGTTGAAATTTATAAAATCTCTCTCTTAAAAAACTTTCCCAGGAAAATAAGTTTCTAAAGTCCAGTAGTTCAGATCGCTCTTACCAGTATTGATGGCGATTTCCTTCCTAAACTTTTGTTTGAAGTAGTGTGGAATATCAACATCTTGATTATATCATTAATTACTCGTCGAGTTACGTGAACTATTTATTTGAGTTGCTGCTGGTGTTTAATTTGCTGTGGCTTCTGTTATTTGGTACAGTTCTTTCTGATTCTGTAGCGCCAATCCATGAGGTACGAAGTTTTATTCAACACTGTAGAAAACCAAATTAAGGGAAAGAAAACCCCGTTATATCAAATTACTAATAGTTTGACTGTCTTGGGAATCAGCATTCAAATCCCTGGATTTTAACAGTATCTAAACAGCAACCTTTTGCACTGGTTGGAAATACGCAAGCACACCAGCTTAGTGAAGTAGATGTTATCGTTTTACTAGAATTGATGGTGGTTTTCCTTCCTAACATTTTTTCAAGTAGTGTGGAACGTAAACGTTTTGATTATGACATTATTTGTTACATGTGCTATACATTTTAGACGTTGCAGCTATTCAAAATCCTGGAATATAACAGTACCTGAACAGCAGCCTCTGGCACCGGTTGGAAATACGCAAGCAGACTGGTTTATCTTTTGTAGTTCGTTTTATTGCTCCCTGTAGAAATGATCGTATGATTTATACGCTTATGCAGTTGAAACTTACTTTCACTCTACTGCTACACATATAGTCACATGTTACGCATATAGCCACAAGAGCAAAACGTTGCAGTGGACAATGCTTCGATAATTTTAGTTCGAGGATAAATTCTCTGTAAGATCGCTGCGCGCACGAAATTGAATTTCTTCAGTCATCTTTTCTAACGAGTTAGAAAAGAGAAGACACATCTGTGCAGTGAACAAGCAGTTGTATAAAAGAAACAGAGAGAGAATGATAAAAAGTAACAAGAACAGCTTTAGTAATGTCACTAAAACTGGTCTGCACTAGATTTTGTTATTCTCCTGTTGTTAGTCATGAATTGCAGCCATACCCAACTGGTCGTTCAGAAAAAGCCTTCAATTAGAATTGAGCAAAAACAGCAACATGTTTACATGTGACAGAGTCTATATACTTCAATTACTTTAAAGTACTTTCATTAAAAAAAGCATTTTGAATTAATGCAGTTAATATAACAGAAGTAGTTTGTATTCAATCAAAGTTAGCCGAGGACATGAAAGGATAAAACAGGCAATATGAAAACCTATTTTAGACTATAATTATTTTGGAGTTTTTGAAATTCAATTTGTCAGTGTGCTACTAGGGATGTAAAAAGGACACATTTTTTTAAAGAAATTGTTAACTTTGATGAAAATTGGTAGAAAGATCAACGAAAAATAAGGAAGAAACCAATAAAAATCGCCATTTTTTCGTTATTTACGCGGATTTTCACTCTATGGGTGGACTCAATTATCAAGTTAAATGACTGTTAAACAATCAAATTATTGTTGGGTACAATTGAGTGAAGTTTGTATTAGATTGCTTGAAAATTGAGGGAGTTTTTGTTTAAAATTCGTGTTGAAATCGATTTGTGTTGAAATCGATTTTTCGTTTTTCGCGGTTTTTCGCTAAACGCAGTGGCGTAGAAATAAAAATGAGGTAGCATTGAGCTCGTCATGATGCATGTAATCTACATACCTAGTTTGAACGAAATCGGAAGAAAAAAGTTGAATTTATCGAATTTGATCGGCTTTATCGATAATTGATTTTTTAAAATTATCGATTTTTTAAGCTAAGTACCTATCTCTTACATTGTACAATGTAGTGCCAAGTTTGGTCAAAATCAGTTGCGTCCATCTTGAGTAAAAATGTATCACACTGAAAGACACAAACAACCTCTGTTTATATATAGATGTATACTTTTCGTTCAAGTATTGATCTGCGTTTCCGTAGTGTTGTGGTTGATTCCATACAACAATATCAATAGTTTACCTCTTTGTGTTTTTATAAAAAAGAATTCCAAGGAAAAAAAGTGGACGCGAAGCGGACAACAGGTCATAATGTCGAGCGTAAAGTTTGTGCAAAAGTCGCATCATAGTTTGCGAAAAATTGAATTTCGTCAGTCATATTTTCTAACCAATCGGGAGGAGAATACGCATTTTCTAACCTATTTTTCAACCAACCCGACAAGTAAAAACACACGTACAAAAACAAAACACGCACTCGTATATTTAGGAAAAAGGTAATAATTTAAACAAGTTGTATTAATTTTAACTGACAAGGCTTTTCTGTTTAAATTTTAGTTCATTTACCAATTTTCGAATAAGTTGTTGCACATCCACATTGAAAGGTGAAATTATGGTTAAATTCTTTAAAATGTATGGTTTTGTACACTCATTGTCTCGGTCATTATCAAGAAGTAAATCTTATCAGTATCGGTCCCAACAAGTTTCAGTAATTCGCTATAAATTACGTATTTTAAAGACCGCAATACCTTTTTCCGAAAAGGATAGGGTTTTGCCCTTGACGCTGCAAAATTGGAAACATCTATAATTTTCAACATTTCAGAATATCATAATGGAACCATTTTTTATTTACAAAACGTTTTTGTTATGTCTGGTAATACGTGAAATATAGGTACATAGATGCTGTGTAACAGTTCACTGACAATTCATGTTAAACGCATTTTCCAGCTTTTTAAAATTTTCACCATAAATTGCAAACGTTTTTTTTTAATTATTTCATCCAAATCAAGGCGATAAGAGTCACCTAAAGGCAAAGGGTTACTGAGAATGAAAGAAAAATGAGATGAAACATAAAAGAACGGGATTCAATGTTACAAAATATGGCCATTAACATTGAATTTAATTTTTTGAGGGTCGTAATTGACAGGAAAGGGCGAAGCCGGGTCAGAATGTCCCAAGCAAAGATTCTTGAGAAGAAACTATTAGCATAAAACCAGCAGTTACATCTAACAATTTCAATAGTAAAATAACGAGACCTTCCTACCAATCTTGGTTTCAGGCAGTTTCTTATCGTCGTAACATGGTTTCCCTGTGCCATTTCTATAAATATTTTCATGGTAATTGTTCTAATTTGTTATACAAATGCTGAATTTTTGGCAGCAAATTTTTCTGTTAAATTAAAAAATGATTGAGTGGGGTTATCACCCAAAAGAGCATATCACCTTCTAGGTTGTGTGGTCTACTGAAATATCGTTAACATTCGTCAACAGAGCTAACTGCATAGATAAAAATACTTGTTTACTCAATCCAGAAAATATATCCAATGCCATTGCAAAATGATTCCAGTATATTTCCGCCATTTTTGAAGGTAAATATAACGAATACTTTTTTTTTTTAGATGTCTTGATTTTAATGATTTAAAAAGAAGAATTGCTTAGACTCTACAGACAAAAATCCTAGATTGCGGCTTCAAAAAATTATAACGAATATAATTGCGGAAAAAACAGAAATCGATATTTATTCACGTGTCGGATTGGATTTGCTTTCAGTTGACATTTTTATTCTTAATGATTTCTAAATTTCACGAACGGCAAGTGTTAAATTCTAAAATTACAAAATATATTTCCAACTTTTGTGACATATCGGATTGTGTTTGCTTTCAATGGACAGCTTTTATTTTTGGGATTTTCAAAAACAGAACTCTTTCTTCCGTACGACAAGAGTTAATTTCCAAAATGCCTGAAATATATTTCCATCTTTTGGGACGAGACGAAGTGTGTTTGCTTTCAATGAATTTTTTATTTTTAGGAATTTCGAAAGCAGAAATCTTTCTGATGTGTTTATTTCGCAAGCGAGAATATTTTTCCAGTCTCATCAACCCCGGTATAGACAGAATTCGTGTCGGAAACAGAAATTTAACTGTGAAAGCTACTAGAATAGCAGTTGAAAAACTAATACAGAATTTATCCATTTCAATGTTTCAGTCAGACAAAAGGCACAAGGCAGTGGTCAGGGGAGAGTGAAAGGTATTTGTCTTAAAGGAAGTAAGGTTTTATGAAATTATACTTGGATATTAACCTTATGACATTAAATTGGGGTTATAAGAAGAATGAAATGTTAATTTAAATAAAAAGGGGGTTGAAAAACTTTAAAAAATATAAAACGCTTTTTTTAAAAATACAAAGTTATATTCAAAATATTTATAAATATTTATAAACTGGCCATTATACCCTGACGATCCATGTAGGTGAAACCTAGGTAGGTTTATCTGGCTCATTAGTTATATATATATATATATATATATATATATATATATATATATAAAAGACAACGAATGTCTATTGTGTTTGATCATGAGCCGTTGTAAGCTTCGTATAGTTGCTTTAGTTTCGGGAGAAAATAAAGACAAAAAACTGTCCCACATTTGGATATTTAGACCATAGCATATTACATTGCATCTAAACACATGGTTGTGTTGAAAACATTTCTTTCTTCCATGTGATCATCTACGACGTCATAGAACCGCATTACGAATTTACGACCTGCGTCTGCTATTCCGCGACCGTTATCGTCTCACAGCAAACATCTATGTAAATGTAACAGGCTGTCGTGTTTGATGGTGAATAACTCTGTTGTAATGTCCATATAACCACTCTGATGATGGCACATGTACGCCGAAAACTTAGATCGAGTTAAGCATAATAAAAAAATATCCAAGTGTTGTATAGATTTTGTCTTTATTTTCTCCCGAATCTAAAGCAACTATAAGAAGCTTAAAACGGCTCATGACCAAACATAATAGACATTCGTTGTCTGTTAAATTTAGCAATATATGTTTGAATATATCTATCTATGCCAAATATGTGCTGCTATTCAATTCCATTACTCTATTTATTGAACAATTTAGTTGAGGTGTGTCACTGTAGAAAGATTGCATCAATTAATATTCATCTCTACTTGTTGAATATTTACGGAGACCAAAAAGTGGATCTGAGCATAGTTAAGCGGGGTGTAATGTAGTTCAGCAAAGAGCAACAACAATATATCACAAGTCACGGGGTTTGAATATACGCGTTTCACTTAAGGTCTGGAGTGAACTTTTTCTCACAGTAGACGTTGGCGGCAATGGCCTATTAATTATGACTGTAGTAAATTTAGGGTTTGCTCACTGGTGATAAAACATCACTAGCTTGGTTTTAGAAGTATCGAATCTTACAAGACATCCTTATCCCCACTGAATAATGGAGATTGGTCTGAGATGAGGTAAGTCGCCACACTAGTCACCTAGAATGTTCATCTAGCATGGTCATTTGAATTTGTTCTTTCTTTGTCCTTTCCTCTCAGATGTATCCAGATCTGTTAATCTTTCGTTTGCTTTCTTTTCTTTTTTTATTGATGTTGTTGTTATCTCTCTCGCTCCGTGGTATCGGAGAGTTTAAATTTTGGTTTATACTTCATGTTTGAATCAATCATCGCTTTTATTACAATTAATCTCAATATTTAACAGCCATAATGTTTTTTTCCTTTATACTCTGCATCTAGATTCTATTCTCTACATAAATATTTATTAAGGATTTGAGAACCATTAACATGATCGTTAATAAAAAGCGTGAAAAGAGTAGGACCAACAAGAGAGCCTCGGAGAAGGCCTGCATTGATTTTACGTTTTTCAGAGAAGTTGCCATTAATGCCGCATTCATGAATTTACCTGATAAAAAGAAAATGATAATTAAAAGACTTCCTGAGATTCCATAGCTGAATGAAAATGGGGATAAGTGTAAGCAGAATGTGATGTTTCTCTGTGTGTGCGCGCGTGTGTGTCTATGTCTCGGGGGAATGAAACCTGTACTTACTACTTCAAGCCAAGCACGCCGCCATATTCCTAATCAGATAGAAATTGTGGCTGAGTTTCCTTCCTTTTTTATGGAAGAGCGTACACTACTAGTGAAAGTCATCCGGGATTGGACAAGAAATTGCCAAGAAGAGTCGTATGGTGTGTAGTTTGGAAGATGGAACAAATTGTAGCTGACGGAAGGTACACAAGTTGATACCCGATCAATATCGGCTGGATCACCGTGGAGAGGGGGTATGATGTTGAAAGACCTGAAACCCTTAATGAATCTCGGCTACAAGCATCACTGATGATGCGTACTAAAGCATCCAATAGATGCATTTTACGAAACGACTAGCTGTAGAACTTGTGTAGCAATCTATGTCTATGTCCGACGTTGTCAAAGGAAAATAGAAATATACGCGTCTTCACTGATTCTATATACATTGCACTTTTTGAAAACAATCTCAATTTCCTTTCAGAAGATTTATTTGACATTCATAGCGAATATGTTACTTTTGAAAATTATTATCCTCCATTGAGGTCGAACTCTAACATTCGCTATAAGCAACATCACTGTCGGACAGAAGTGATGATAAATTAATTCTAGACGCAGTTTCCCAGTATTCAGCTTTAGTTCTTTGACTCATAATTCACATCGGTTTAATACTGAATTACGTTCCAAAGAATTATATATATATATATATATATAGAAATTAAGGAGGATTTGAATAGTCATAATTAATTCATCGAGTCTAGAAGAATCCTCAACAGAATGCAGAAAAAACTGGACGGCCGTTTCGTCCTATTTCTGGGACTCATCAGCAGTATCGTAACGTTCCGGGTTCGATTCTCGGTATTGGATGCGCACTGCTGATGAGTTCCCAAAATAGGACGAAACTGAAATCCGGTGCTTTCTGCATTCTGCTTGGGATTCTTCTAGACTGGATTAATCAATATATATATGTAAGTTATATAATGTTATTTATATTTATATTAGTTTTGCTCTACTTAGTTTATTGAGCACTTTACGTAGTTATTTTTACTCTTTTACTCGTTTTGGAGGTTTTTTTCTTTGGACTCTGAGCTTGAATTCTGGACGATTGTTTTCGCCTCAATTTCATGTTCTTAGTTCTTTCTTTTTTTATCTCTCATTTTTCCTTGGGCATTGGTTTCTTCAATCACAATCCGAAACACCTAAGGTTTTTCCAAACGCGTGCCACTATATATATATATATATATATATATATATATATATATATATATATATATATATATATATATATATATATATATATATGAATATATATATATATAGTATACACACATGGAGTTTCTGTTTGAGTGCAGAAAGGAAGGAACATTGAAATCAAAATAAGAAAAAGAGAAAAGGAAGTCCCTGTCTGGCGGAAAATACTGAATAAGCGGGATTTGTTTAAAGAAAACTGGCAATTTCTCCTTTCCGTAATAAAATATAGAAAAAGTGAAATTACTCTCCAATGTTGAACTTCTTACGCATTTTATGTGAGACGCCATTTTTTTCCCAGTTTTCGACATTTCTTTGCGAAGTAGGCGTCAGTCGAACGCCAAGGATATGAAAAATTAAAGAAAGGGAAGAAATGAAATGAAAGAAGCCGACGATAAATCGAACAAGTAATTAAATTCACTAAATTAAATGAATAAAAATAGCTTTTGGTCATATCAAACCGAGTGATCTCATATGGAAAATAAATCTGGTTAACTTTCGAAGTGTACAAAAACTGACCGGCGAAAAAAAGATGGCCGTTCTTTTCCGTTGAATTCTTGGTATATTTTTGTTCTTCTCTTGGTTGATGTGAAACTGTTCAACACGTTTTTATCATAATTTTGTTGCGTATTGCTATTCATTAAAATATTTTCCCCGGCTTTTTATGACCATATTCCACACGTATATGTCTATTATCAATCGAATCTTTTAATCTTTTGGAACGACGAATATTAGGAATTTTTCGATAACATGAAATTATTGGTACCTTTCACCGGACAAAGAAGGTTGTAGATAGCAAAACAAATGACTGTCTAATATAGACAGCCCCCAACGAAAAAAAGCAGCACGAGGAAACCCTTCGAGTCAGATGAATGCTAATAAAGAAACATTGTTCTCAGAGAAATTGATTTTTGGTGACGCCAGTATATACTAGGCTCAACCCAGATGATCCCAAAATAAACTTTGCCCTCAGTTTCACAGCAGAACAGAAGACAGGTGTATCAGCGTATTAACCAAGAAAGTTTCTTAGACATAAGGTGCAGATTCGTGCCTCACAGTGGCTGCCCTCGACATGTAAACGTGTGATGGACTGAGGTGCGCTTAGGATATCTACACGTAAAACAACAAGGTGACAGAACGATATAAAATCCCTCCGTCGGAGAAAGAATGAGATCCAGGTTTAATAAAAACGTAGACTACAAATCCAGTAGCTGATGTTAAGTCCAGAGGAGAATAAAGAATGATCATACGTGTATGAGATTTAGCCTCGTATTTATATGTACAAAGATAGCATTATATTGAAACCGATCCTATAGCCAGCGATTGGTAATAATGAATCCCCCCCCCCAAATATGTAAAAACCGATGCCGTTTTCACACAAATTTCGTTTAAGTTGAGATCTAGAAAGCTCTATCGAATATAGACACGGTTTTCTTTGTTTTGGGTTCTCGTTACACATCGTCCGCAGTCGAGCATCATAGCGTTATTGCCTACCCCACGATTCCTTTGATGATTGCGTATTATGTGTTTCGCTATACGATTTTGAATTCAGAATGACCTTTCTCCTAGACTAGTTGCGCTACTATTTAACCCGTATAGGGAAGAAAAAGAAATGAATCCATGCCTTTCCCAGGAGTATTAGCGAGAAAGAGAATATAACGAATAGGGCCGAAATTCGAACTCAACTCGTAGATTTCTCGTAGCATAGAGCTAACAATTACACCAGCTGCACAGGCTTTTTTTACATACTCGTTATAAATGCATATTTAATCGTTCTTCTGTATTGTTTCTAAAATAAATCATTCCTGTGTTGATCAGGAAGGGAAAGCCAAGCGCTGAAACACTGATCGATGTTCTTTTCCGTAGTTTAATGCGAAAACCATCTTCCTATTTTTAACATTATCCGATGTACCGCAGTTGAGCGATTCAAAGCGAATAGAAAACTGAGTGGGCTTCAAAGCGTCCTAAACAAGAGACAAAATGCAATGCAACAGAATATATTCATCAAGTTAATTGTTTCTTATATTAGATTGGCCAATACGATCTTTGGTGCCAAGAAGCAAAATACGTTTTTTTAGCTAATTTCATGGGGCTGAATCCGAAAATGTCCTTAGGATTTCATGGTTAGCTCCCATTTTTGCTGTACTGAAATTTCTCATTTTTGGAAAAATGATCAGTTTACGATCTTGGCTGATCACAAAATTTATTTAATAAAGGTCGTAGATCATTAGATTTCTGGTAGGCTGAGAAATTTATGTCAGCCACTTGAATTTTATAAGAAAAAAGTGTTTTTGAGTCAAAAACTTTAAATTAGAAGTACCGAATTTTCCCAATTTATCGCCAATTTAAATTAACTGATAAACTTTATCAGTAATATACTTCAGTAAACCTGATAATTAGGGTGGCATCAAAAAAATGTAACCCTAAAATCTGTTTGATATTCATAAGTTTATTTCATCATTTTTATCCTTTTACTACGTAAGAAAATCAAGCACATTGAGAAAATTTTGCTTTCATAGTTGTAAAGAAACTTCAACTATAGACAACCCAATTGAATCCACCTATTCCATTGTACATAATATTGCTAAACTATCAAAACTGACTTAAATAACACTGAACATGTCAGACAATCAAGAAAGAGAAAATTTTTCCAATGCAGCAAAATATATTCATCAAGCTAATTGTTTCTTATGTTATTTACAGGATAGTTGTATCCTCCGACATTCATTCGGTGCTTTTACGGGTAACTTTTAGGGAGTTCCGGACTGGGACTATTTAAATACGGGTTGATTGCTCACGTTCCGCACAACATGGAAAATTTAACGCGTACAGGTCATTAGAGGCAGAAGTTTGCAAAGAGAAACAGCGAGTAGCCTACGTAACCTCTTTGGGTAAATGAATGGTAGAGCGAGGACAGAGAACAAAAGTTGAAATTTCTGGGACATATGAAAAAAGACGGTCTGGAAAATTTAATACAGGATCTATTGAAGGAAGGACGGATAAATGGAACCTGTGAGTAATTTAGTGAGTTTATGTGAATGGATGGCAGAGAAAGATCACAGAAGAATAGAAATGTCTCGAGATTACTGTCCTGCATGGTTCGTGAAATCACCAAACCTGGAGAAACAGCAAAAAGAAAGAGAAATTAGAAAGAGCAAAGCTAGTAGAACCTGGTCGACAGGCATGTACCAAATGAATGTTGGATGGGGCGTTAAATCAACCGTCGATAGCTTGATATACATATCCAGTTGGAGGTACGAATTAGCTTAGAAATAAACATAGACGATATAGTGAAAGATTAGACACATAGAGTTACCAAGAGTCTTTTAAAAAAAATATTTTTTGCCTAATAGAAGGCTCAAGAGCTACTCAAGGTAGAGGGTTACTAAATGGAGATTCCGTACAAGGAGGGAACAAGGGTTGCATATTATGAGGATATGTATGATAGATAAGTGTAAACTCTAGATTTGAAGAAGTTAAGAGTGTAGTGATTAGGGAAGTATCCTCGCGGGAGCCTGTTTCATATTGCAACAGCTTTGGTCAAGAAATCTTCTGAGTCAAACTTCCTCCTCACTAATGGAATATAAAGGGAATAGGAATGAGTTTAACTGGTATACTTAACATGACAGGTCCTAGCTGTGAAGGTCTGAACTGGTGGAACCAAGGAATATTGTTGAGGCTAACAAAGTTTCGTCTGTGGGTAAAGGATTGATAGTTGAAAAATAGTCCATCATCCACAAGGCCGAGCAAACGATTTTAATCTCTGGAAAGTGAGGATTTGGCATCTCCGGCCCTGTCTGTAAAACAACAAGGTTCCCGTGATGGATGTGATGTCGAGAGAGCTACTCAAGAAATGCGCCGATACACTGGTCGCTCACTTGGCCACTAGAATTCCTGACAAACTAGATAAGGCTAGAAATCATTGCACTACCAAAAACAAAATAAGAAAATAAAAGATTATAACAACTGGTTTTTATCACTTCCGCGATTTTTTTCTAAAGAGACGAAAGAATGAAATTAATTGCTAGAGAAAAAAGCAACATTGTTATCGCAAGCAGGCCCAAATCTTAGAAATCTAAACTTAAAATACCAGCAGCTGGTGGCTATAAACTTCAAACATTTCAAAAGATCTTTCGCTAGTTTACACCGATCATCATGGCGGAAAATTATGAGCTGATGTACCAGTTAGCAAGACCGACATATTCCAACATTTTATAATACAATTAATCAAACTGATGTGTTCACACGGTACACACTTTCTTCACATAAGTTTCTGCAGGACAAGCCTGTCACCAAAGGGAGGTATTTTGATCCGACGCACTCGAAAATCATTTGCCGTCCGCTGTAAAGATGATGTGATTTTTTAAATCGAATTCACCTCATGCAAGACAGTAAAACCACAGAGACACACGGGGTTGTTGGGTGTGAAAGAATTAGAAAACAGAAACATTCACGAGCGAGAATTCCCGCTCTTTAATGTTTCAGTAGATAACGATGGACATTGCATTTAAATTTTTGAAGATCAAAGTTGACTGGAAAGCATGGAGAGTTCCAGAAAAGCGAGAAGTACGAGAAAAGCAACTATAAGCGTACGTTAAATCTAACCAATTCAATTCTAAATTGACGAGACCTATCTGCTAATCTAGTACTGCGCTTAAATTCATAAAGTCGAGGTACCATAGCGAAAAGTTAATCCGTCAGATCTAGTTTCCGTATACTAATTCTTGCTCCATTCGATTTAAAAGCGGTTATCTCCAGAGACAGACATACTGAGGGATGCGTATATGAGGATGGGAAATATATTTTGACTCTTAATTTTTGTCACTTTTTTGTATACAGACAAGAACAACTCAATTCACAAAACAGTTGTTATATTTGCATATTTTCATTTAGATTATTGTCGACACTTGTTAAAGGTTATGTTATTATGCCTGAACGACAACTTCGTGTTGCGTTTAAAACTGACAGAAGTAATCTTTTCAACGACGTCAGATGTCTTCAAGGGAATTGTTCAATTGCAAGCAAAAATTGATATTTGTCCAAATAGCACCTGATGTGCTTACATATATATATATATATATATATATTAGGAGATAAAAGGAAACATGGTTGGAAGAATGACGACCTCTTAAACTTCCAACATTTTTATATTATCAAGCAGGATATCATATTGTCATATAGAAATAATTTCTATAAAACATATGAATAAAGAAAAAAAATCGAAATGAAAATTAGCTTTCAAACAGCATTCAATGTCATCCTGATGTTATTTTAAATGTAATAAAAGAAATGAGTAAATATAATTTATTTAAATGCTTCACAATAAACTAATTCCTTATTAATTTAGTTTAGATCTATTTTTAAAAATATTTACAGATTCTAAAATATTGTTTTATAATCTAAAAAAGATTTAATATGCAGAATATAAAACAAAAACAATACATCAAGTTGCTTTATGGGGTGACGGTTATAAAATTGACTTGTACTAACATTATCGAATTACGCATGGATACATTCATACATAAGTGTATGTGTGCGTGTGCTCACACGTTTGCTTGTGTGTGTGTGTGTGTGTGTGTCTGTGTGTGTGTGTGTGTGTGTGGTAAGATAAAAACACGAAATATAGTTCGATATTCAACATTGTTATTGCTATGGCGGAGCCAGCTAAGGGAGATAACCGTACGGAGTTAACCTAAAGTATGACTCAACCCCGAATGTGTTAGTAAAAGAAAGAAGAACACCAGCAGAGGCACTCATGGGACGGAAACTCCGCACAACACTGGGCGCATCACGTCCTCTACAAAAACAGGTCCAGGGCCAACAACCACAAAATCACTACAAATACACACTCCAGTGTTTTCTAGAAATTACCGACCTGCTAATCCGAACTGGATATCTGGTATCATACTGGCAAGAAAAGGAAAAAGAATGTAGGAGGTTAAAGTTGACGACCAGGTCTGGGTGCGACACAAAGAGCAACTTCGCCTACGACAAACAAAGAATGACCCTGTATCTGACAGCCATCCATTCCCCTCGACTTACTCATGGATACTTTCGATTTGTCACAACCCCCACCTCTAACCAAATCAGCACCAGATAGTGGTGAGCAAAGCCAAAGGAGATCGAAACGCATAAATTAAAACCCTTGCAAGTAAACCCTAGATTTGCAAGATAAAATACCTTAAAAATGGGAGGTGCTATGGTGGAGCCAACTAAGGGAGATAATCGTACGGAGTTATCAACCTTGACCGGGGAGTTTTGCCTAGAGGACAAGAACAATGGCGGGCCTTAAACACACGTGCAAATAACGGGTCTATTCAATCCTCTCCCATCTGCTGGTTACGTGTCGGTATTACTAAAAATAATGGTTTAAATAATAACAATATCTGATCTTCAACTTGTTTATTTCGTTTTAACAGCAGTTATTCATTCTTGAAACCTGAATCAGAACCCCCCCGCCAAAAAAACAAAAACCCAGAGTGATTTAAAGATTATATTGAATCCATTTGTAGGTTTGCTGCAAGGGTCGTTGGTTCACTGTTACGTGCTACATAATAATCTATCTTGCATATTTCTAACTACCATTCGTCTATCCTTTGATTATTGCTACTACATCTGGTCTGTTGCTCCTGCATATGTTTAGAGATCCTTGATAAAATCCAAGGAAGAATCTGCATTCGTTCTGATCTGGACTCTCGGCTTCAGTTTCTTTTTCACCGCCGTAATGTAGCTTTCCTGTGACTTTCCTATAAAGATTTTCAAGGGAATTGTTCTGATTAACTTTCCTCTATGGTAGCTAGACTTAAACTAAGAATTAATCAGTTATCAGTTATCTCCTATTAATTCCCCTCTCCAAGTTCTCCACTGCCATAACCTGGTATTGAACTCACACTGTTTGGGTCCTGACACTGGATCTAACCAACGCCTTTATCCACTGTGCCATGTGTCCTGATAAATGATAACTGACATCCATTGAACATGACACGTGGAACTAGAACAGTCTAGCCCAGTGTGCAAAATAAAGGGTTCAGTTCGACATTCCAACCACCTGAAGAAGACCGGAGCGTACAACGGCCGAAATGTTGTAATAAATTTGGCGACAAAGATGAGGACAATAGTCCCAATAATGTAAATAGTGTACATAATACCTCAACTCAGAAATATAGACATAATGTTCGTAATTGTGAATCTTGACCAATGTAGTGGATTATGTATATTGTAATGCCTTTTATAAAATATAATAAAAATTCTTTGGTCGTGTTAGAAATTTTTAATAGGTAGCGTGAATTTTGAAACTTCACAGTCGACGTCATTACAGAAATAGCGCTCAGGGCATGCTCATAAAAACAGTAGATGTTGCGGATTTATCTTTAGTGGAATTCTCCACATTTACCTTCAGCGAGTGATACTTCGTTTCTTCTTCTCTATTTATATATTTTGTCATAAAAGTGAATCAGAAGGACCGATAAAGGGTAATATTTTTTTCAATATACGACTCGACGATAAACCCATAAAAAGAAATAAATAAATAAAGATCCAAAATGGGAAGGAAGCATAGGAGAAAAAAGATTAGCTGCGACTTACCAAAAAATATGCTGGATATAGAAAACTGTCACAGGTTGATATTTAATCCGTGGATTTATCTTCGAGTTTTATAAAAAAAAGTTATTATCGTTTCAAGAGTTGTTCGGTCGACTCACAAGATTCTTTTTATCCAAGATCCATATTGTAATTATGATGAGAATTATTATAAATGTTTTCTACGATGGCTTCGTCCAAGACTAAGCTATGTTTAATAGATAATCATTGCAGCAATGGTATTTCATTAAATGCTTGCTATGAATCTGTATTGCATATGGATCTTGGAATATTTAGCAGAGTCAAAAGACGTTATAAGATTTGAGTACAAATCCTCAGTGGTCTCTTTCTCGATAGGCAAAAGGAACTGACCAATAAACTTCGTCTCGGAAGGAAAAGAGGTTTTTTGTTTTTTTAAAGGAAAAGCAGGAAAAGTAATGAAAGGGAATAAAGAGATTGGTATGTGAAACTGTTCTCAGTATTCCATAGATTATGAGTATTACCGTTTACATTTTCAGCAGCGACCAAGCCATGCTCTGGATTTCCCACTCCTCTTTTAGTTTTTACCCAATTTCACATTGCACTTTATACTCCCATATTACGCCCACAAACTCTTTCATTTCTGTTATGGTGTAAAACCATAGAAAGATAACACGGACTTGGATATAGGTTAAATAGTATATTCTCGGAAACGTAGTACAAAGGTAAATGTGGATTGGAGAGTACTTTCTCTCACTGGTGTCCCGACTCACTCACTCTGTGGCTACTACTCGGTGACCCTCACTTGGTGACTGGATATTTAACAACCCCCCACACGAGTTGAATGTGGCACAAGGCCAGCTTAATACGGGCTTACCGAGCCCTGTAGGCTCGGCCAAAAATATGCACTTTAGAACCCGTATACACGGGTTCAGGGACTGTCTACCTCCCCGGACGAAACTTTGCCCTGCGGCAAATCCCCGTCCGAGTTCCTCCCCGCCGAGGCGGAGTGTTCGACGGCAAAGAACAGTCTAAACAACTGTTCCAGTCACGGGGTGTCTTGATATTTAGCACCCCCACACGGGTCGAATGTGGCACAAGGCCGGTTTAATGTGGGCTTACCGAGCCCGTAGGCTCGGCCAAAAATATGCCCATTAGAACCCGTATAAACGGGTTTAGGGACTGTCTACCTCCCCAGACGGCACTTTGCCCTGCGGCAACGCCCCGTCTGTGTCCCTCCCCGCCGAGACGGAGAGTTCGACAGCAAAGAACAGTCTTAACAACTGTTCCAGTTACGGGGTGAGTTACCTTACTCAGAGTTGGTAGCCATATTATGTAGGTGTGGAAGACTCCATTTGTAGGTAGGTGCCCACAATAATTTCATTTGTAAAAACGATGACTATTATTCAAATTAGATTGTTTTTTCTGTATTCTTCACACCAGCGACAAATTTTATAATCAACTGTTCAGTATATATCCTAATACCTATAAGGGTGTATCAATAATATTCGCGTTTTCAGTCCTTTTGTCATATATACATATCTGACTCCATTATTATTTGAATTACTGAGTATGCCCATATTATGTTTGGGGACCTTTATTTTAATGTTTCTTGCATGAGCACATATAAAGATTCTTATTGCTAGAAAGATCCGTGAAAATTTCACGGTTTTCATATTTTAATATTCTGATGAATCTTAATTCTTAAGTTAATGATTTAACACTCTCATGGCGAGTTCTATGATAATAAAATAGCAGAAATTCACTTATCTCATTGTTACGTATTTGAGCTTAACATCTTTAACAAAATTTTGCAATAAGAATTATAAATATGAATGCTGATCGTTACTTTAAGAAGTAAGGGGGTACAAATGGTAAGATTTGAAATTAACAAGTTTTTTTCCATTTCACTGAAACAGACGTTAAACACCAACAAATCTCTCATTTACGGACGCCCATCAATGGACTTTGGATGCAACGGACAAAATCTGCAGGCAAAATAAAAACAAATCTGCAACCCCCCCCCCAAAAAAACTTCCAAATCGTCAACTATGTATTTTAAAATTTCCAGGCTTAGCGGAACGAGTCGTATTAGTTCTCTAAGTAACAGCTTGGCGACGGTGGCAGTCTTGTCAGTTGTAAACAAAGACAAGTGTACAGTATATAAAGTATGATCATTAACGCGTGCGTGAGAAAGTAGCTGTGAGAAACCTGTTATTTTTGTTGTTTTGATTAATATATCTATATTAAGTATATATTTATTTATGCCATATTTTTTTTTAAAGCTTATCACCCCAAGCAAGGCTGGAGGCCACTAGCACGCAGGGGTTACAGAAGGTTTGGAGGAAGAGCAGATAGGAGTGGTAAAGGAGAGGATGTGGAGAAAGATAGTGGATCAATCAAGACAAGGGGGTTACAGAAGATTTGGAGCGATAGCAGATAGGAATGAAAGGTGAAAGGATGTGGAGAAGGGAAGTGGATAGATCAAGGCAACTGGAGATGTCGATTGATGTTACACTTAAATAGTTGGAGATTGTATTTGTCAGGGAGACAGGAATAAGGAAGGGAGTTCCACAGGCGAGATGTGCGAGACATGAAGCTATTGGAGTAGAAGAGACGTCTACATCTAACAGTTTCAACGGTGAAGGGGTGGGAACGGGATGCCAGCCTCGAAGGACGTTTAAATTCATGAGGCCTAGGAACCAGCGAAAGCAGCTCCTCGGAGCAATTACCATGAAAGTATTTGTAAAAACGACAGAGCGAGGCGACGTCGCGTCTGTGAGAGAGCGACTGCAGACGAGATGACAGATCAGGGCCAATTACATTGCATATCCGTCTCTGGATCTTATCAAGAACCCTGAGGCAAACAGCAGGGGCTCCAGACCATATATGGCAACAATACTCCATGCAAGGGCGAATGGTCGATTTATAGATTTGGAGGATCGATTCCGGGGAGAAAAATTTCCTGGCTCGGCACAAGGAGCCAACTTCCCTTGCGGTGGATGATGCAATTGACTCGATGTATTTATTCCATCTCAGATCAGCGGCCAGCGTGAGACCGAGCAGCCGCAGAGAGGAGCTCTCGAGAAGTTGGTATGATCATAACAACTGGTAGTTACTATAGTGGTTTTAAAACTCAAAAATGATAATCCCTTCCCATCTGATAGTCGGCTTTAACGGACCACCTCTCCCCTATCAGTACGTTGATGAGAGGTTTGTCTGTACTTCTATCTTCCCTTCTTTCTTCCCCCCTTTCTTTTGTTTATTTTTTGTCACTAAAACCAAGTAGCATCTTTGATTTTTATAGTGGTGTTCACCCTGTACAAGGCTCGAGGGTCACTCGAGGTAGAGCGTCACAGAGTAAGAGTCACAGCTTTATGTGGATATGTGAGGAAGATAACGGTTAACCCTAGATTTGAACATGTTAATATTGTAGCGATCGGGGAAGCAACATTTTGGAAGTCGGTTCCACAATGCAGGGGAAGCTGCTTGAGTGGAAATTACATCTCACTAGGAGAATGCGAAGGGAATGAGGGTAGATCTCTACACTGCGCGTGGTATAGCAGGTCTTAGCCGTGAAAGTTATGAATGGTGAAACTCGGGAATGTAGTTCGTCTGTAGTTCCAATAGAACAACAAGATGCTTGCGGCGTCTCGTCTGTGAGAAAAGGATTTCAGAGTGTCAAATAATTCGTCGCCTACAAGGACGCGAAGACGCTTTTGGACATTATCGAGAGTGGAGAATGGAAACTGGGCATGCCTCGTCTATATATGGCAACAGTACTCAATTTCCAGTCCGATCTCCCTCTTGTAGAAGATATACGAGGACAGAAGGAGGATTGAGGGATTTTTTTCCGCCATATTTAGCGGTGGATCATATGTACGAATTCCGCTTGTGGTCTAGGTCTAGTTTAATTCCCAAAAGACGCTCAAGACACGGGACTTCCCTCAGGTAACATTCACTCATCAGAATTCGTGGAAGTTCTGGGTCCGATAGGCGATGGTAGAAGGTCACTAACCAGCCATTTTTCACCACTTAGAGCTGAACCAGAGGAGAGACCAGTTGCCAAGATCTGGTTACCTACAGTTTTAGAGGTGCATCCATATATCGTTGTATCGTCAGCATAGATATTCACAAATGAGGCAGATAATTTGTTTTAGAGGAGCAAGAGAGTTGAACCGAGAAGCGAGCATTGGGGAACGACCTCGTTGATCGCTTGGGACTCGGATGACTCGGCATTAACAACTATCCGTTAGGAAGGACTATGTGAAAATACTATTCCAGTGACTCTGTAGATATATAGCTTGAGCAGTGAACCCTAATGCCACACCTTGACAAAGTCCTTTGAAATATCTAATGGGACTATCCTTGAGATGTATTTGTTGTCAAGGGCCTCACTAATTCTGTGAGTAATCGCGATTAGGATATCATCAGTAGACCATATTGCTTGTCGCTAAGGAGATTGTTCCTTTTGAGATAATCAACAACCTTCTTGTTGATTATAAATTTAAAGAGTTTGTTGATGACACCGAGGAGTCTGATGGACCTGTATTGTGAAGAGGAGGGGCACCTCGAAGTGGTGTAATGGTTAGCAAGCTTGTCTCGCTGGAAAAATTACGACTGAGTAGTGAGTTCGATCCTCACTGGGTGCCCCTTAATTTTGGCCTTGTGCCACATCTAAGCTACGCTTGGAAAATCACTATATTGTGAAGGGGAAGAACGCTCACTCGCATTCTTAAAAACATACACTTGACACTTTCCACAGACTTGGATGCATTTTTCCTTCAAGAAGTGGTTAAATAATTTAGCTTGGGGATAAATCTGGGTTAATATTCTTAATGATAACACCCAGGATTTTGGCTGTACCGGTGGGGTCTTCTTAGGGTCAAGAGTTTTCGGGCTGTAATGAGACTTTCCGGGTTGTAATGAAAATATTACTGAGATTCTGTTCAGTGAGACACAGGAAGTCGGGAAGAGAATGGCCTTTTGTCATCTAACGTTCAATTCGAAGCCAAGATTGTGGCTGATAATTTTGCCTTCTCTGACTAGGATGAAATGACCACGGGGTCATTTATAATAGTAGGCACTGACCCTTAACATCTATTCAAAATGCTATTTCCGTGTTTTCACGCAGTATAGTCTATTATTTGTGAGGTATCGGCAGAGCGTAACGGTCTTGCGAACTAAGTAGCCAACTTACGAAGGGAGAGACAAGCAGAATAGTAATAGGATTATTATTATTATTATTATTATTATTATTATTATTATTATTATTATTATTATTATTATTATTTTTTATTTCCTTTGATATCTGGCGTTTACACATTTCTTTCCGGGTCCCGCCCAGGGACCTAAGGTTAGAAATGGCATCATGACACTTTCCACTGCAAAAAAAATAAAAAAATAAAAAAATAATTACATAGATAAAGCCCTTCGTAAAGTGTGGGCTGTACTTGTCAGAACAATTTTTTGTATCTCTTTGAGGCATGGGCTTCCAGGGATCCCTTCAATCAGCCTACTGGAATCTTTTCCAACCAGTCCAAGGGCTCCAACTACAACAGGAATTGTTGATGTTCCCATGTGCCACATTTTTGAGATTTCTATTTCAAGGTCCTTGTATTTTGACAGTTTTTCGAATATCTTCAAAGACACATTGCAGTCTTCAGGGACTGCCATATCAATAAGGAGGCACTTATTTGAGTTTGTGGTCTTTAATAACAATGTCTGGACGGTTGGCCTTGATTGTTCTGTCAGTGTGTATAGTGTAGTCCCATAGAATTGTAACAGGTCCTATCTCCGTAACCGGGTCAGGGTGGTGTTCGTACCAATTTCTTCCAGTTTCCTTCCCATAGGAGTTGCAAATTTTCCAGTGCAGGTATTGGCCCACTCTGTCATGCCGGGTTTTATATTCAGTGGGTGCCAATATCGTGCAACCTGATATAAGATGATCAATGGTTTCTGGATATTTGTCACAGAATCTGCATCTTGGGCTAACACAGTATTTTAGTATATGTGCTTGATAATTCCTAGTTAACAAGCATTGGTCTTGTGCGGCAATGATAAAACCCTCAGTTTCACCTTTCAACCCTGCACTACGTAGCCACTGATGGGTTCAGTTTTTGTCTACGTCAGCTTGTTTGGTACGGGCAGAGTATTGGCCATGGAGCGGTTTATTTTGCCATTTTTTCTTTATCTGGTCAGTCGCATTTCTCTTTGCATTCTTTTTAATGTTTTTTGCAGCTTTTGCCGGTGTACAGTGATGTATTTGAATTTCTGTGCCCATTTGAAGCTCCTTTCTGAATTTTTCGGCTTCCTTTACTACAGAGTAGAGACACTTACTACCTTCATGTTCCTTGACACATACCATCATCCAGTCTTCTGTATTTTCCAAGTATCTTTGGAGGCCAATTGTTGTACTTTTGTAGGATAGTTCTAGTTGAACTAGTCCTCTGCCTCCTTCGGATCTGGGCACATACAGGCGATCAATATCAGCTTTGGGATGATGCCAGCGGTAGCTTATTATTATTATTATTATTATTTTTATTATTATTTCTTTTGATTTATGTTTTATATTCATTTCCCCTCTGGTTCCAAACAAATACCCATCGTCAGAAATGATATGACATTTTGCCCTCAATATTTGAGCAATAAAGAACAAACTGCAAACTCATACACATCTTACATCGATAAATCCCTTCGTATGACGCGAACTGTGCTTGTAAGTATAATTATTTCCTTGCGTCGGGTACTAGAAGCAACCTCGTACAATCTGAAATTAGTTTCGCCTTTAAATAACTCACAGAAGGTTAAATAAACCGTAAAAATAAACAAATCAATCAAATTAAGGCATGAGCTTCAATAAGTCTATCATACACCTTTTCCAATCAAAACCAGCGCCACAAAAATAACAGGAATTATTGATGTCTTCATGTGTTACATTCTTAATATTTCCAATTCAAGATCATTGTATTCTTCAAAGTTACTTTACAGTCTACAAGAATTTGTATGTTAATGTTGAGTCTTGACTCATTGTTGAATCTCGACTAATGCATGGAATAATAATGCAACACAAAATGTACTTAGAACAAGAATGTATTATAACAAGAAAATGTACACAATATTTACATATAGTATTTCTGTATATTTCTGGGAAGACGTTCCTGGAGAATGTGATTGACTAAGTCGCAGTCGGGCAGAGTCTCTAGCTGGATCTCTGTATTCGCTCCCCTGTCTTCCGGTACCAACCATTATTTATATAGTCGGTAGTCACCTATGCAGATTAGGTGGATCCTACCACAACAGTTAAGAAACCCCATTCTGTATTTCTGGTCCATTCCTGATATCTGGGCGGTTAGGTTGGGTTATTCTGTCTGAATAAAAGTTCCATAAAAATGTTACAGGTCCTATGTCTTTAACCGGAGATTTTTAGTTTCCTTCCTAATAAAAATGCAGATTTTCCAGTGTATATATTGGCCTAGCCAGGCATACAGAGTTTTATATTCGGCAGACATCGTGCAATTTGAGACAAGATGTTAAATTTTTTCTGGATATTTATCACAGAATCTGTATTTGCTGGCACACAATCGTTAGTATTTTTGCTTGATAATTTATAGTTAGCATTGGACATGTGCAGCAGGAATAAAACATTCATTTTCAACTTTTAATCTTATTCTGCGGAACCATTGATGGGTGAGGGGTTTGTCTATATCAGCTTGTTTGACTCGGATAGAGAATTGACCGTGAAGAGGTTTATCGTGCTATCGTTTCTGTATTTGGTCCATTTGCTTTTGCTTTCTTTTTTAGGTTCTTTACTATTTACAGTCGGCAGATTATGGCTGGCTTACTCTTCTTCAACCACTTGAAATTCCCTTCTGAATTTGTCGACATCCTTTATTAATGAATAAAGTTTGTACATTCTTTCATGTTCTTTGACACATACCATCATCCAGTCTTCTGTAGTTTCTAGGTATCTTTGAAGGCCGATTTTTGTTTTATAAGATATCTCTAATTGAAATAATAATAATAATAATAATAATAATAATAATAATAATAATAATAATAATTATTATTCGGTTTTATTTTTATTTCAGATGTTATATAGCAGCTATAAGTGCTGAGATTCTGACGCATTATTTTAAACTCGCTTTTAAAGCAGCTGACATTACTCGCAGAATTCAGAAAGTTGGATATGAAACAATATCTGACCGCCCTGTTCAAAACTGGTTTAAGTGTTTTAATGGCGGTGACTTGTGTCTTGATATAAGCAGCAGAAGTTTGCAATAACCAGTTGTCGATGATGATGATTTAAAACACAAGAAAGCGTAGAGTTCAATCAGAAAAGCTTGAAAACTTTCAGAAGAGCAAGAATCAATGGCAATATAGAATATTTAGAGCATTACATAGCTTTGAAATAGATACAGACGATGACAAAATATTTTATATGCATGCAGACATTATATACAGCATCGTGCAAAAGTCCTAGGAAATTTTAAACTATTGTAAATTTCTAATAACTGCCATCTTTTATGTGGGTGTTTTTTTTATTGTGCTTTCTACAGATGACATTTCGAAGATATCGGATTCTTTTAAAAAATTATCAATATTTTTAGAGAGGATTCTGAATGAAGAGAGATGAAGCGAAATGCCACTCATCAAATGGCCATGCAAAATTCTGAAATAACATTAAGTCCATCCAATAAGAACATGTACTGAAGACATTCATTTCATCGAATAAACCAGCTTTAAACTTAAATCATTTGAAAACAAAATTATGTTGGTCAAAATGGTATGAAGTGTAGAATGCAGGTGCTTGGGTAAAATCACATACAGCGCTAAAACGAAGATAGAGCTGCATTCTAATAATTTCTAATAATTTATAATTTATAACAATTTATAATTTATAATTTATAACAATTTATAATTTATAATTTATAATAATTTATAATTTATAATAAATTATAATTTATAATAATTTATAATTTATAGTAATTTATAATAATTTATAATAATTTATAATTTATAATGATTTATAATTTATAATAATTTATAATGTATAATAATTTATAATTTATAATAATTTATAATTTATAATAATTTATAATTTATAATAATTTATAATGATTTATAAATTATGATAATTTATAATAATTTATAATGTATAATAATTTATAATTTATAATAATTTATAATAATTTATAATTTATAATAATTTATGGCAGCATAAAAATTAATGGTTCAAGGAAATTAATTGATTAAAACTGATGATAGCTTGTATAGCGCCAAATATATCCTATTGCTGATAGAACATTTGATACGAGACTTGAATGAAAGGGAAACCTTTTAGTCAGAAAGGTAGAACCGTTTCAGTCTCTTGCCAATACCTCATAAATAATGGATTATTCAGTTTTGATCGCGTGGAAGACGGTAAAGGGACCCTACATGGTTTCAATGAGAAAATGAAATAAAGAATCAAGCGAAGATGGAAGTGCTTAATGCCATTCTCAGTGATATAGAAAAAGTTATCCATTTCAGATTTTTTCCTTACTTCTTAAAATAACTACCAGCGTTTGTATTTATGACTGTTATTGCACTATTTTGTTAATATACATCCTGGCTGTTGACAAAGTAGCAACCATTTCTAACCATGCGCAAAGAAGTTGCGCGTTGGAGACAAATCCAGTGGCTTTTGGGTAGAATGCAACAGTTATTACTCTATATCTGTCTATAACTCTGCGATGAGGTATTATGATTACTTGCATTATATACATTATTCGGACTGTTATCCGCATCTTCATTGCCATATTCACAACGTTTCACTGTATGCTCCGGCCTTTTTCAGCTGACTGGAATTTCGAAATGAACCCCTTTATTTTGTCCACCGGAGTAGATTGTTCTAGTTCCACGTGCCATGCCTCTTCTGGATGTCTCAGTTATTTCCTTTTAACTCGACACTCCAAGTTTTGGTTCCCCACTGCTGTGGCCTGGTACTGAACTCACAACTCTTTGGCTCAAGTCACTGGATCTAACCAACGTCTTTATCCACTAGGCTATGTGTCCTCGTGGACACATAGCATAGTGGAGTTTTGAGTTCAATACCAGGCTACAGCAATGGTGAACCAAAGTCTTTGAGAGTTGAGTAAAAGGGAAATAACTGAGGCATCCGGAAGAGACGTGGCACGTGGAACTAGAACAATCTACTCCGTTCGACGAAATAAAGGGTTATTCGAAATTCTAATAACCTGAAGAGTATACAGCGACCGGAATAAGCTAATGAAGATGAGGATAACAGTCCGAAGAATGTAAATAATGCAAGTTATGACCCTGTTTTGGTTGCTTGTGTGGTCACCGCCCTTCACCGAGCATCTGTTGTTGGGTTTTGGTTTGATATTCTCATCGGAGTTGTCCCGTGATGATTTCCAGGGTCTTTTCTTGGTTTCAACGGCAGTAAATGATGCCATATTTTATTCGGTCATGTGGAGTGTGGCGTCGGGTTGTTGGTTCAGAATTCTTACTCGAACTCCGTTCAATAATCACTAGTTGGGAACAGCGCGTTAGATCAAATCTCTACAGTTCACTGCACGAAGCTCAAATGTCTAAAATGATTTTCCATCAGAAAAACTCTCGACTACTGTTTGGCCCATGAATACAACCCCTAACGAATTAAACAATTCCTTATCTTTCAAAACTGTACTTCATAATTTACTTAGTTATTCGGCCAAGATTTGTAATATATACAAAATATTTTTTGAATTTTCAAAAGCTTATTGCATCAACGATTCTTGTGAAAGATAACTTACAGTAATTCCCCATGTATAATACGCCTTCATCCATAAACGCGCCGATAAAATTGTGCTGAAAGTATGGGAAAATGCTCTACTCAGGCATAATACGCACCCCTTGTTTGGCAATCAAACCCTATAAATTGTACCTCCCCAATTTAATTACTGCCAGCATTTCCTACTCTTATAAAAAATGGTTTTAAACATAGAATAATATTATTCTAATTTAGTTTTATGATAATTCTTATTTTATTTTACATTTGTAAGTATTTGTTAGGTACATATGATTGTATTTGACATCCTTGTGGGTGTCGCAATCGCCGAATGTTAGTGTCAAATTGTTGTATGTTTGCAGTGAGCAGTTATTTCACAACTGAAATCGTTCCATGAAACGGCAATTTTTGAAAGATTTTTGTATCTGTGCATAATACGCACTCCTAATTTTGCTTATTACTTTTTAGAAAAAATGCGTATTATAAATGGGAAATTACGGTATTTTATTTGGAGAGCTTGTCCACCAATGTAATAGTGTTGTTCTTTTAAAATCCTAACTTCTCCTATAAACTTTTTATCACTATAATTTCAAGTAAAATGAGTTTGATTCCGACCAATCAAAACCTCCGCAAACTTCGTCTTATAGAAAAAAGGAAACATTCCCACACAAATGACTTTTGTTTTGCCCAGTGGGACAAAATACTTCTTTAACAGTTGTTTAAAACTATTACTTTGTTCATTCCTCGCTGACATTCAGAATTTGTAACTGCACCGTCTTTCAGACCAGTTAGTTGAACGAATAGAATTTTCCCCTCGGTGCGTACACTCGGGTGGTTTTCCCCACTCCTGATTTCTCTGTGAGTAGACCCTCTTGAATTCCGAATCTCTGTTTAGCTTCGTCGTATAGGTTTCTATCCGTAACAGTTTTCAGGTTCATACCTCCTGACACAAAATTCATCGTCAAATAATTCCCGTGACTAACATAAGTCTTTAGATAACAATATTAAACAAACGATATTTGAGAATGAATTATGGCTATTATTCTGTGAATTATTTGGTTCAATATTCCAAAGTGATTGATATCGGACTCTAGGGGTCGGTGGGGCTATCCAGTGTTTCGATAAAAGTATGGAACGACAAAAGGTTATCGACAAATAAATCGTAGTGACTTACGATTAAAATTCAACAATTTCCAACCAAATATCACTCTCCTTGTTACAATTTATCGAACAGCTTCCAATTAATGATGTCAACCAATTCGAGATGAAGGTAGATTAATTTATTTTTAATGTGCTTATTAATACTTATATTATTTATAAAGTTTTTCGCATTATTATTATTATTATTATTATTATTATTATTATTATTATTTCCTTTTATTTCTGTTGTATACATATTAATATTTCCTCCTGGGTCCCAACCAGAGACCTAAGTCACACATATTTTATATAGATAAAGCTCTTCGTAATATATGAGTTTTACTTGTTAGTACATTTTTGTATTTCTTTAAGGCATGGACTACCAGGGATTCCTTCAGTGAGTCTACTGGAATCTTTTCCAATAATTCCGAGTGCTCCAACTACAACTGGAATTATTGATGTCCTCATGTGCCACATGTTTGAGATTTCCACTTAACGTTCCTTGTATTTTTATAGGTTTTTGAAGATCTACAAAGACGCATTACAATCTGTAGGGACTGTTATGTCAATAAAAAAGCACAGCTTGTTCTAGTGGTCCCTGATCACGGTGTCCTTATTATTATTATTATTATTATTGAGATTGCGATTCTCTCCGATTCTTAGAGGTTTTGACCAGGTGATGATTGTCATATCTAAGCTCCTACCCGCAGCTTAGAGAGAGAACATGAGTTGTTCCAAACAACGCTGCCATCAGCGCGCACTCCCAATTATGCCTGTTATCTCCAAGATATCTTACGAGACAGAAACCTTCCTGGAATCATTTCGAGTGCGCCAACCACCAAGAGCTGCTGTTTGATACATTTCTTTGATTTGCACTGTTAGTATTAGGTACCTCTGTGTATTCACCTGCGACGCCTTCACGATGTTCGTATCCCAAGGTACTAGTATTATTATTAGTATTATTGGTATTATTATTAGTAGCATTAAATCGTTCGTATTCTAACCATGAGACCCAGGTACGAATCTCATCAAGGTACTAGTATGATTACCCAGGTTCGAATCTGAACAAGATACTAGTATTATTGGTATTATTATTAGTACTATTCTTAGTACTATTCAATCAAATATGGCCACGTGGCCGCGCGGTTAGAACGTTCGTATTCTAACCATGAGACCGGGTTCGAATCTCACCATGATCGATTTGTCATGAAGGAGAATTTCTAATGTTATCAGCGTGCGGCACATATGGAAACCATACCACCTGTTAACCCAAGCCTTGTGAGTGAATTTGGGTAGACGGAGCACGAAACCACAAGTCATCGTGGTCGAGGGCTTGAGCGTGCTGGCCTTGTTCAAATTAAAAGATAACACTCTCTTTCCCAGAAACTGTAACTAGCATATTTGAAGTATAAACCATAGATGGGATCTGTGGGCGTTGAATAAACACAAATGCACCTGAGCACGCGTCTGCAATAGGGATTGGCTAACCGCCCTAGTAGACGGGTATCCTCGAATACCAGTGGCCGTGAAAATATTACGGTTTTCCTAATTGAATATTCTGATGAACCTTAATTCTTAAATTAAGGATAGAGTAATTAAATTTCATTATCGCATCGTTAAATATTTGAAGCTTAACAATAACAAAATATTGCAATAACAATCATAAATATGAATGCTGGCCGTTTTTTAAGAAGTGGGTACAAATGAAAAGATTTGAAATTGATATTTTTTTTCCATTTCATTGAAAAAGATGTTAAGCACTTCTAACTTCCCTTTCTTTCTTTCTTTCTTTCTTTCTTTCTTTCTTTCTTTCTTTCTTTCTTTCTTTCTTTTTCTCACTGAACCCGAGTGGCGTTTCTGATATGCGATTTGTTTATCAGAACTCAGTAGTCTGTTATTTATGAGGTATTGGCAGAAGACTGTAAACGCTTCTAATTCCCCTTCTTTATTTTTCTTGCCTTTTTTTGTTGAAGAAATCATTTATTGAACAAAGTAACTAATAATAACAAAACAAAAGTCATTGAAACAAAGCAAGTTCAGTCGACCAATGATGACAATTCCAGAACAACGTAACTATAAACAATTTCTTATATCCTCTGCCAGCCGCAATGATGGGGAAAGCATTACCTCGAACCGTCGCCAGTGAGACACGCTGCAAGAGCCACTCCGTTTCGCGAGGCTTGTTCCTTAATCGAGACGCAATCGCGCCAATCCTCCGAAGGAACGCCATCGAACGAGGGCCAATAACCCCTGAAGTCTCCACTGCCACAGGAGTAAAAAAAGAGAAGAATATTTAACTATTTTTTTCATCTCTGCATCTCGGGCGACGCACCCCGGCTCAACCGCGGACCTGATCAAATTACCGACCGAAAATGTATCCGCATAGGTCGCATCCAAAATCAACGACTTACCCATTTTAAAAGGGAAGATGGTAATGTCATCAGGCCCTTTCCATCACCACGGTCGAAGCCCACGGGTTCGATTTGGGAAATGAACCCAGCTGCGTCCAAACCTCTTTTGATGATGTCGTTAATTGCTGCATGCCGTGGAAAGCGGCCGGCACTACGACGACAGGAGAGAGGATGTAAACCAAACTCATCGATGGAAGATCCACATTTGCATCTGTGACGCTCACATAATTTGAGTCCAAGACGAATCGCGACTCCGACCCAAGTGCACTCATCATCTAGAAGGGTACCGGTAGATGAAAAGGGCACTGCGTTGAGGCAGGCGCCACTACTCGGTTGTGAAGCAGATAGTAGACAGGCGAGGCGCCCACTAGACACATCAAAACAAAAAAGCTGGGAAAAAATAAAATGCTTTCCTTTTTGTTTGTTTGTTTGTTTCTTTCATTTTCTCATTGAAAGCAAGTAGTGTGTTTTCCTCTCTTTCCACGCGATCAAAACAGAACAGTTCATTATTTATGAGGTATTGGCTGGACATAACGGTCGTGCGAAATAACCAATAAGAGGACAAGCATAAATATAATAGGATTGATAAAAAATAATGACAGGAAGAAAAAAGCAAAAGAATTTCTATTAAATAAAAGAATATATCATTACTGCCATTTTTCGTACATGCTTGGAGGTCGATGAGAGATCAAGGATTCTATGAAGGGGACGAGTATCCAAAAAAGTTTGGAGACTCCTGGGTTAGATCATTACTTTTGGATCGATGCGATCTTCGTTATTTCTTGAATCAAAGATGAACAGTTGTTATTAATCGTTGGATTATCCATCTGTTTTTCTTAATCATTTCACCCCAAGCAAGGCGATAAAGCCACTAAAACGAATGGGGGTCACTGAGTGTGAAGGAAATAGAGAAAACGTTATTGAGGAGAAAGAACAAACAAAAAAAGAAGAGGTTTAAGGAAGACAAAAGGTGGCGATAAACATTGCATTTTACTATATCAAGATTGTAGTTAATAGGAAAACAAAGAGTCGCAAGAGAGTTCCGCATATAAGAAGTGTAAGAGGGGGCACCTAAAGGCAGTGTAATGGTTAGCAAGCTTGTCTCGCTAGAACCATTAAGACTGAGTAGTGAGTTCGATCCTCTCTGGGTGCCCTATACGTTCGGCTTTGTGCCACATCTAAGCTACGCTTAGAAAATCACTATAAGATGTGCAAGTGAAGAAACCATTAGAGTAGAATTTACGGTGCCATCTAGCAATGGTGAGACTTAATTGCCAATCTAGTACTTCGCGTAAATTCGTGAAGTCAAGGTATAAAAGAGAAAATCTGACCAGAACAATTATCCTGAAAGTATTTATAAAAAAAGGCAAACTTATTTTGCTGTTTGAAAGTTATATTTTGACTGGTGTGCTTTCTAGACATCCCTGTGTTGTAAACAATATACCAACCATGAGACCCGGGTTCGAATCTCACCATGGTCGATTTGTCAGGAAGGAGACTTTCTGATGTTATCAATGTGCGCCACTTTTAGAAAGGGCCTGAGAACCATACCTCGGGTTAACCGAAGAGTAGATCCTGCTCCTGATTTTGCAAATCTTATATTTCACTCGATGGGATCAATTATTTTTTAAATAATTTCACCCCATGTAAGGCGATAATGTCATTGAGAATTAAATAGGTTAATGAGAGTTGAAAAAAATGTTAGTGAGGAGAAAGGAGAATAAAAGAGCAGGATTGAGCAAGACCGAAGATGCCAAGTTGCATTTAAACTTTTGAACATCGTAGGTGACAGAAAAACAAAGAGGCTGGAAGAAAGTTTCACAAGCGAGAAGTGCGAGAAAAACTATTGGAATAGAACTTATAGTTACACCTTAGCTATTCAGAAAGTAAAATGATGAGGCCTAGATGTCCGTCTAGCACCACGCCTAAATTCATGCGGTCGAGGTAACAAGGAGGGAAGCCATGAAAATATTTATAGAAAAAAGAAAACACAGAGACGTCAGGTCACAGCGATGAAACTGACTGAAATCGAGATGTCAGGTCAGGTCAGGATAGATGACCAACACTATGGATTTTATCAAGAATTTCACGATATATATAGCAGCGGGTATCAGACCGTATGTGGCAGCAATATTCAATGCACTGGCGAATGGTAGATTTACTAACGCGCAAGATGGATTCTAACGATAGAAATCATCTGGCACGGCGAACCAACCTTCCTAGCAGTCGACCTAGCAATTGATTCAATATATATCTATATTTCTGATATGAGGTATTATGTACACTATTTACATTATTCGGACTATTGTCCTCATCTCTGATGCCATATTTATTACAACGTTTCGGCCGTTGTACGCTCCGGCCTTCTTCAGCAATAATAACAACAAAAAATTGCAATATGAGCACTGGTAAAAACATGAATGATAACAGCAAAAATTACAATATGAGCTCTGGTGAAAAAATGATGTCTGAAGACATTAGGTTTATAATACCCAGAAATTCATACACAGATGTCCTCAAGGACACATGGCACAGTGGATAAAGGCGTTGGTTAGATCCAGTGACAGGACCCAAAGAGCGGTCAAGGCAGTGGAGAACTTGGAGAGGGGAATTAACAGGAGATAACTGAAATCCATTAAACATGGCACGTGGAACTAGAACAGTCTACCCCAGTGAGCGTAATAAAGGGTTCAGTTCGACATTCCAACCACCTGAAGAAGGCCGAAACGATGTAATAAAAATGGCGACAAAGATGAAGACAGTAGTCCAAATAATGTAAATAGTGATTCAATATAATCCTTCCCCTTCATGTCAGTGGAAAACATCAGACCGAGAAGTCGCAAAAAGTTGCCTTCATGGAGGTTAGCATCAGCCAGGCTGATGGAATACAAAAATCGTTCTCTAAGATGTTTAAAAGTTAGCTCACTGGAGTTAATTTTGGAGATCAGTTGACATTTTTACTTTATCAGACCTATCAGCGTTATTTCAGGTGTCGCATAATTATTTCACTCTACAGAAGGATGCTGAGGATACCATGGGCTGAACATGTAAGCAACAACGAAGTTTTAGAGAAAATGTAAACAAAAAGGAAACTTATACTTAACATCAGTAAGAGACAGTTGAAATTTATAGAGAATGAAGAAATAGGGCTTGGAAAATCTGATACTCACAGGACATTGAATGCAAAAGAGACAGAGGAAAACAATGCATAGGATACTTAGTGGGTTTGAGTAAAAGGATAGCGGGAAAATATTTAGGAAAAATAATAAAATGACAAGATTTATTAAGAGTTACAAAGGGCAGGAAGTTGTGGAGAACCATAATCGCCAACGTTCTGAGGAGGATATAGCGCATAAAGAAGAATATTGTCATCATTCCATTAAATATTCAGACTGGTATCTTTATCTTTGTTATACTGGTCTCAAACCATATTGCCTAATTATTGGATATAGTAAAAAGACAAGAAAGGCTGGAGAATGTCTCGATCGAAACGTTCTGATGAAAACTATTTATTCGAAACAAAAATTGGTAACCTCTACTAAGTAAATTTCGAAGACATCATTTACATATTTGTACATAGATTTATATAGTCGTATATGCATCTCGTTTCACTATCTTCCACTATCTTTGAGTCAGCTTTATCATTCGATCTTTCCAGAATCTTTCTGGGTGATGAATTGGGCTGGGTGGTTTTTGCATGCTTTCTCAGAATTGATGTTCTTGCTATTAAAATAATTCTGTATGGATAGAAATAATTAATAATCCGAATAAACAAGCTGAGGCTAGTACGTTGAGTGTAGTAAGACGTCCCAGCCATGTTCTACTAATTTCTACCGGGTATGCATGAGACGTGAGGGCTGGTATTGTCCCAGTTGGTGATTTACGGACGATTTTCTTCGATTGCTGTCTTTAATCGGTTTAATTGGTAACAGTAGATGCCTGAATTCAACGTCTTGTGAGTGAAGCTCATAATGTACAAAACCCTGTGTACCTAGTAAGGTACAAACCACCACATTTCTCGGATTCGCACCGATTTTTGGAGTGGTTAACGATGTTTAATTTCGTTTTACCTGGAAGTTTTATGTCCCACATTGTTGTAAATAATCCATTTTCATCGCCTGTAATCATTATTTTAAAAAGACGTCGTTTTTGTCACGCTATATCGCAGCTAGAAATGCGATCAATTAAATTTTTCGTCTTGAATCGTGAGGCATTCACACCTATTCAAATATCTTCAAATGATTTAAAACTTCACATGAGATATGTAGAGTATCCCTGCGATGTCCCGTGTCGCGTGACCGGGATTATTTTAATGATGACAAAAGTGAAACAGTTTGGTCATCATAAACACCTGCAGGACTGTATGGACACTTTCGGTCTTCCGGATCAAAATCTTCACTTCTGAATCTAGTGAATAACTTATGGACATTACTTTCAGCATTTGTACTATCTCCATAAACGGTACATATGTTTTTTGCTGGTTTTGTTTTTGGAGATAAAAGAGCATCAAGTTTCACTTTTAATGTATAAGCTCTTAAATTTCACATAGGAAAGGTTTAGAAAGAAGCGTTCAAATGTCCTCTTTCATAAATGCCATAAATTTCAGCCACGTGTGAAACGAAATCACGTGTTCAAACGCTACCTATTGAAAAACACTACGAACCTTTATTCCAGAAAAGTACATTGAATAAAAAAAAACGGAATAGTCCATTACGAGGTATTGGCATGAGATATTAAATACTTCTATCTTCCTTTCTTTCTATTGAATAATAATAATAAAAAAAGGTATATTGTAAATTCTTACACATGACATTCCAACTACAACTGAGGTGAAAATATATATGTTGATTACTTACCTAAGACCGAAACATGCTTTGATGTGGAAGGCATGTCGCCGCTTATGACGGAGAGTAACACGGCCAATGATAGCAAGACGGTGATTGAGTAAGTGACCTTCTCTCCGGCGTCAAGTGGAATAAGAAAGCTAATGACACATAGAATTGAAATGAGGACCAAAGGGACAATGATATTTAGGATGTAATAGAGAGACCTCCTTTTCAACACAAGGCCGAAATGAAGCTGCGTATACTGCAAATCCGTCCCGACCTTTTGTGGATACGCAAAAGTTCCGATGATGTCCCATTCTCCGTTTCCCTTATAGGGGCCAAGTTCGATTCCCTTAGCTACCGTCGTAAAGTTGATCTCCTTGTTGGTATAGCTCCATTCCCCGAAGTCGATGGTGCATCGCTGGGTGTCGAAAGGGTAGAATGTGACGTCAATATCGCAGTAGGTCTGGAAATTGATAGACACATCCCATTGCACTGTACCCGAGTATTCAAGTCGGACAATATCTTCGCGTCTACTGTCGCCAATTGGTTTGACATCACCGGCGCTGGGAACGATAGAAGGGAAGAAAAATAACGAGTGATATAAAGAAACATTTAATTCTTTTGGGAAAAGTTATTAGAACGGTATCTACTCTGAAAAGGTTTTGTGTTATATTACAAAGACTTGACACACACAAATTAGAAACGAAATATAAAAAATCAGAAGGTTTGACATGATATTTTAGCTCTGTAATATTACTTCTGATGATGTTATCTTGGATTCTATTTTTTTAAGCATTTCACCCTAAGCAAGGCGGGAGAACCACTAGCACGCAAGGGGTTACAGAGAGTGAGAGCAAGAGTAAAGAGGGGTGTTTGTGGAAAGGATAACGAGAAGGTCGGGGATTAAGATCAAGGCAACAGTAGATGTCAATTGACATCACATTTGAATATATGAAGATTATAGCTATCAGGGAAGCAAGTAAGAGGAAGGGAGTTCCTCTGTCGGGAAGTGAGAGATAAGAAGCTGTTGGAGTAGAAGAGACGGCTACATTTAACCGTTTCGACTGTGAAAAGGTGCGGCCGATATGGCAACCTAGTAACACGCTTAAATCTATGCAGTTTGGGTACCAGTGAAAGTAACGTCGTCAGAGCAGTTGCCATGAATAATATTTGTAGATAGAGGGAAGTCACTGTGAGAAGGTTACAATAGGCGAGATGCCAGATCAGGACCTATCACATTGATTCGAAAATTCTTTAATTTTAAAGGGGTCACTATGGCATCCACATAAAATTATTAGTATTTCTTAGTTCTAGTATTGTTAAATGTTATTCATTTTTACTAGTATTTCTTTAATCTTATTTCTACTGCTTTTTATTATAACCCTCAGAAGATAATTGTAATTCATTTAGAATAAGCTTATAATGTGAATAGTGGGTGACAACAGGAGGTTGTATGAGAATCCGGAGTAACGAGAATTACCCTTGGGAAACATATGAACCCATTTATTCTGCACCCCAACAGACTGTGCTCTATAGCCTTGGTTGGCAGCCAATATAGGAGAACAACAACTGAGGTCAAACCAGCATGGAGGGGATAGGGCTGTGTGAGGCTATCTTGTAACGGCTGCATTACGTGTGCCCCTACAGCACTAACGGGTTACGAGACTTGTGGTAGGATGCTGAGTAATATACGAAGAAAATTGGAGATAATGAGACAATGTGTAAAAGTTATTCAGTAACGCATTTTGCCATTTCTTATTAGGCGTCTTCAGGATGGAATGAGAGACAAACCCCTGTGGGTAGAAAGCGTATTGGGAGATCCTTTACTCCATATTAATGCCCTTAACGTCTATTGAATTTTAAATCAGCCCGCTCTGAGCAAACTTTTTTTTTACCTATTAGTTCGGATACCGCGGAATAGAGAAAAACAAAAAAAAAATAATCAAAAAAGTAGAGATCTACTCGGAGTGGGCTAATTTCAAATCCAGCGGAATGTTAAATGCTTCAATACAAGTAAAAGACTTTCTGGTTGCAGCATTTGATAAAGATCCTATTACCTCTTCTCTCTATTCCAACACACTTTTCCTACGCACGGATTTGTTTCACATTGCGGACTGAAGATGCCTACTATAAACAGTCGAAACGCGTAGCGGAATATCTTTTCTCGCAATGCTACTAGTGAATGTAGAAAAAAAAACATTTACGTCATCTCAAGCATTAAAATAAAAAGAGAAATATAATAGAATCAGCCCAAGGGGTTAATAGGAGTCGACAGTAGTCGGGATCACTGATTCCATGCGAACAATACTTTTCTTAGTTGCATAGTATGTGCTTTGCCAGGGCTACATACAGTTTTGAAGTCAGAGTTGTCCTTCGCCTACGCCGGTTGCCATTCAAGGCTCTAGGACCCACTCTTTGTCCTAATATTTACTCATCGCTGGTGGTGGGGGATGAAGTTGGATTCATATCCTTCCCAAGAGTATTACCAAGTACGTAAATGTAATGAACGCGACTGGAATTCGAACTCGGCTTTCCGATTACTCAATCCGAATCGCAACCCATGCTTCTTTAAGTGCTGACTATTTATGGGTTAATCGACAAAAGGCAATTGTCGTTGTCAAGCAGACAGCGCTACGATAAGAGATATGAGATAAAATCCCACCTCCATTTCTATCCAGGCTGCTTACCGAAGACAATGAAAATTAAATAAAGCAACGATGAATAAAAACATTGGAATACAAATAAATAGAGAAAGCAAAATTCTTCCGATCAATTTGTTCCTCTTCTTTCTTTGTTTTTTTTTATGTATCCATCTGAGTCTTTTCGTATCAACCTGACGCTGTTCTCATTTATAACGTAAAGAGGCAAAACACGAACAAAATGTTCTTTAAGATATTTTTCATTTATTCTGTACTTGAAAACTACTCATTTCACTTATTCGAAAACTAACTTTACATGAAGATTAAATAGCAGATCGGATTTGAAATACAAGCAATTTTAATTTTAATCATTTTGTCTTACAATGAATCGAGCTAAAAGATTTTAAAAATGTTAATTTGTAAATCTAATGACCAAATATAAGACTTTTGTTTCGAGAAGCTTTCATCACTCCAATATGTATATATATTATGAAATGGACAAAGTCTTACAATTATTTTAAGACATTTTTATACATTCTTTTTATAGATACAAATATTTAAGTAAATGCTCTGTTTATAATAAACAGTATTAAACAACATTTACCGACCTGAATGTCCGAGAAATTTTCATAGAAAATATTCGTCCTCCGTCAGGAATCGAACCTGTATCCTATATGGAACCGTCATATAGCCTGACGTGCCTTTAACTGATTGGGCCACAGAGGAGCGTTCGGTTAGCAAGGTCGATTTTACTGTCTTTAAACTACAATCTTCCATGATTCTCTCACCTACATTCATATCTGCACATGGCGTATCCAAATGTAAACAAGTGACGTCACACACTATGAAATGGACAAAGTCCGACAATTATTTTAAGGCATTTTTATGTCTCTCTCTCTCTCTGTCTGTCTCTCTCTCTCTCTCTATATATATATATTATTATTTATATAATATATATATTAGCTTAAAAGCCGCCTTATTTAAGCTAACTACTCTTGATTGGGCCTTCGTCATATTCAGGAGTTTGAGACTTCCTAAGTGTGTATATTTTCAACATTGGAAGCTTTCTTAGTTGCTGTTTGATCCATGTTTTCATTTGCACTGGACTTTCTTTTCCTCGCTGCAGCCTTGGCTCATTTGATTACAATCTGGTCTTATGGATATTTCTTTTTGCGAGACACTGCCGTATGAGATAGGCAACAATAAACTATAGAACAACTCGAACTTGATCGCTGCATTTAAGTATTGCATTAATATTTAAGCTTACCTTTTAAAATTTCGTCATTAATTCTTCTGCGACCACTTAATTTAAAGACAATTTGATGTGCGTAGGTTCTTACTTTCCGTATAAAGAATTATTTTTATTTCATGGGTGACTTTCGCAATTAATTTCGATTATTACCAAATTTAATTCCAAATTATAAAAATTGTTATCGTATAGAAAATCGTCGTAAAAAATCACGTAAAAATATCGACGAAAACAATCGCAGTAATGAAAACTTGGGAATTCAAAATTTCTATGACATGTAAAATTTCTGTATTAGAAGTAAGAGTTGTGTCCCTTTAATTAAAAAATGTGTGATACAATGACACACTGACATTCGCATTATACAGGGTGTCCGAAAAGTTCGTGTACACTTTAAAAAATTTATAACTTTATTTGTATTTGCGATAGAAATAATCTGTAAAAAATGTTATAAATTTTAATGTACCTAGTTTTAAGTATAGCTAAAATAACTAATGTGATTTCAGGCATTATTGTAGATCAGTTGGCAAATGTTTTCTCTGAACTGCAAAATCGTATTACCCTTTCTATTGCTAATGATGCAGGACATGTGGAAACTTAAATAAAATTTCAATAAAACTTTAAAAAATATAGATTTTCTTCTTTCTAATCCTTTTTACAAATTATTTCTATCGCAAGTTTTTAAAGTGCACACGAACTTTATGGACACCTTTTTTATATATATATATTATTATTAGTAGTAGTAATCTTATAAGTATAAGTAACTACACTCGTTTTGGAAAACCTTCGGTTTCTTGATTTTCAAAAAATCAAATCAATATCGAAGGGAAAAAAGGTATAAAAAAAGAAAGAGCCGAGAAGATGAACGCCTGCCGAAAACAATCGTTCAGCATGCAGGTCCAAAGCCCAAAGAAAAAAACCCGATACGAGTACGCAACTAACTAAATAAAGTGCTCAATACAGTAAGTAGAGCAGACCTAGTTAAACCTAGAGAGCCAGACAAACCTACGCGGATCGTCCGCTTAGGTGAAACCTTGGTAGGTTTGTCTGGCTCTCTAGGTTTAACTATCTATCTATCTATCTATCTATCTATCTATATATATATATATATATATATATATATATATATATATATACAGGGTGTATCAAAATACTTTTACTAACATTGGCCGCGAGTTCCTGACACCAAAATGTTCATATAAGCACATGTCCAAAAGGCCCTGTTTGTACACAGCAACTCTTAGCAAATGTTCAAAATGTCCTCCACTTACTTCTACATATGCATGCACATGTCGGATCATTGACTGGCGGACATTTTGAAAAACTCTCACATGGTGTCGAATGATTTCACAGGCCCCCATGACACCTTGATGAATCGTCTCTGAATTATTAATGTCTGCTGCATAAACCAATTGCTTTAGGTGGCCCCACAGATACAAATCCAAAGGAGAACGTGAAGGCCATGGAAATTATCCTGCCTTATGTGAATAAAATGTGCTGGAACCCCATCATGCATGAACCAAATGCATCTTCGTATTAGCATGGATACAACCTCTCTTGTAACACATGCTGTGACAACATATGGGCCTACCAGATTGTCACTTACAATTCCAGCCCACACATTAATCGTAAACTGATGCTGGTGTCTAGCCTGTATTGTACGATGGGGATTCCGATCCGCCCACAAAGGTTGGTTGTGCAAATTTGTTATTCCATCTCTTCTAAATATTGCCTCATCTGGAAATAAGACTGAAGCGACAAACAACGGATCAGCACTTTGGGCAATAAACCATCGGCAAAAGTTCTCCCGTGTTAAGTGATCACAGGGCGAAACCGGTACTATAAGATGTACGACATGCTAAGGTAACTTGACGTATGCTGATACCTGGATCGTATCCGACAGCCTGTAGAATGCGTTCTTCGTAGTCAGGCGTACTAGCGGATCTCGGTCTTCCTCGATCCATGCCAGGGATCCTGTCTCAGCAGCGCGATGATAAACAGCATCACAGTTTAGATGACTCGTCTGCCTTCGGTCTGAAAAACTCAAACTGATACAGCCGTGCAACCTCGCGCCCATTACCATTCGCGCGGCCGTATGTAAAAATCATATCTGCCTGCTCACGATATGACTGTCCTGCCATTGTTAAACGGAACACTTCTCGGTTAACTCACTACTACACACGTTAAACGCTGAAGACAGACTAGCCACAAATATACACGAATGACAAATGTAACCTAATCTACATGGCAACACAGCTCCATCTACCGTAAACTTACTTTAAACATTATAACTAAAAAACGAAGGATTTACGGACATGTGTTTAAATGAACTTTTGTTCTTGATTTGGTATGAGGAATCAAAAATATTTTAATACTCCATATATATATATATATATATATATATATATATATATATATATATATATATATATATATTTGTTTTGAAAAAAGTCCTGTTAAAGAACACCGACAAGTTCCCTATGTAAAATTTTTTATTAAACTCTTCCAACTTTTTACACGCATAGTAACTCGTACAGGTTTCGAAAGGTATTACATATTTAATTATCCTTCTTCTAGCCTCGTTATCAATTCTGCCACGCCAGTTAATTGACAGTTGGCGTGAGGGAGGAGAAAGGAATTCAAGGGTATTTGAGCGAAAGCGAATGTAAGGAATCCGCACATACATTGATACACCTGGCGACGACAGTCTGTTTCATCCCTATACGAAATCGTCAGGCCATATAAGTTGTGTTTTGAAGTTGTTTTATGTCAGAATTAAAATTGGTCATCTTTCCAAAGTTCAAAATTTGAATCAATCTCAATGAAGTAATTCATAGCAATGAAGTAATTCTGTAAATTCTGACATAAAACAACTTAGCTGAAAGTTGTAAAAACTTAAAAAACTTAGACAGACGTTGTCAGTTTTTTTAAAAGGACTTGTTTGAAAGAATTATATATATATATATATATATATATATATATATATATATATATATATATATATATATATATAATGTGTCTGTGTGTGTTTATCCGTTTGTGTGTGCAAACTTCAACTTTTGTGGGCTAA
>OZ038488.1:108201748-108331748 GCA_964036315.1 Acanthosepion esculentum
GCAAATGACCTAATCTGAGGCAAAAAATAGAAATCGATTACACACTGTCACAGTGAGTCTAAAACTGAGCGAATGGGGAAAGAAAGGAAACTAAAGCGATTGTTTCAATTAAGTTGCCTAAGAATGTTAGTGAGTCTTGATTTTTCTTCAGTTGCATTTCACGTGCTTTACTTTTAATATTTTATTTTGTTATTCTTAGTAAATCTTCTCTAGATGACACTGTCAGTTGTTAGTTTGTAGTATTCATAAACATGATAGTATTTAAAGTTGTTGTAGCTTTATATTAGCAACAGTTTTTCTTTTGGAAACGTATCGTTTTGACTAAGAAATTAGAACATTGGTTTGGTTTGGTTTGGTTTGGTTTACGGCATATCATCCGCAATGGGTTATTTAACGCCGACAAAATTTTTATTACTGGTAATATATTTTTCTTCAAAAATCTATTTCTAGGAATATTTTTCCTTGAAGAAATCTATAGCTGGTAATATTTTTTCAAAAAATGTATAGCTGTCTGTATTGCTAGTACTCTTTTTTTAAAGTATTGCTGATAATAATTTTTCCTTCAAAATTTATAGGATCGGCCACACACTCCGCAAGCCTGCTTCTAGTGTCACCAGGCAGGCCCTTGACTGGAATCCACAAGGCAAGCGAAAAGTGGGCTGACCAAAATAAACTTGGTGCAGAAGTGTTGACACAGAGTTGTTGAAGGCAGCCAGCATGACATGGGCCAAGCTGAAGAGGATTACCCAGAACTGCATCCATTGGAAAGGTGGTGTTGCAACCCTATATTCCCCAAGGAATCATATAACAATCATAGTCATTTAGTTTAAGAACAGACAACTTAAATTTAACTTTTACATTTCCGTTGGCAATGATAAGTCATATTATTTTTCTATTAGAAATGCAGTTGTGATTTGCAAAAGTTGTAGGTGACCACCAAACACTAAAGCAAAGAACATGCAACTTGTCTTCTATGTGAAATGTATTTTCACAATGTGGTCAACCATGATGCTTCACAACTTCCTATTTCCTTTTGTTAGTAAAGATGGGGGCACAGATGAAGACATCAAGTGACGAATCTACAAAGCCAGGCACACTTTCAACATTCTGTGGCCATTCTGGAGATCAACAGCCCTCTCACTTTACAACAAGATACGGATCTTCAACACCAACGTCAAGTCGGTCCTACTTTATGGCTCAGAAACCTGGCGGGTAACCAAGACCACCATCCACAGACTTCAGATATTTACTAACCGATGTCTCAGGAACATCCTCAATATCAGGTGACTTGAAGTCGTCTCCAACGACCAACTGTGGGACAGGACCAGACAAGCCCAAATCGAGATTGACATCAAGAAACAGAAATGAGGATGGATCGGATACACACTCTGCAAGCCTGCTTCTAGTGTCACCAGGCAGGGCCTTGGCTAGAATCCACAAGGGAAGTGAAAAGTGGGTCAACCAAAACAGACTTGGCGCAGAAGTGTTGATGCAGAGGTAAAGGAACCGGCACGACATGGGCTGAGCTGAAGAGGATCGACCGGAACAGCGTTCATTGGAGAGGTTTTGTTATGACTCTATGTTCCTAAAGGAATCGAGAGATATAAGAAAAGAAGCATTGATAGTGTTCAAAAGCGTTTACGCGGACTTGTTGGTGATGGATTATTTTCCATCGTTCAACCCCTTGCCTTTCGCTCGCTGTTTCCGTGGCATATGTTCAGACGAACTACATCAGGGCCATGCTGAGCAGACAGATTTCACTCATCCCCATTCCCTTCGTATTCCATTGGTAAGGAGGAAGTTTTACTCAGACATTTTCTCCCCTTGAACTGTTATTTTTTTAAACAGACTCCTGAGAGAATGCTTTCCTGATCACTACGATCTTAACCTCTTCCAGTCTAGGTTCAACTGTTATCCAGTCTTTCATAATATGCATGTCTTGCTTTCTTCTCTTACGTTCTAACAACAACCTCATTCAGTAATTCTCTAGCTTGAGTGCCTCTTGGGTTTATATTTGATGAAATGAAAAGTAATTAATGCATAAAACGAAATATAAAATGTATTCAGAATATTTTTGTTAAAATTCGGTTTAGCGAAATAGCACACAAAATTCCCTTCTCGATTTGATGTATTTTGCCAGAATATGGATATTTGAGCTTTATACAGAGTGACCCAAAAACGGGAACTTTTTAATAATCCAATAAAACCAAGAGTGATGGAAGAAAAATATTTAATTCATAGTAATTGAAACATTAAAACATGCCATTTGAGAAACAATGATGGAATTTTCATTTTTTAAAAATTACGTCCTGTAGATGGCGTCCTCCTGTACGAATGCATTCTTGAAATCTGCTGTTGAGATTCCTCATTGACTGCTGCAACATCTCAGCTGGGATACTGTGAATTACATTCTCGTTACTAAAATGGCGAAATGTTTACTTGCTCAAGGTCACTGTCTCGCAGTGTTGCCACTTGCTCATGTCTGGCAATATGCACTTCAAAAATTGCCGTTTTTGGGGGTCACCCTATATATTAAATGTAAAATGATAAAAAGTCGAGAAAAGTAGAAAAATTAAAATCAGGCCAATTATAAAGGCTGCTGTTTGTTGAAAAGTTGCTATTTTATCACGATAGGCTTCTGCGTATTTCGTTAGAAGGGCCTCGCGTGAATGTGACTACATTAGCTGAAATTTACGATATTAAAGATGTACGTTAAGAGGAGAAGGTATAGGGGATAGTATAGAAGAAAGAGAAGGTGGGATACTATGAGGTAGAGGAATAGGAAGAGGAAGAGAAGAAGAAAGAGGAGGAGAAATATCAATCGGAGGAAATAAAGGGTGATAGCTAGAAATTATTCCATTATGATAACTTGTTCATTCTTTCACAAAACGAGGACAGATCGGCACATCAGAATTGTGATTAGTCGAATGGTATCACATCGCATTTGCGAGCGAGGTATGTTAAGAAAGAAATGTTCTTAATCCTTATTTGCTACTCAAGGACAACGTATGTGGTAATGGTAACTATCAGAGGATAGGAAAACTAGTAAGGCCGGCCGGTAGTGATGTCATCTATCAACTAATGGAAATGACCTTGATGAAGAAGACTATATGGTCGTCAGCCGTAGAGGCAGCCAAAGGTGTTAGCTTTAAATTAGAGTAATCAGAATAATAAGTTTATGGTGAATCTATGGTGAGATTCCAACCTGTGTATCATGGTTTTAACATTAACGTTCTAAGTAATCAGCTACACGAAGTCAGATTTTATCGTCAGTTGGGTTAGGAGCCTACCGGAATTGTTCAATTGCTGATTACTCTAGATTAAGCGCTTCTTCCTATAAATTATAACATCAGTATAAACAGCTGCTGGTTGATTACGTGGGTGTTGAAAAGTCAGTAAAATAGGAAAAATCCCTTGGAAACAAAGAAAGGGTTGTGAACTGTTATGTAATATCTAATGTGTTCTCTATAGCAGTGGACATTAGAAAATTTCATCATAGATGAAGAATAGATACAGAACGATAGAGGTGTGGTTCTACAGACAAATGCTGAGAATAGCATGGACAGAACACGTGACCAATGAGGCTATTTTAACAAAAATGGGAACTAATAAAAAAAAAACAGGAAAAAGCGGGAAATTTATTATCACTATTTTATCTTTCAGGAATAAGTAACCTTGATAACCTTTCATGAATAGTAATAACTTACGCATAATTACTTAACTCTGATTGGTTCTTTTATAATTGATTAATTGTTGCTCGATCTTATTATTTACATTTATGGTATTTTTCCAATGAAACACGACCTAGTGTACGTGTTAGTAGTTCCTATGTCCGCCTTTATTTTTTTAGAAGATCTTTGATGCGGTTTGGCATAGAATCCAGTAATTTGAAGCAGTCCTCATTGATTTTGGGGTCATGGTACCAGACGTCTATAAAGGTCGTCACGAGCTTCTTTTCCGTCCGCGATCTCTAAGTAAGGCTTGTTAGTGTGCTCGTGTAGCGTTACAGTTTTCGTACATTTCCTTCAAGCAGACAATAGCTATAGGACAACTAATCGACAATCGAGACAATAATGTCTGGGAGTGATAAAAATCTAATTCAATCACGGATATCGCTATATTTTTCAAGGTCAAACAATATTTCATCATACACCCCGAAAATAGATTAATATTACTGCACACCACTGCAAATGACCTAATCTGGGCAAAATTAGGAATCGATTACACCCTGTCATTCCAGCGGGTCTAAAACTGACCGTATGGTGAAAGAAAGGAAACTAAAGTGGTTGCTTAAATTAATTTGCACAAGGGTGTAAATTCTCATATTCATTTAGTTTTACGAATTTTCTTAGCAGTACCAACTTACGCGCTAGCACAACCAACGACGGCTTCCGAAGAGCTTTAGACCCTCAATTTCAATTACAACTATTGGGCTTGGTATTCACGGTGGCGCCCGCTATGTAAGTTTCTCTGGACCGAGATAACCAGGAAGTCACTATTCCGGCAAATCGACCATGGTGAGATTCGAAGCAGGGTATCATGGTCCTAACGTTAACGTTCTACGCGAAGTCACATGTTATCGTGAGTTGGGTTTCGACCGTACTGGATTTGTTCAACTACTGCCACACCAGGTTATGCGCCTCCTTCTATAAAATATAACATCAGTATAAACCGCTGTTGGTTGGTTACGTGGGTGTTGAAAAACTGAGCAGGCGTCTGCAACAGGGATTAACTAGCCAACCGAGTAAACTCCATCGTCTCCTGAGATTGACAGATGCCGAGATTGATGTGAATGGTCGCCATATTGACCAATGCGATCTGCTGCTTTTCAATGAATTCATTCTCAAGAAAAAGAATAAGGAAAAAAAAGCACTTACCGTTTTAACTCTACCGATCATCGAAAGTATTTCTTTCTTCGTATTCTGAAACGAAAACAAAACGGTATTGAGCTTCAAACATATTTTCACGCCGAAGGCAAAAGAAAGGAAAGCTTTCTCTTCAGTCTATTGTCCACGTATAGAATAGCTTAAGAAATGAAATGATTTCACGTGTAAGATTTTGATAATTCAAGTAAATTCATGAATAAGTTTTGGGTTTTGTTAGATATTTCTAAACGCTTTTGAAATCTTTCATAAAGAAGCGAGAATAAATAAAAATATGGAAAAAATATATATCAACAGATTTTACTAAGACCATTACGAATAGCATAGTAATTCTGAAAAAAAACTTAACTTTCTCTAATTTAGCTCAGTGAAATCATGACTCTTCACAGCTTCCATTCTTCAGTTGCTCTCAGCTACGCTTTCTACTTTGTGACGTTGACGTCTTTATTGTCTTTGTTCCTCTAGCCATTTACTCAAAATTAATTAAGGTACCTGATGCTTAGACGATCATTTATCTTTCGATACATGACTGATGAGGCAGATTTTTTCACGCAAATAGGTTGCCATTTCTTTCTGTTTTTTTTCTGATGGTTAGTAATTTTGCTGTCCTGAAGATTTAAGCAAATATTAGATCGAGTCTTATTTAATAATTTCCGTTTTTGTTTATTAACGATCTACTTTCTTTTCGCTAATAGCGCATGGAACCGAAACGCCTAGCTTACTGACTTACCCCTTATCTGTTCCAAGTGTTCACATAGTGTAGATTGGGATGTGTTTAACATCTTTGCTAATTCCTGACTACTTTGCCTTGGATTCTTTCTGTCGTAGATCTGTTGCCATCCAAGGCTATAGAACCCGGATTGTCCTACTATTTACCAATAGCTGGTGGGAGAGAAGAAGAGGATTCATACCATTCCCAAGGGTAATGTCACGTAAGCACGGTGGAGTAAAATGGGACACGGTGGAGTAAAAGGGGACACGGTGGAGTAATGGATAGCAACTCGGATTGTGGAATCAGTAGAACCGAGTTCGAATTCCAGTTGAATCCATTACATTCACTTACGTGCTAATACCATTGGGAAAGGTATGAATCCTCTTCTTCCCCACCCAGCTATGGGTAAATAGCATTGCAGACCGAGTTCCTTGGATGGCAGCCGGTCTAACGCAGCTAATGGAAAAAATCTGCCTCATCAGTCAGGTATCGAAATATACATGATCGTCTAAGCATCCGGTAAATATTTAAAGTCAAGTGATAGCGATTGCTGTATGAGTCGTACGATTTTTTAATCAAGCATGGGCAACGCCGGGCCATGCTTCTAGTTTTAAATAAATGGATAGAGGAACAAATAAAATAAAAGTGTCAACGAAAGATACATTATCGCCTAAGTGTGTGACACGCATAGCACATTACTGACTGACCTGAATTTTTGCTCTGCTCTTGCTTTCGATGTGACATATTTTCAAAACTTTCTTTCTTCATTAAACGTTAGTAATATTTCAGACGTCTTATTATCAGTAGTTCTCATTTTCAGTTGTTACATGCTCTGTTCATGATATTTTTAAGGTTTGTAATTGGAAGCGATTATCAGTTGTTTCAAATACTTATTTAAAAAGACATTGTCCAGTAATCACTGCCATGTAAACTATTAGACATTCACAGAACAATCCAGTACCCATTATAAATAAAATGCATGTGTAGACATCCGATTGCCGCTGAAATAAACAGCGTCGTCCTGGGCATGACGATAAACTACAGCAAGGCAGATGTAGTTTACCGGGAAGTCTAAAATTACTGTTGTTCCCAGGCCCACCCTGACCCGGAATGGTAGCATCTGTTAGCTTCAAACTAGGACCAAATAGTTACTCCTCCCCCAAACTGGGATCAAAACACTATAAAAGTGTAAAAATACATATTTACTGTTAAGAAAAAAACCAGCAATATATTTTGGAAAAAAATCACAAATACATTTGACTCTCGACAAAAACCCTCTTTACAAAAAAAAAATGATGTCAGTGAAACTTGATCTACAAACTGATTTCTTACAAAGAATACTTATTATATTTATACGAATCTATCCTAATAATCTTGTCGGCATTAAATAACCCATTGAGGTTGATATGCCGTAAAACAAAATAAACCAAACTAATCTAAACCAAAGAATACATATTCTATTCATACGAATCTATCCTAAAAATCATGTCGGTATTGAATAACCTATTGAGGTTGATATGCCGTAAAACAAAATAAACCAAACCAATCTAAACCAAAGAATACATATTCTATTCATACGAATCTATCCTAAAAATCTTGTCGGTATTAAATAACCCATTGAGGTTGATATGCCGTAAAACAAAATAAACCAAACCAATCTAAACCAAAGAATACATATTCTATTCATACGAATCTATCCTAAAAATGTTCTCAGCATTAAATAACCCATTGAGGTTGATATGCCGTAAAACAAAATAAACGAAACCAGTCTAAACCAAAGAATACATATTCTGTTCATACGAATCTATCCTAAAAATGTTGTCGGCATTAAATAAATCTTTGAAGTTGATATGCTGTAAAACAAAATAAACCAAACAAAATCAAACTGAAAATGGCGAATGGCACGATGACTTTTTCGTAAAAATTAGGTGAATATTTCTAAAATAATCCAGTGACACTAAGTTACCTTGAAGCGTGATTATCTTATTCTATATAGATATGGGGGATAATTCTAAAAATCAGGGCTTTTATAGCTGCTGTTTTGTTGTTTTCTTCACGGTATGTTTCATCCACTTATATAGACATGCCAAGATCGACATGATTTGCAATGACAGGGCGAAAGAATGCCGCAATCGTGAACAATCTTTCAGCAGCCCCGCCATTTCTGAACGTCTTTGCGCGTAAATCTATACGTACTTTGATGGTTCGTAATATTAGATCGAGTCTGAAATAATTTCCGTTTTTGTTTATTAACGATCTGCTGTCTTTTTGCTAATAGCGCGTGGAACAAAAACGCCGAGCTTACTGACTTTCCCCTTATCTGTTCCAAGTGTTCACATAGAGTAGATTGGGATGTGTTTAACATCTTTGCTAATTCCTGACTAATTTACCTTGGATTGCTTTCCAATACTGATCACAGCGTCATCATTAAAGTCCGATGAACATCTCTGTCTGGGTTCATGTTACCAGAACGAAACTTTGGAAACCAATTTCGTATTTGATTTTTTTTAGCTGTCTCAAAAACCAAAATAGTCACATTCCATCATCGCCGATCTGACCCGGAACTACCGCCAGTCACGATGAACAGATGTACCCCCGGGGAGACACCGTTCCTTGAGAGACTGTTGTCCTTAAACTCCCACCCGACCTCAAGTGGCACTCGTACATACTATCCATCGCTAAGGATGCTGGTAAAATAGTCTTCTCCTTGTAGTCTCAACATGCTATCCCCTACCTTTATAAGAGCCAGATCAGGCCTAAAATGGAGTGCTGTTGTCATATTTTGGCGGGAGCTGATCAATCGTCACTCTCCAGTCAAGATAGAGTTCAAAAGCGTCTCCGAGCCCTTGTAGGTAACGAGTTATTTTCCACCCTTTAACGTCTTTCACAGGCGTGAGGTAGCAAGCCTCTCGCTTCCCTATCGAAACTTTCACGGAAAGTGCATGGAAGAACTACATTCCTTGGTTCTATCTCTTCTAAGCTTTATGGCAAGGACCCGCCATACCACTTACATTGTAGCAAACCACCCACATTCCCTCTATATTGAATTGGTAAGTTCCACTCGAACAGCTTCTTTCAGCGCTCGATGGAACCGACTCCCAGGAGGAAGTTTTCCCGATCATTAAAATCTTAACAAGTCTAGGGTTAAACATTATCTTCCTCTCAATGCAACCCTCTCCTCGAGTACCCCCTAAGCCTTGTATAGGGTGAACCTTACTGTAAAAAAAAACTCCCTTTGATATTTCCTTGTTTGAACTTCCATTAAATTATAGGATGTAACTGCGCTCTTAATCCCTCTATTAAAGGTTTAAGCAATTTATTCTTTAACTCGCTGCAAAAACTAATGTATGTTTGCGTAATCCAAAATTATTCTTAATTGCCACATATGATTGCTTGTTACATCATTATAATGGGTTCTCCAAAACGGAAATTCTTTAACTCTATCTAATAATTCTAGATTGTACGTTTCAATAACGCATTAAAGAGGTATATGAAACACTACAGAAGTGTATTGTCGTTTTTATTCCCTTGAGAGTAAATATACAGTCAATGACGAAATTATTCGTACACCCATCAATTTTGAATATTTTTATCCATTTCTCAGAATATAATGCCCGGATGATGCCAAGTTTTTTTTTATATGTTAATAATCACAAAATAGGAATATAAAACTCAATTTTCAGAACAATAGTTTAAATGGCCTTCAAAGAGTCCTGATTTGAATCCTATTAAAAGTCGATGGCAAGAATTGAAAGATCGAATAAATCGTCGCTCACTAAAAACACCTTCATGAATTAGAACGTGTAACATTGAAAAAACTTGTTCAAATCTCATCAAAAATTTTAGAAGACGATTGCAGCAGGTTATAAAGTTGAAAGAACATGCTGTTGACTATGCATTATATTCACAATATTATATTGTGAAAATTGTTCAATTTTTCTATTTTTAATTCTGTACAAATAATTTTGTCTTTTCCTATTTTGCATAATTCGCCTGTCAAATTTGTTGTATTCAATCTATTGTTTTGCAAATTGAGTTTCCTATTCCTTTTTGTGCATCTTATCATATAAGAAACCCGGAATCATAAGGGCATTAGAATCTGAGAAATGGATACAAATATTCAAAATTGATGGGTGTACGAATAATTTCGTCGTTGACTGTATATTTTGTAAAAGTTTTCTAATTGTCGAGCGTATATTTATTTTTCTTTCGCTGATGATAGCGCTTCTTCTCTAGTGTTAGCCATGATGAACTTTTGAAATCGTTTTGAATCAAAATCAAAAAACTGATAGCCTTCAACATTTGGGATCTATTTCAAGGGACAAATTACCAGGCTTAAAATGATAAATTAATTTTGAACAGTGTGGTCACATATTGTTTAATAACTTTCTGCTTTTCTGAATTTTACGAGCGGCTTTGAGGTCCAGTTTAAAATAATGTCTAAAAGTAACCAGAATTGCCGTACGCGTATTCCTATTATAGCATTTGTAATAGAAGGTGCAATTGAAGAATTTTTTCTAGGCCGGTAGACATTAATTTCCCTGTTTACGAACAGGAACATCTATTTAAACACATGTATCAATTAATATAGCATTTAGAGTGTTAAAAAATAATGTCGGATTAAAAATGCAATTATTGATTAAAAATTATTTTATCTACTTAGAATTTGTTTAAAATTTACTTTCTGAAAATCTTAGTTTGTTTGTTTGGGGTTTTATGGCATATCAACCACTATGGGTTATTTAATGCCAGATCCAGTATTTACTAGATATATCAAAAACGTATAGTTGGCAACATCATTGTTTCAAAAAAACGTATAGCTGGCAACATCATTGTTTCCCATCACATTTTAGGGGTAAGGTGTTAGTATATTTAGTGTAGGGTTTGGGAGGGAAAGTTAATTGTAAGTTGTAGTTGTTTTGGGATGGGTTAGATGTGATGGGGCATGACATGACCAGCCGATTGATCGGATTGACGGCCTTTTGGTTGAACGTAGTTTATCGTCATACCCAGGACGTGGACACACCTTGGGATTTCACTATTTTCCCCATAGCTGGGACCCTAACAGGTGCTACCACCCCGAGTCAGGGTGGACCTGGGAACATCAGCAATTAAGAGGTGGTTCCACGCTCCTCAAAACCTCCTGATCAGAGGCCTTGCTGTTGGATGTAGTTTATCGTCTTACCCAGGACTCGGATGCAGTTTAACGTCATACCCAGGATGGATGAAAATCTTAGACGTGTATCCTAAATAGGCAGCGAGAATACTAAAGATAGGAAATCTTTACTGTCACTTGATCTTAACCGAATAGTATTTGCAGCATTGTTATATTATAGTGTTGCTATTGCTTACTTTGCTGCTGTGGCTTCCCCTAGCTTAATGGTAAAGTAGTGTTGGTTTAAAAGGGATTTCACAGATTAAGATGCAAATATATGATCGATTCATTTCGGTAATTACATTTTCTCGAGTAAGATTTTTGAACTCATAAACAACAATAAAAACCAACAATGATAGATACTAAAACACGTATACCAAGTAAATACAATCTTTGCTGTAAATAATAAAATACAGAAGTCATAGTGTTTAGATATGTACATGAAAATCAGTGAAATATGCGAATAATTTTGTTACCGCTTAAGAATCACTCTTTCAGATTACGTAGGTGGAATTATTTCAATATGGCCGTAGATTTCTTTAAAAGATAAATTAATCTGGTGAATGTTCTTGAAAGGGAAGAAATAAAAAATATTTCAGAAATTTAAAGTTCAGACAATTTATACGATTCGGTTTTGGAAATTAGACTTTATTGTCATGAAAGAAAAATCTATAATCTGATAAATGTCATCATCAGAGTGGCTCAAAGATTCAAATTAAAAAAACTAGAAAACCGATAAGCACCAGAACATTGCTCACTTGTTTTCAAAATTGGACAATATAAATATAATTCTCATCGTAGTGAGATCAGTTTAGAAGATACAATGACTCTGTAAGAAGTGAAATGAATAAATGCCTGACAAGTTAACGTGGGTATATATGCTGACACCGATCCCCAAAGAAAATATAATATTAAGACCTTGCTCAAGGGCTGCGAAAATAATGACAAACCTGTTACGTTCACTTTATACTATGCCCTTGGAAAAGGTACGAACCCATCTTCTCTTCCCCTCTCTCACACAACTCCAAGTATGTCTTGCCACCTGTCAGTCTATAATCATCTCCACATATCGATATCTTCTGTTAGTATCAGTAGCGAGATTGTACCTGGTATTCCCAAACGGTCACCCATCTGAGTATTGACCAAGTTCAGCGATACTTAACTTCGGTGATCGAACGAGAGCCGCCGTTTCAATGTGATATGGCGGTAAACAAAACTTACTTCAGCTATGAATTGAAAAGAGGGAGAGACTTTGTTTCTTACCTTGGATGGTAGCCAGTCTATATGAAGGAAAGACGCTAAAGGTAAAAACATCTTAAAAAGGGATAGACAAAGTCAGGCTATCTTGTCCTAGACACACTAACTGCAACCACTGCTACAGTACACGTGGTGCGCCTACGCTCATAACAGGTTATGAGACTCGTGATCCTTTATTTCACTTTTTATATGTCCTACTCGTAGTCATATATGCTGTTTGCAATTTTTCCCGCTCTTGCAATATATATACAGTTCTTTTTATTCATATTTTCTCTTTTCCCTTTGAGGATTTCTACTCTATCTTTGGCTGTCATAATTAACCTTTCGTCACATTACCTTGCGTCGTTCTAAAAGCTTTTGATAATAAAGTCGACCGATTCTTGACTATTGACAAATCCTTTAACCCTTTTCCTTTTCAATTACAGTCACTATTACATTTCATTGATAGTGATTACTTTTCATTATTACTTCTCATTATTAGTGATTACATTTCATTACTACTTCTCCTTAGTCATTACATTTCATTGTTGCTTGTCAATATTAGTGATTACTTTTTATTATTACTTTTCATTGGAATTACTTTTCATTATTACATCTAATTAATAGTGATTACTTTTCATTATTATTTCTCATTAGTGATTACTTTTCATTATTGCTTGTCATTATTAGTGATTATTTTCATTATTAATTATCGTTAATGATTATATTTTGTTATTACTTATCATTATTAGAAATTACTCTTCATTTTTACATCTCATTATTAGTGATTACTTTTCATTATTACTTCTCATTATTAATGATGCCAATTTTCTGCCACAGAAAATTGGCATCATTAATAATGCATTAATATTAATGCGTATTAAAAGAGATAATGTGTCGTTTTTAAATAGACGCTTTTATCTCTGAATAGTGCTTACGTTTTCTAATCAGCTCAGTATTTATCCTGATTTCTTGTCTCCCTTTCATGTTCCTACCGTGGAATCTTGTCAGTTCAGCAGTAACAGCTGCAAGACAAGTTTGTGCACCATGCTTGATATTTTACGCCATACAATTCACAGAAAACTTGGTGTTTCTCTAATAATGAGTTCAATCCTCGTGTAAATGTCAGATGTTTTATTTCGATGTTATAGCTTTTGTTATTTTGGGATGTAGTCAGCCTCATTCATTGTTGCCTCTTGTGGCCACCATTTCTGTTCCAAAAGCGTCTTTCTATTCTGGTGTTTACTATATTCAGATAACTTGTCCGGATCTTTCTTTATCTCTGCACATACAATAAAAGTGTCAAGGACGTCTAGAAAAGAGTCGGCTTTGTTGTAACCGCCATTCACTGTAAGTTTTTGGTGTGATTGGCTAGGACGGTCAAATTTTCCGTTTGATATATTTTCCAATAGTAGTCGATAATCAATTTGTCTGTTTGGTTTGAAATGAAATGATCACCTTGCCTCTAAAACTCCTAATACACTAGAACTGTTATTGTAAGTGAAGAAAAAAAATAACGTCAAAAAAGCAGTAATTCTCATTCTTATCAAAACTAATATTTGCTACTACTACTACTACTACTACTACTACTACTACTACTACTATTATTATTATTATTATTATTATTATTATTATTATTATTATTATTACTTCCTTTGATTTCTGGTGCGTACTCATTTCTTTCAGGGTTCCAATCAGAGACCTAAGGTCAGAGATGGCCTCATGACAATTTCCGCTGAGCAATTTAAACAAAAATTAAAAACCAAAACCAAACACAGATTTTACATAGATAAAGCCATTTGTAAGGTGTGGACTGTACTCGTCAGAACAATTTTTTGTATTTCTTTAGGGCATGGGCTACCAGGAATCCCTTCAATTAATCTATTGGAATCTTTTCCAATCAATCCGATGGCTCCAACTACAATAGGAATTGTTCATTCCTCATGTGCCACGTTTTTGAGATTTCGATTTTAAGGTCCTTGTATTTTGATAGCTTTGTGAAGATCTTCAAAGATACATTGTAGTCATCAGAGACTACCATATCAATAAGGAGGCAATTTTTGTTTGTTTGCGGTCTTTAATAACAATGTCAGGGCGATTAGCTTTGATTGTTGGGCGATTATTATTATTATTATTATTATTATTATTATTATTATTATTATTATTATTATTTTGAGATGTTTTCCGATCGGAAGATGCTGGACTACTACTTGCAGCTCACAATAGTTTCCTCTGCACATGTTCCAAGTAGCGTTGTCTCGTGCGCACGCCGTCTTGAAAAGCAGGGAGAATCTTAGAGATAACCCAAAGTGAGCTTACAAAAAAAGAAAAAAAGAAAAAAAAAAGAAAAAAGAAAAGACAACTCAAGCTGCTGCATGGTATATTTCTTTGATTTGACCTGCTACGCACCGGCTATATAGTTGACGACTCCGCCCTCACAATGTTCTCATCCCAAGGCAACGTAACATCTATCAGGATTCATTCATAGCAGCTCTTGTGCAAAAGGTTTGTGCCAGGGAGATTGTGTTCCAAGCACTTGTCAGTCGTATCCATATAAATTTCCCTTGCTTCTCGGCTACTTAAATTTATCAGTAAGTTCTGTCCGAATTTTGAATAAAGAAAACAAGTGACCAAATGTTACATTTAATTACAGATTCAATCAACAATGTATTTTCCCTGATTATCTATGACTTCCTTCCATGTATTAACAAGCTAACTAATATATATATATATATATATATATATATATATATATATATATATATATATATATATATATATATATATATATATATATATATACAGGTGGATAGCGCCTTGGATTGAGTAATCGGAATCGTGTAGAGCTGAGTTCGAATTTCAGTTGAATCCATTACATTCACTTCCGTGCTAATACCATTGGGAAAAGTATGAATACTCTTCTTCTCCATCCAGCTATGGGTAAATAGCAGACACACTAGGTTCTATAGCCTTGAATGGCAACTGGTCTAGGAGAAGGAAAATTCCGAATTCAAAACCTGCGGAGTGTCGTATGTATTTGGCCCTTCAAAAAGTGTAGATGGTTCTGCACAAAGCCTTCATCACTATAATCAAATCTCATGTGCCTAGGAACTGATCGGCTTGATGCTCATACGTCGAATTCGACGGGAGAGTCGAGTATATATATATGTAGTTTTTTTGGAAAAAAGTTCGCTTCAATGGGAGGCCTAAAGAGACACATTCATAACAATAAACAGGAAGCAGCAGCAGCACATACCATGGGTCTTTTCGGCTGTAACGTTTGTGATAAACAATGCCAGTCCCTGACTGGCTTAAAGAGTCATATAAAAGCAAGGCATATATAGATTGATTAAGCGATGGCAATACTCATATACGAGTTTGCGGCCAACTTTAACCTTCTAACTTTCTTTGCTGAAGTAACAAGGTGGCTCACAGGTTTCACATAGGATTTCATTTTCAAGTCTTTTTCACTGCTCTTTGGACTGTCATAGCTGGAACTGCTTTATTACGTGCCAAACGCCTTATGGATTGAGTTGGATCTTTTCTAATTGATCTCTCTAGCACCAAGTTGAAATGATGGTCCCTCTTGCTGTTGTGACCTCCTGATCCGGTTTTCCTCTCTACTGTTCCTTCTTTTTTAAACTTATTCACTGTTCTCTTGATGGTACTTGTATGAAATTTTAAGATGGAAGCCAGAGTATGAATGTTGGTATAATTACTTAAGGCATGAATGATCTTTTTCCTCTCACCGTTTCTCGTTTGGGAAGACAGTGGGGCTGATACAAAATGATTTTAACCTGTTGTCTTTCTATCTAAATAAGTCAAATGATTTTTTTTATTGATTCTTACGACAAATGGTATCAAAATGTCAAACTGGAAAAAAAGAATCTCAATTAATTCAGTATTTTTTAGATATTAAATATTTTGAGGAATGGACAATTTTGCTATAACACGATTTGGACAATGTTTCTGTTACACACACACATACACACACACACACATTTATATATATATATATATATATATATATATATATATATATATATATATATATAATGAGTCGCTGTGTGCGTAGCGTTTATCGCTGTGAAAGTTGGATTGGCTTGTCGAGTTCAAATTTCAATGCTATGCTGATTTTTTTTAGGTTATGTGGATACTTGCAAAATTGGTGTAACAGAATCTTCCCACTCTTATTTCCTCTAAGTGAACAAAATGGTCTCTTAAATAGAAATTTCGATCATAAGAACATTTTATAATAATAATAACAATTGTATGTAGCAAAATACCAGAGGAATACAAAAATCTAGGGAGTGAAAGTAGTGTAAGGGTTAACAATAAGAAAATGAAATAGGAGAAACGAGTTTTTTAAATCTAGACGGATAGTTTGCGTTCACTTCGCACTAATGCCCTTGGGAAAGGTAGGAATCAACTTAATATTCTAGCTACTGATAAATAAAAAGATAGTGGAAGTTCTTTAGCTTTGTAAGACTGTCCACATTGGGCGTGCGATAACAGGTTAGTAAAACATTTTTTATGCTATTGTTTACACAATACAAAGCTATAGAGCCACTCAAGGCAGAGGATTACTGAATGAGTTTTTTATATAAGTAAAATGCGGAATAACGTGAAAGATAACGTTTGACCCTGGACTTGAAGATTGTAGCTGTCGAGAAAGCTTTTTTTAGGAGTCTGTTCTACGAAACAGCAGCTGTGGGAATAGGAAGGTAATGAAGATAGTTCGCCCCTATGGAAAAAAGCACAGCAGATCCTAACTGTAAAGGTCTGAACTTGTGGATCTAAGGAACATTTTCCTCGTCAGAACATTTTCAATAGAAATAGAGATAGTATAGCGATAGGTTTGTAATGATTTGTCTAATGATAAAAATGTATGTCACCTGAAGAATTCCAACAGCGGCAACAACAGAAATGGGTAGCACATGTAAATAGAAGAGAAAACAATAATATAATGAAGATGGGAACTTGCCACACACGCAAACAAAAAAATAAAAAGAGATAAGTTAGTTAAACATTAATTAATCCTGTAAATATTTCATCAGATTCTAGAGACTGTTGCTACAATATCACACCAAAAAACATATCGCTTGAAGACTTTCAATAGCAGCAACAATAAAAATGGATAGCACATGGAACTAGAAGAGAAAACAATGATAGAATTAAGATGGTAACTCTCCACACGATAAAAAAGACAAAATAATAAGAGATAAAGAAATTGAACATTAATTATTCCTGTACGTTTTTCATCAGATTCTAGAGATTGGTGAAACAAAAATCACAAAGATCTTTATCAAAAACGATAACCCACATTACGTGAAGACTTCCAACAACAGTGACAACAAAAATGGATAGCACATGTAAATAGAAAGAAAAACAATGCTAGAATGAAAATTGACATTAAACACTGGCGAAAACAGAAGTTTAGGAAGGAATGTAGCCTTAGTACTAGAAAGAGTGATAGCAATTAGGGAACTTGAGAAACCTATTTTTCTGAAACGCTGTTTGAAGATAAAGCTTTTATGAATTTGAAATGACAGCAAGATTAACGGTGAATAAATGCCGATTACTACTGTATAGAAATTGTTAATCTTATCGTTACCATTATCCTGTTAGTAAATGAACTTGTTACATTGCAAACATCTCTTTGGATGACAAGCGAAACTCATTATGCAGTGAATTGAGATCACGAAATTAAATCAAATAATTACAATACAAAAGTCTCTATTGATAACAAAAGAAGCCAAGTATAATGTACAGTGAAACGTATGATAGTAAATCATATATCAAACACTTTTGCGGTACACCAGGAAGATTCACTAAATGATGTTTATTCTTGGTGTAATTAGGGTCTTCGGGCCTATAAAACACGCAGGCTCCATCTTCCCAGGTGACACAACTAGGAGCGATCACCTCTATGTAAGCTTCTCGACCACTTTCGTGTGAATCCGCGAGATTTGACCTGATCTTACATTGGTTTTAATATTTTAGTATTCAGCGAATGAAAAGTTTATTGATATTAAGAGGAACTGATTATAACGTGATGAGTTGAGCTCTCATTTGTGACGTTCAAATTCAGTCTCAAAAGAATCAAAATTCACATTTCACTGCCAGTTGAACGTTTAACTTGAGTTTTCAACACGCTTTGCACTTTCCCTTTTATTTTATTTTTTTCCAAATTGGTTTCCTTTTTACATAAAATATTTATTTCATAAGGCCAATCCATCGAAACTACTGAAGCACTTAAATGGATTTACGCCATTTTGTTAAGTAAGTTTAAATTGGTTGGTAGCATTTTGAAGCTTCAATCACTTTCAAGTGATAAATGACACACGAAGATGCGCAGGCGCAGAAGGATTAATCAACATCCATCTTGTATTTTGTATACGGACCATTTGCAGTCAATACAGGACTACTGAACCGTCTAGTACAATGTTTGTACATCCTCTTTTGATACTGGAACAGTTTTTTTATCCTTTGAAGGGTCAACTTGTAAATACCGAGTTACAGGCGGTACTTGTCAAAGGGCAGCCGATTGAGAAATAGTATTTGTTTTGAGGAAATTTTATTGAAAGATTCTTCTCCTGTACACACGTGACATCACGGCCACGAATCTTTTAACTGTTTTAAGATCGTAAGCGCATCATATGTACTGTAGCCCTAGCCCGACGGAGTCCAGCCTTACAAAGGCTACAGAGATTGATCTGCATTGCTTTATAGGAAAATGAACTCATGCCTTTTCCAAGGGTGATTAGCGTAAAGCAAACGAAACAACGAATCAGTCGGAATTTGAATACAGCTCGTCGCTTTCACTTTCGCCACCGATATCCCGACATACTGGAATGTTAACTTATAGTTAAATCCATCAAAGATTGCACTATTTTTACCTGTAATATAAACATTTGGCAAAGTTTAACAAATGTAGCAGAAAAAAATACCAAACAAAAAAACATGTGTAAAAAAAGCGTTTACTCTACAGGGTGCGATGGATAAATTGTCGTCTAAATGACGCAAAAATGAAAATAATACTGACATCTCATTTTAACAGATATACAAGGTGCGAGGGATAAATTGCCGTCCAAATGACGCCAAAATGAAAATAACACTGACATCTCATTTTAACAGATATCTTCACAAAATAACTTGAACTTAAATAAATCTATTGAATAAAATCGCCATTGTCTTCAACCACGGCTTCTAGACGACTTCGGAATCTTCTGCAACTTTTCTGGGAGGTCTCCTTGTTTAAGTTTGTGAATGTTGCCATAATTATTGTCTTCAGTTCATCTTTGATGTTACAATGAGTTTTGTTGGTCTCTCGATCGACTGCGCCCCACACATAATAAACAAGGGGGTTGCAGTCTGGGGAGTTAGGTGGCTAGCTGTAAGCGTTGATGTGCAAGCAGAAATTATCTGACAGCCATGACTGGGTTTTCCTGCTTGTGTGCCATGATGCAGAGTCCCATTTCCAGACATATGGTCTTCCAGCAACCACCCTCTTGACCCGGGGCAGTACTACCTCCTCAAGGCACTTGATGTGGGCCTCCGTTTTGAGGGTTAAGCCCTCACCAACTACTTCGGAGTCCTTTTCTTATCAGAACGATCAGAGTGAGTTTTTAGAGCTTGATTAACTTCGTAATCATCATTAGACTCATCGCACTCTTTCCGAATACTCTGCACTGTCCTCAGATTGACAAAAAAACACTCTGAAATGTTCGTATTGGAGCTTCTGGCCCGAATGCCAAGCAGTACAGCATGTCTTTTCCAAATTTCTGGCGGAGTAAATTTGCGTCATGGTGCTCTTTTCATTCGGCCACCTAACCTTCAGTGAATTTGGAACTGAAACCTTCATTTAATTTACGAAGTATTGTTCTCGTCCATGTTTAAAGATATCTCGTCTTGTTCTTATTTAATACTGCTCAGTTATTACCGTTTCCGCCGACTCTATGTCTGTGCTGCCCGGCCCAGGAATTGAACTCTATTACTATGACACCAAATTTAACCAAACCAGTCTTGATCCCAGAACTTGGGCCCTTAAATCAAATGCTTGCAGCTGATCCGTTGCTGTTGCTGCTACTACTGCTGTCACCCTCGGCTGCATTGGCCGCTACTACTTTCTTACTGCTGCAATATATTTTCTTTATTAATTGCTCCCATAGGTTACTTATTTTGATGCTAGGTCATCTGAAGTGCGACAATTAAACCAGGCATTGCTGATCACGTATAGAAGAAAACGGTTGATCAGTAAACCATGCAGAATGAAGTAAAATACTAGACGAAGAACAACACAGGAGAGTCGGAAAGAAGAAGTTTTGAAGAAATCAGCTGATATGCTAAAATTTAGGCTCACCTTTTGATAATGCTGTGATAATAACGTTAAGGATATTGGTCCGAATGTAAATGATTTTCTTCTTACACATTTTTTCTTTCTGTCTTTTTTATTTTAATCTTTTCATTTTTTTTCATTTAATCTCTTTTTATCTTTTGTTTTATTTCTTTTCATTTTTTTCTTTCTTTACATTTTCGTTTTTTCTTTTCTTTTCCTTTTATTTTCTCTGTTTTTTTTCCATGGTTTTAATTTTCTTTCTTTCTTTCTTTCGTTTTATATCTTTTCATTTTTATCTTTCTTTTCATTTTCATTTTTTTTCTATTTCCTTTTATTTCCTTTGTTCGTTTTTCCATATTTTCCATTTTATTAATTTGTTTCTTTCTTTCTTTTTTCCGTTCTTTCTTTCTTTCTTTCTTTCTTTCTTTCTTTCTTTCTTTCTGTTTCATTTCTCCGTCCATCCTTCATATTTTCATTCTTTTTTTCCAAACATTTAATTTTTTTCGTTATTTTTCGTTTTTCCAAGCATTTTATTTTAACAGTTTTTTCATACTTCCTTTTCCTTCTTTTCATGCGGTATTCTTCTTTCTGTCATTCTTATATGCTTTTCTTTATCTTTCTTTCATTAGTTTTTTCTTTCTTTCTTTCTTTCTTTCTTTCTTTCTTTCTTTCTTTCTTTCTTTCTTTCTCAGTTTTATCTCCTTACTCTGTATGTTTCAAATATCCTTTTTTCATAACCTTTTTTATTGTCCTTCATAAATTCTTCTCTGATGATTTCAGTTTTCTTCGTTTATTTTCAAACGTCTTTCTTTTCCTTCTTCCTTTTTTTATCGTGACGTATTCTCATTTCTTTTATCCTCAGTTCACCAAAGTCTACCGAATTTAAACAAGCTGCTGCATCTTTATCCCACCCGAAAGATTTTTTTTCCTGAATGACAGCGTGTATTATTTGATTTTCGTTCCTTTAATCATGTTTTTCGACAATTTTCCTCTTTCAAGTTACCATCATCAGTTTCAATTTCATTTTGCGTCGCCCTTTAATTTTTCCTTACATTTCTTTCTTCTCATTTTCGCGATTTATTCCTTTTATTAAAAATAAATAATAAATGTGTAATGCAGCTGAACACCAAGAATAAATAAATATATAATTCGAGATTGTTCACCCTCGTAGCAAAGAAACAGGTTAATGGGAAATCTTTGCCCACAGATATAATGTGAACACAATGGCTGCTTTTCTTGCTTACGTACTCTGCTACTATTGGCTGAATATAATAAAAGCGCCCAAGAAACTCTCGCGATGGCAATAATTCCAATAAGAGATGACTGTATTTTGACCACGTGATTAATCATGACTCAAGCCATAAATCCTTCTCTATTAATCCTTATAAATTTTTTAAATTTAGCTATTCATGTGTTTTCCTTTCTTCTTTATTACGTGCAATGTCCCTTCAGAACGTAGGCGGTCATGGTTTTCCACAATTCCCTGTCCTCCGAAGCTCTTAATAAATTTTATCTTTTTTTTTAATTTCTCTTAAACCTCAATCCATCATCCATTTACTCAAACTCTCTCTATCTGTTATGCATTATTTTCCTTTTTTCCTCTTGCATTCAATCTGTCCTGTGAGTATTACATTTTCCAAACCCGCTTTCCTCATTACGTGCTTTGGAAATTTCAATTGTCTCTTCCCGATGTTAAGTATAAGTTTCATTTTTGTTTCCATTTTCTGTAACACTTCATCGTTGCTCACATGTTCAGTTCATGGTATTCTCAGCATCCTTCTGTAGAATCATATCTCTGTTTCTTCAGGTTTCTTTTTCATCTTTGAGGAGATTGTGCAGCATTTACTACCATATAAGGACTGAAATTGTATAACGGTTCAGTACTCTTTTCTTTGTTTTAATGTCCATCTCTTAATACGTTAACATCTGTCTATATTTCTGAAAATTTGGCACCAGCAAAAAAACAGGCCTGGTCTGAGAGCGGGCCTAAGAAAAAAGACTCCGCTTATTACGAGGAACAGCGGCAAAAATATGAAAAGTATTTGCAAGAGAATGAGTACCTTACAATTCCAGAGGTCTTGGGGGCGGTCAATGTTAAAGTAATATCTTTACTGACCACAGATGTCAAAAGCCATAAACTCATTGGAGTCAGCAGAGACAATATGGAGGATGCTTTAAAAAACCTCAAAATTATGCCGAAAATTCTGGCTCGTAAAAGTAATGCAATGTGGCATCTTCTCAGCTCGGAGCAAGAAGCAAAACAGCTGGCAGGGAGTATCCTATCTACATCCACATTGCGACTCCAAACGGAATATTTGGGAACTAGAAAGACAAAAATTACGGTACATGGCGTACCGGTAGACATTTCTGAAGACCGGATCGGAGCCTTCTTTGCCAAATTCGGGCAAGTGGACGAGGTCAGCGCAGCCAGAAGTAAATCGGGTATTGCAACAGGAGACCTCATATTACAGGTGGTCCATACTCGACAGAGCTTTCGAGACATCCCCAATGTGTTGACTTGACGAGACAAAAGGATGCTCGTCGTGGTTGAAGGAAGGAAGCCATGTTGTTAACTATTTACCCTATTTACATTGGTCGGACTCTATTCCTCATCTTTATTATCCTGTTCACAGCGATTTGGCCATTGTAATCCCCCGCCTTCTTCAAGTGATATACGTTATCCACAATGATATATGGCCCAGTGGATAGAAGCGTTGGTTGAAGTAATCCTATGTCTTGACCCAAAGAGTTGTGAGTTCAATACCTGCCCACAGCAAAGGTAAACACAATCTTGGATAGTTGAGTTACTAACTGAAACAGAAAAATTCAGAAAAGGCATGTCACGTGGAACTAGAATAACCTACTCCAGTGGACGAAATAAAGGGTTCTGATCGAAATGCTAACGTATATCGCCTGAAGAATGCTGGAGCGTACAACGGCCGAAACGTCGTGAAGATGACAATAAACATGAGGACAACAGCCCAAATATGAATTGTTCTATTCAGTGTTGATATCAGGGACAAATAGTGAAGTACATTAGATATTAAATGACGGAAATTTATGTCTTAGAGATATCATTATTTATGTTATCTACATCCAGACTATTATCTTCGACCTTGTTGTCATTATCGCTACGTTTCTGTCGTTGAGCCTTCCAGTTTCCATTGAGCCCCTGTCTACACTGCCCGGCTCAGGCAATGAACAGGGCGAACCATAACTGAGCAGTGTTAAATAAGAAATACATGGACAGATACATACCCCTGTAGATTAAATAAAGGGCTCAGTTCGACATTCCTTGTAGTCTATCCGGATTGAAAAGTACCTGATGAAATATCTTTTGCGGTATTATGTACACTATTTACATTATTCGGACTATTGTCCTCATCTTTGTCGCTATATTTATTACGTTTCGGCCGTTCAGGTGGTTGGAATGTCGAACTGAACCCTTTATTTCGCTCACTGGCGTAGACTGTTCTAGTTCCAAGTGTCTTGTTTAATGGATGTCAGTTATCAGTTATCACCTGTTAATTCCCCTGAACCGGGTATTGAACACACACTCTTTGGGCCCGGTCACTGGATCTAACTAACGACTTTATCCACTGTGCCATGTGTCCTTGATGACATCTGTGTATGAATTTCTGGATATTATAAACCTAATGTCTTCAACATCCATTTTTTACCAGTGCATAAATTGCAATTTATGCTGTTATCACCATATGTTTTTTACCAGAGCTCATATTGCAACTTTGTTGTTATTATTGCTTTTCTCTGGCACTCCTTATTACTGGTCCCCATATTGTATTCATTTCTATACTTGGTCGGCTCAGGAGATTTTTGTGGCCTAGCATATGTACTGATTCCTTAAGTTTACGAATTTTCCAATGGCGTTCTTTGTCTATGATCTCAACCTGAACTCTTTTTTCTCTCCATATGTGTTCAGACACGCCTGATTTTTCCACTTCCCCTCGTGTTACAGCTTTCTGGTGTTCTTTAAGCCTTACCTTAACGAGGCTGCCTGTCTCCCCTTTATATTTCTAATGTAAAATAGTGTATAAAGGATTCTGTTCGAATGCACCAAAGTGTACTACACCCTTTAGTTTCCTTTCTTTCACTATTCGGTCAGTTTTAGACCCACTAGAGTGACAGGGTGTTACCGTTTTCTATTTCCCCCTCAGATTAGGTCATTTGCAGTGGTGTGCAGTAATATGAATCTATTTTCAGGATGTATGATGAAATTTGTTTGGCCTTGACAAATATTGTCTTTCGTAATTGCATCAGACTTTTATCACGATCAGACACTATTGTCTTGACTGCCGATTAGTTGCACTACAGCCACTTTCTGCGATGGACGTTACTCCAAGGAAGCACCCGGAAATTGTAATACTGCACGAACACACTGACAAGCCTTACCAGTGATCAAATCAAAGTACTATATATTAGCTCGGAAACTTTCCTGGTTTAAATCCAATCGAGAATCAGTGGCCAATCTGCAATGAACGACTTGTGAAATGGATATATGAAGTACTAACATGTGAACTGGGTCATGTTTCATTGGAGAAATACGAAAACAATTAAATGATAACGCAATTATTCGTTTTGTTTCAATAAACAACACTTTTCATAAGGGTGTATATGCACTACTTCGGTTAGTAAATCAACTAACAAGTGCCAGGTAATGAGATTCACTTAAATCATTTCATTATAGGGGTATATAATATTTACTTATTGTTAATATTCTCTACTCATTCGTTGTCTGATTTAATATTTTCTCTTTCAAGTTCTTTTGAATATTTCTACAAGAAATCGCCGCTGAAGTAATATCAACCATGGCACCGAAAAAACTATTTCAAATTTGTCAGAAGAGAAAATTTCCTTTCCTTTGCATTTTTTTTCGAAGAATGGACCAAATATTTAAAAGAGAAATAACATTAAGAAGAAACAAATTTTTATAGAAGTCCGAATTCATTAAACATAAGTTATGGCAGATGTAACAAAAAAAGAATTTTAAGTAGCGGCAAGCAAAGACTTCATGTGTTTCTCGATTAATGTAGACTGTAAGACATTCTAAACAGGGTTTCAGTTTAGATGAACACAAAAGCCTCTTCAGTTCCTAGAATGGCAACAAATGACGCCACTTGGTCCCTCATTACGAAAGCAGGCACTGGTGTCACACGTGATTTGATTAGTGATAAAAACAAGTTTTTGTGGATGTGCAGGTTGTGCATCGGTTATCGACGTAGAAAGTGAAATCCGTGATCCGAATCCAATTTCCTACCTGGACTGTTACGTTTAGGTTTCAACTTGCTGATGCTGCCTCTTACATTTTTCTTGGAACAATAAAGGCACAGATCCGTATCTTCTTCTACTCGTCGATTAAATAGCAGAATAGATTGAGATCTCTAGCCGTGGATAGAAGCCAATCACAGTGAAAAGTAGCCTGGAATTCAAAACCGTGAAGATGAAAACAACAGGAAACCAATAGACTCCCTCTCCCAAAAAGACAGAGCAATCTACCGTCTCTCTCAAGAAGACATGGTAATTCTAGTGTCTTTCTTAAGAAGACAGCAATTCACAGATAAGAAACAAAGGAATCTCTGGCCGTCCTGGGTAAGACGATAGACTACATCCAACATCAAACCTCTGATGAAGAGCTTTTGAGTAGCGTGGAACCACCCTCTTAATTGCTGGTGTTCCCAGGTCTACCCTGATCAGGTGTGGTAGCACTTGTTAGGGTCCCAGCTATGGGCAAACAGTTAACCCCTCAAACTGGGGTCATATACCAGCAATACATTTTTGTAAAAATTATTACCAGCAATGAATTTTTCAAGAAAAATTATTACCAGCAGTAAAACTCTTGATGGCATTAAATAACCCATTGAGGTTGATATGCCATAAAACAAATGAAACCAAACCAAACCAAACCAAACCAAACCGGTGCGAGTGAGTAACGAAGAAGATTTAAAGTAGAGGGTAACAAAAATAAAACTTATACTCAGAATCCAAAAAAATATAGCTGAAATTTCTTAGACACATAACGAAGAAAGAGGGCTCAGAAAATTTAACACTCAGAGGGCATATCGACGGTAAGAGAGACAAAAGTCAGTGCGCCACGATTTTATGTGAATGGATGGCAGAATGAGGTGATTTGCCAAGGGCTACAAGAGATAGGAAGTTTTGGAGAGCTACGATCGTTGCACGTTCGGAGGGACACGGCACGTAGAAGAAGTAGCGTAGAAAGAGGAAAGTAATCTTTTCGACACAATGTCAAGGCGAACTTTCTGTTCCATAAATATTTATAATAAAAAGGGATAATGAGAAGAAGAGCGAATAAGTTGTCCAACTGATTCATAAAATTGATCCAACAATCGATTAAATTCACCCTTCCTTTTATTTTTCTTCAAGAATGTGTATTTAAGTCAAACAATAGGAAAGCTGCGTAAATTTCGTCTCTTCGCAAAGACTAGTATCAGGCAACAAAATCAAAAAGAAAAAGCTTTCCCCAATAAATATTCCCAGGTGGAAGTGTTGTAGTATTTTTTTTAGTCATTCATTCTGATAACGTTCAAGAACTATGCTGAAATTTAATACAAAATAAAACGCTAAAAATTCGTACTGGAATCGTAAACAGAGGAACAATGAAATAGTCGACTGCAAATTATTGTCGGTGTTAACGGGAAGGAATGTTGTTCGTTGTTGTTCTTAATGGCTGCCTCGAAACAAATTCGGCGATGACAGAGAAGAAAAATCAGCCCATCAAATCCGAATATTCAGTGTAGTGAGGTGTAAATACGTCAGGTAGAAGACATTAGTTATGCTCACAAACAGAGGTTGATGATATTACTTGAATACTAACATTGAAGAGAGATAAAGAGAAAGAAACAAAAGAGAGATAGGGTGTACATGGTTAAAAGGACGGAGATATACAAGCAAGGAGTGGGGCACAAAGAGGATAAAGATAGACAGACACACACGCACACACACACACACACACACACACACACACACATATATATATATAGATAGATAGATGGATATAGATAGATAGATATAGATAGATAGAGAGAGAGAGAGACAGAGAGAGAGACAGAGTGAGAGCGAAAGAAAAACGACAAGAAGACCAAAAAAAGTAGAAAAAACGAGAGAAAATAATTCAATACGAACGAGAATAAAACCTTCCCAGACTGATATTTGCATCTACATCTATTGCAGATTTTACAAGTATCCGAATAACAATGACACTATTATACTACTATTTCGGAGGTAAGAAGGAGTAATGATAGCAGCTCGATTGAGGAATCGGAGAGCCGAGTTCGAATTACAGTTGGGTTAGTTACGTACACTTACGTGCAAATACCCTTCGTACACCAGCTCTGGGTAAATAGCAGGGCAGACTGGATTCTATAGCCTTGGGTTTGGAGAAGTTCAAATCTGAATTCAAATCCTCCAACTATGAGTTAAATATCATCACCAACCTGCAATTGATCAAGAGTGGTGAGTACGGCTACACTCCTAAAGACATGGTCAATTAGCGATGGCACCTCTAAGGAGTGAGAAGCCCCTGGATCTGTGCCAATCAGCTTTCATCCAGGGTACATTTTTGATACCTTTTATTAAACGACCCCCAGGACTACAATAGAGATATTTATAATTAAGTAATTTATCGAGTCTAGAACTCAATGAATTATTTAATTATAATTATCTCAAATCCTCCTAATTTCTATCACTTGTATATCCTTGCGTGAACCGGCTTCTCATGCTCTGGACTGGGCGGCTTGGTGATAGTTGTCGTGGCTCGTGGAGGCACAGTCCTATGGGTAAAAGAGAAACTCGGATGAGTTCCACCACGGAATATGTGATCGAGCGGCGCTATATCGAGTCTGATTCGCTACCTCTTCGTCACCGAGGTCCGTTGGGACAGTTGGTATGACGCTTACCAGATAATGTAATTGCCCGGGTTTCAATTCTCGGTAGTGGATGCGCACTGCTGATGAGTCCCAAATATAGGACGAAACGGCCGTCCAGTGTTTTCTGCATTCTGTTGAGGTTTCTTCTAGACTCGAAGAATTACTTAATTATAATTATCTCAAATCCTCCTAATTTCTATCAAGAGAGATATTCTGCCTGATTTTGTTCAACTCAAGGTCTGAATTTGATTTTCATTTTGGAAACACACTGATAAAATCGGAGGCACCCAAAATAATACATTTTGCTGCCTAGATGGTAAAGCGCCGTAGACGGAGATAGATGATACAATCTATAGACATACAGTAGACTCTCCAGATATACACCCTTGTGCAAATTAATTGAAACAAAACAATTAACTCTGTTATTATTAAATTTTTTTCGTATTTTTCCAATGAAACATGACCCAGTGAACATGTTAGTACTTCGTATGTTCATTCCACGAAGTTATTCCTTGTAGATTGACCACAAATTCTCGATTGGATTTAAATCAGGAGAGTTTCCGGGCCAATCTATAATACTTTGATTTGCTCACTAGTAACAAATTCGATCCACGCCTCGGATGGTCCTACGCCAGGAAGACCGATTTGCAGTAACGGTATCGTAGGCCCCAGGACCGATGTTGGCCAGTGTCAGGGATGTTTTGAACTGATTTCTGAAGCGTCGTTTTGGGCCTCCGCTACTGGCAAGTTCTCCAAACAGGATGACACATGGGAGTCGAATGGGACGCATTCTGGACACGTGACCCACTCAGCGGAGGCGATGGTGAAGAATGATAGCCTCGATACTGGCGAGAGATGTCCGAGAGAGGTTGTGGATAAATATATATATATATATATCTATATCATGAAAATAGTAGTAAAAATGTTCATTACTTATTAGAGGTTAACTCTGATTGTCGTGATTTTTAATTTCAATAATTACTGAACGTTTCTACTTTTATTTATTTATAATTATCGCTGTTGTTTTAGGCTGAGCTCTTTGTGAGCAGACATTTTGTTATATTACATATGAGTAAAATTTTATAATTTAACTTTATTCTTTGCTAATATCAATCACTAGCATTTTTATTATATATATATATATATATATATATATATATATATATATATATATATATATATATATACATATATATAATTATTTATTCGAAAATTATAACATAAATATGTTATAAAATCACTACAAAAATAGCCATTTGTTTCAACACTTCTGGTGTCTTATCAAGTGATGGTTTTAAATGTAGAATGTAGTTCTACATTCAACACATTCACTTATCATGGATATATATATATATATATATATATATATATATATATATATATATATATATATATATATATATATATATAGTAAGTTAACAAATCCGTTGGTATATAATCCAAGTGGATTCTCGTAATATAAAATTTGAAATTTGATCCACAAAAAGCTCAATGTACTTATTATTACGTAGCAAATAATTAATGAACAATAAAATCAAAAATCACCTTATATGAGGGATAGCCTATTTCGGCAGACGAAGATATCGGTCGTCTGTCTTATCAATTCCGTTGTGGACTGAAGTAGAAGTTTAACTGTGAAAGTTAAAAAAAAAACAGTCGAAAAAATAATACACAATCTATCCATTTCAATGTTTTTTAAATTTATTTTCGTGGAAAGAAATAGAATTTTAACTGTGAAAGCTAAAAAAAGAAAAATGAAAATATTGAAATGGATAAATACTGTGATAGTTTTTCGACTGTTTTTATTTTTTATTTTTAGCTTTAAGTTAAATTTTTATTTCTGTCCACACCGTCGTTGATAAGACAGATGACCGATATCTTCGTCTGCCGAAATAGACTACCTCATATGAGGTAATTTGGGATTTTATTGTTTATATATATATATATATATATATATATATATATATATGGGTGGCCTGACGATTGCATCTAGCATGAAACAGACTGTCGCCTCAAAGTGTTGACTTCAATGTTCACTTTTATATTTACACACGCTCTATCTTTGATATTGAGCACTTTAACCCATAAATATAGCACACCTTAAAAGCATAATTCTTTATATATATATATATATATATATATTTATATATATATATATATATATATATATATATATATATATATATATATATATATATATATATATATATATATATATATATTGTTTTAAAATGACAAAATGACGGCGAATTATTTTTCTTTAACACGTCTTCAATAAGATTTGTTGGAAAACACAATTTATTTCAAACTACCACGGCTGGGTAGGAGTAGTCAAACACTTGTCAATAGGGTGTTTAGCTTTTCTACTGTCAAGTTGCGTGTTGTCTTTGATACTATTACGGTGTTCCTATCTTCCGTTAAGGATGGTTTGGCCTAAATGCACAGGGTGGAGCCAGCGAACAGTATTCGCTTGGCTCAGTCTGTCTGTGAGTCAGCGATTGGACTATATTTGTTGAACAGCTCGGGTTGCACTTTGAAATATTCTGCCGAAACCTTGAGGGTACTGCATAAACCTCATTTACGTTTTTAAGATGGTGTTCATATCAAGCTTTACCGACCGACTTCGTGCAGGTAGAAGGTGAACTTTCTTCGTTCTCTGTGTATCATGGGTGGGTCGTGAGTATAATTTGTTTTGCATTCACGAGAAGCATATTTACATCAATTGTTTTAGTAATAAATTTGTCTTAGTCGAGGTCCCTCCCTACACAAATCCCATGCACTTTTTCAGTATCGTCATTTACGATTATTTTGTTTTGTATTTTTGCTTTTTTACAACGAATCTTTATGAAGACTTATTTATTTTTTTGTTTACTTACATATCAACATCTTATGGGTCATTATGGGTCATTTAATGCCGAAATTTAATTTTCTTGGGAGCTTTATTAATTTCCTTGACAAAAAATGTATTGCTGGTAATTTTTACTATAATTTGTTTTATACTTCAATAATGTTTTGACTTCCTTTTGAGGGTTAACTATTTGCCCATAGCTGGGACCCTAACTGGTGGACATGGGAACAACGGCAATCAGGAGGTGATTTCACGCTCCCCAAAACTTCTCGATCAGTAGGCATGCGGTCGGATGTAGTTTATTGTCATACCCCGGACAACATTCTGAAGACGTGTTGGTCGAAAAAGGTTCCTTTTAAAGAAAAAGAATGCACTCTGTCAGTTTTAAAACAATATATAAATTCTGTGGTATAATATTTTGGTTGATATATATATATATATATATATATATATATATATATATATATATATATATTGTTATTGGATATATGTAATATCCTATAATAAATAATATTACTCTACTATTGTATCGAGCACTATTTTTAAATTAATGTTGTGAACATTTGAATTGATATTTGATTTGTTCACAGTTCATTTGTGTATATATATATATATATATATATATATATATATATATATATATATGTGTGTGTGTGTGTGTGTGTGTGTGTGTGTGTGCAGGCAGGTATGCAGAAAAATAGGAAAGAACACGTTAGGTAAATAATCCGGAGTTCCTTAGTATTTTTGCTTTTATTTTTAAAAAGACAGTGCTCCATACAGAAGTAGAGCTTATATTATAATATTTTTTAAAAAATATGATTCCTTCGCTACATAAGAGTTCTCATGTTTCAAATGCGAGAGCCGAGACCCCTAATATCATTTTTGAAATTAAGTTGAATTAAGGTGTCTGGTCACGCTTCCTCGTCAAGCGAGAATTTGGGAATCTTCCCAGACAAGCGTGACCAGACACCTTAATTCAACTTAATTTCAAAAATTATATTAGGGGTCTCGGCTCTCGCTTTTGAAACCTGAGAACTCTTATGTAGCGAAGGAATCATATTTTTAAATAAAAAAATATTATAATATATATATATATATATATATATATATATATATATATATATATATATATATATATATATATAGTTAGAATTAGTTCTACCTCATGTTTGAGATAACTACGTAGTTCTTCCTGCTCTCATAGTTTGGTGATCCAGCCTAGGGGCAAATATTTAATTTGATTATTTTAAAGATATGCAGACTCTTCCCATCAGAAAATCTGCGGCAGTGAGATCGCTAGCGAAAAGATATATATTGGTAAACTGAGATGAAATTAGTTTCATTTCAATGTTAGGATAAATATTTTACACTATTCTTTGCTGAATTGAAGTGAGGACGTTATGAAAATCGGAATTACAATTTTGTCATCTTTTGTACCACTGGGAGAGGAAAAGTCCTCCGCCTACTTTTCATAAGGTGCATGTTTGAGTGAACATTAATAAAAAGTTTTCTCACCAAATCGCTGACCATAAGTAGGTGAACGCTGAGATCAACTTCAACCATATCCATGGGTCGAGACATTATAGAGTAATCCCGACTGGGGATATTCTGTCGGATTGAACGTTCTCTTTCCGAGGGACTCAGGCCGAATGAATTTACTGCAACAGAAAGAAAGAAAATAATTAACAAGGAGAAATTAATTTTAATTTGTGCAATACCAACAATTGCCATCAGTTCGTAAGCGGAAACAGAAAACAATAACTTGTCATAGTTAAACTCCACCAAACCTGCTTAGCTAAGGATAGAACTATCTACACCGACAAATGGTCTTTAAAACACGCTTACTTGTCCTTCATAATTCGATACAGTATCTTTCGATCTACTTTAGTCACGGTGATAAATGTCGAACTCTCTAGACATGCGATTAAGGTGTAAGAAAAACCTCACTGCGTGGTAAGGTTGAAAACCCAATTAGTGCACGAAAAGTGAAGTTGCGCAACTCCGAGCTTGGTCAGCACCTAAATGGGGAACCTCTTGGGGGGATACCAGGTGCTGTAAGTTTAGATGTACGGGTAGTGTAATGGATAAAGGCTTGGAATTGACAATAAGAGAACCTAGTTCCATTTCCGAAAATGCCCTTGGGAAATGTATGAATCCACCTCTTCTCCCCTCAGCTATGGGTTAATTAGTAAGACTTGTAGCACTAAACCATTATTATCGCAAGAAAAAGTTGTTACAGTCTAGAAATATTTTCTGGCTTTAAATAACCTGCAATACGTTGATAAGTCGTAGAAAACGAATCAATCAAAATCAAATCATTAGTACAGCAGTTAGTCACATTTTACTTGCCTTTAACCGAGTAAGCATAATGGTTATCGATATAGAAAACAGTTAGCACGAAGTCACAAGTCATCGTGGCCGAGGGCTTGACCGTGCTGGCCTTATTCAAATTGTTGATCACGCTAGATAACACGCCCTTTCCCAGAAACTGTAACTAACGTCTGCTCAGCACAGTCGCAGTATAAACCGCAGGTAGGCTTTGTGGGTATTGAATAAACACAAATGTGTCTGAGCAAGAGACTTCAATAGGGATTATCTAACCGCTCTAGTAGACAGGAATCCTCGAATGCGACTGCCCAACTATATATATATATATATATATATATATATATATATATATATATATATATATATATATTAATGGTGAATGAGACTGGATGATTTTCACTTTGCCTACATTTCCTATCGAAATGTATAAATCGACTGTTCCACATCCTGACAAACTAGTTTTGTATCTGCTATACCATATTGTGGTTGTCGGAGAAGTGAGCTTGATAGTGTTCACAAGAAGAAACCCCTCTTTCATCACGCATTAATTCTGTTTTATATTCAAGCGAATTTTGAATTCGCTTGGAGATGAAACAGAATTAATGCTTTTAATTTAATTATATAATTAAATTCGAAGTTTTTAGCTTCGGTCTTTGAAACATGGTAATTCCTGTGTAGCGAAGAAACCATATTTTACATCAGTTAATTTATAATATCATATATATATGTTATAACCGATTCATAGGTTATTTCTGTGTGCATTGGAAATGTGAGGCATATGTATATAAACAAGTAGTCATATCTTAAAGAAATATAATCTTAAAGAAATATATTTAATGTAATCTTGAAGTAATTTTTCAAAGTTTGTGACATACGCATATCTGTATATTGCTTTTTGGTATATCTACTTAAATCACTCAGTATTTAGAAGTATGCATTTTTATTAATATATGTCACTGAGTTGATTAATTACTACATTGACAACTGTTATCATCAGTTAGAAAATGTGTTCAAGGTGTTTACGAGGGCTAACTGGTAACATACCCACAGATTATCACCTGTAATTCACGCTATAGTCTCAGAGTATCCGAACATAATCACACTATCTGTGATATGTACGAAATATTATTGGTCAATTATCATTGTAGCACAGAATATATTAAGTGATCATAGTTACTTTGTACCTTTGGAAAATAACTAATACTAAGATACTAATATAGATAAGGATGGCAAAATATAAACATACAAGGGGAGATTTTTAGTTTGTATTCTGGCATTTCCCTTCACTCGTCACATCGTCCTTGATCTAAGACTGGATTTTACGGTGAAATAATACAAAGACGAATGTGTAGACTGTGCTTTTTAAAAGTAAGCACATTGATTTTAATTTTATTAATCTTCATTAGTACACAGTAGCTGTGATCATGGTATTTTCGTGAGCGAATTTTGATAACTTGCAACCGAAGGTAATAGAGTATGCAAATAGAAGCGTTTTGTGATATAAATGAAATAGCGCTGCCTACTGAGTCTTGTAGCACTACAGGGTGATTGAGAAGTAACTCCCTATTTTATGTATGATGGACTCTTCCATCTGACTATAATTTTCAAAATATAGGAGAGTCCATTATACATAAAATAGGGAGTTACTTTTCAATAACCCTGTACAAACCGACGGTGAGAAAAACTGTACACCAACATGAAAACTTGGACTTATTTGTGAGCTGAAAATTTAAAAAGAAAAACAGGCAAGACTTATCTCGTAATAAAAATGTTTTCGTAAATATTATCAGATACGGTAAACTTAAAATACGAAAAGCCAATCACAAAAGATCCTTCTATCAGTGGTCCCTCTAGCACTGGTAAAATAAGCAAATCGCACACGAGTTTAATCCTCCATTTAAGATTCTCAAGTCATAGAGTCTATTTGCGAAATTACTATAACTTTGGAACTAAGAAAAGATGGCAACGTATGTAAATGAAAATATGGAAAAAAAAAGTGAAAAGCTAACAGATATTACAACAGACACGATTGAATAGGCAGTTTTTTGCCAGAAAGATATGCATTTGTTACGCACGGCCGAACAAATTTGGACGTCACTCCGGTGTCTTGCGCTAAGAAATGGATCTGACCCAGATTTGCGTAACCTCCGTCTTGAAATTTGGTTGCCACGAATCTAATGGAAATTGTCAAAATCTGAGTATCGCTTCCATGCTCATCTCTTCCGGTAACGGTACTCGCAAGAAAAAAGACATTTCGACAGAAAAGTTTGTGGTAATGTACTTATAAGCAATACTTCGAAAAAGGGCTATACTTGCTGACCCAAATTCACCGAACACGGTTTCGTGACCTTTTCGTTTAAATACGTCAATAATATGCGATATCTCTCGTTGAAAAGGCATGATCTTGAAATTACTTACCTTCATAAAAGAATAGGTCGAGTTCTTTAGTGAAACATATTATTCGCAAAGCATCATGTGTATTCACGGGCTTCTAAAATCTACTTCAGTAATATAATTATAATTTTGAGACATGCGATGTTTTATCATGTGCAAAATGCTATAAGAATAGTTTATAGATTGGATGCGGTATTGATATGACACCATTTAAATAAGGTACATGTCAGAAAATCTTTATAGATTAAATTATTATGTTATTTTGTGGATTCTTCTTAAATTTTTGTAAATCAAATAACGGGGAGTTATGTTTTTATTTTGAAATTCTGTTGTTTTTTTTCATTTGTTGTGTATATATATATTTAGCCTTTGTGCTTATGTATGTATCAATTTAAAAAAAAATTTTCACGCTTGTTAATTTTAATCTACTATGTTTTACTGAAAAGTCCTCGGCCCAAACAGAAAGGATTAATAAAGAAATTTCAGCTTTTGGTAAATTGGTGAATTGTCTATCCCCATCAATTGAACATTTCTGATGATGAATATTTTGTTAATTAAACCTGACCAATTACCATAATTCATATTTTATTTACTCATAAATTATTTTTGGTTCGTAAATAAATATTCATATTATAATTACATTGGACTTATGAAATTTGAACAATTTCAAATACCGCAATAATAATTTACTGTCCGGGTAAACTAGTTAAGTATAAATATAAAAATATTTAATTAATAATTGAATAACGAACGAGAATATTTTTTTTGTAAGTTTCAAATACTCCACCAGCTTCATCTAATAATTTTGGAAGTAAAATAATCCGGAGTTATGTTTCAGTTTTTACATTCTTCGTTGTTTTGCTTTCAATGGTTGCTTAGACGTCACCTGTGTGCATCATATGGCGTTGGTGTTTATGTATGTATCGTCATTACTAATACAGCATTTCCTGTACGCTAAAGATTGTGCATTTTACTCACTCCCAGGGTGATATGCAACATCTTAAGTCAGCGCTTTTGTTTTAATATATATATATATATATATATGTGTGTGTGTGTGTGTGTGTGTGTGTGTAATTTGGCAGCAACTTTTCTTTTAAACATGTAGTATTGAAAGCGCTGTCATCGTATGGACAATACATATTTCGAAACCATTTTCAAATAAAAAGTCTCATTAGAGAATATGAGAAAATTCAAAAGAAAATATGCAAGACTATGTTGTCTTTAACATTCAATATATATATATATATGTGTATATATATATATATATATATATATATATATATATATATATATATATATAATGTAACACACACACGGACACACATATATATGTATGTATGTATGTATGTGCATATATATATATATATATATATATATATATATATATATATATATATATATATATGTGTGTATGTATACATATATATATATATATATATATATAGACGATTTACTTATGTATTAAGCACTGTTTTTTAAAAATAAAAACAGAAATACTAAAGAACTTCGGATTATTAACCTAACGAATTTTGGAGTAAATTATTTTTTAAATTTACTGAGTTTTAAACGCAAACAAAAATTCATAATCCACTGTTTCCAAGGATACAGAGAAATCCAATCATTCAGACAAGTGGTAGTAGCGTGTTCATTTTTATTAACTTTTGTTGTTTTTATTTTTTCTTCTCAAATTATCGGATTAACTTAAGATTGTTATTAAATTCATTAAGGAAGGTCCCATAGTTGTTCATTTCTTTTATATACCCAAGTACTTTCAGTCTCATCCAAGATCATTTTCACGAGTGAATTGCTCAGACAAAATATTAATGTAATTGACAGTTGGTAATTTTTTTGTAAATGCCCTGTTATAATTATAAACACGTAGAAACGAGCTCCGTTATAATCAATGTAAAAATTAACCGCTAAAGCTATATGTTGTTTAAGGGCGACAACTTTAACTGTACAGTTGTAATTTAAAAGAATTATAATTTAATGTTTTTAAAACATTGCTGTTGTAGAAATTTTAAAAGATTGTTGCGATACTCATAATTAACCTTATTTAGTTTTGTATTTTTCTTATATAGAGAGCTTCAAGAATTTGAAGATTTTTTTTAATTTCATGGTGGGGTATACTTGTATTTCCAATTATTATTTTTCTAAATTATGAATGTGGGCAGGAATGTTCCTTTACATGTTGGTAATATAAGTCTCCGGATAATGGTGTTGTCGTGAAACCAACGTATATATTTACTTTCTTGTTAGAGTATTTGAGAGGATAAAAGTAAGAATAGACACACATTATGAATTATTTAAAGACATTTTTATGTTTATATCTATAAAAAGAATGCATAAACATAAAAATATCTTAAAATAACTATCGGACTTTGTCCATTTCATAATGTGTGACGTCATTTGTTTACATTTGGATACGCTTTGTGTAGATATGAATGTAGGTGAGATATTCATGGAAGATTGAAGTTTAAAAGCAGTAAAATCGACCTTGCTAATCGAACGATCCTCCGTGGCTCGATCGGTTAAGGCACGTCAGGCTATATGACGGTTCCGTATAGGATAAAGGTTCGATTCCTATCGGAGGACGAATATTTTCTATGAAAATTTCTCGGAAATTCAGGCCGGTAAATGTTATTAATACTGTTTATTATAAACAGACCATTTACTTAAATATTTGTATCTTTAAAAATAATCTATAAACATAAAAATGTCTTAAAATAATTGTCGGACTTTGTTCATTTCATAATATATATATATATATATATATATATATATATATATATATAAATGTGAAGAGAAATCACAACTCTTTTATCTCTCCTTTTCCTTCTGTCCCAACGACGCGAGAACAATTTGAACAAGAACTCTAGCGTCGCGGTATTGCACGCTCCAGAACATAAATGGGACTGTCAATAAATAACATAATTTTAAAAAAAGAAACTCTTTCGGTCTACACATATTTCGTCTTAGTGTTTGCTTGTGTATGAAAAAATTGCACCCTGAAGATGACAATTTGAAACTGTCGAAAGTACTTGGCAAGTGTTTTCCATCTGACAACAACTCGAGTATAAGGATGTTATTATTCAAGGAAGTGATAGTAAGTTAATGTCTCATTAAGTCTTGTTAGCGAAGTGATTTCGCCATTAATCACATTAACATTGCTATTTAATTCTTTGTATAAATTGTTTTTTATGATATTAAATATAAGCTGTACATCTTAATATATATATATATATATATATATATATATATATATATATATATATATATATGTAAGAATTTTTTTCTTTTTTTTGTCTCCCAACATCAGTTTATTGCTAGTCCATCTAAGAAGAAAGAAAAACAAACTCAGAGTAAAGATTCAATATTGTAACCTGCCATCGCAAATAGAATCCTCTCTTTTTATTTTTCATTATTTTCTATGGTTTCTCTTTCTCTTTCTTTCACTGCCTCCAACTTTCTTTTCTCCATCTTACAGCGGCTAAGTAAGACAACCTTTGCACATTGAACAGTGTTTGAAGATTTGGGGTTACGTGGTAGAATTATTGATTTTACAAATAATGCTTATCCCGTTGATGTTAGGGGTTATTTCCACTTCAGATGAAACAGGTTTCAAGACTAGGGTAGCGACTTAATCTTCTTGCAGCTGGTACAATGTGACGAAGAACGAACAAAGATCTGTGGTGCCACAAACAAAGCCCTACGGGACCAAAAGCTACTGTTAGGGCGCCCTGGGGTAGTGGTAATAATGCTGTAGCCCCGAAAGCATGCCTAAACCAAAGGTTATCACCCGATGAAGGATGTACCGCAGTTTTAGCATGTATTTATATCTTCCAAATAGCACTAATGTGTAAGAATAAAAAATATCTATAAGAACACCGGATTATATATCTTACTGTTCTTTCTTTCTATTTACACACACACACACACACACACACACACACACACACACACACACACACACACACACACACACACATTTATATATATTTTATATATATATATATATATATATATGTATATATATATATAACAAAAAGCATAAATCTATAACAGAAAAAAAAACTGATAGAAATGATAGAGACAAGAGTTTTTTTTCTTTTATAGATTTATGCTTTTAGTTATATATATATATACATACATACATATATATATATATATATATATATATATATATATATATATATATAAAATATATATAAATGTGTGTGTGTGTGTGTGTGTGTGTGTGTATAAATATAAAGAAAGAACAGTAAGATATATAATCCGGTGTTCTTATAGATATTTTTTATTCTTACACAATAGTGCTCAATGTAAATATACAGAGCATTAATATTATAAATTAACTGATTTAAGATATGTTTTTTTCGCTACACAGTAATAACCATGTTTCAAAAATGGAATCTAAAAGCTTCGAATTTAATTTTGTAATTAAATTAAAGACATTAGTTCCATTTCATCCTCAAGCGAACTTTGGAGTAACTTATTTTTAAATTTACAGTTTTAAAGGTGCCTTTAATTTACAGCTTTGAAAGTGCCTTTAAAACTGCAAATTTAAAAAATAAGATACTCCAAAATTCGCTTGAGGATGAAATTGAACTAATGTCTTTAATTTAATTACAAAATTAAATTCGAAGCTTTTAGCTTCCATTTTTGAAACATGGTTATTACAGTGTAGCGAAAAAAATCATATTTTAAATCAGTTAATTTAAAATATATATATATATATATATATATATATATATATATATAATTGTTTATTTAAAAATTATAACATAAATATGTTATAAAATCACTACAAAAATAGCCATTATATATATATATATTGTGGTTTCGAGAGTTTTTGATGTATAATGGATACTAGTTCGAATCACGCCAGTAGGCATATTTTCTTTAAAGTATCGAATTCACAGGCCTGTAGACGCAAATTTACATTGTTTCAAAAGAAGGATACATATTAACAGGTGTATTCAGTAAATATAATATTTAACGTAATAAGATTTATAAGTTTCTGCATATAGATCATATGTATTTCCAAAGGAAATATTTACTTTACAATAAAGAATTTCTTCAAAATTTTAAACAGAATGAAATAAAAGCTTATGTCTTAACTAAATTCACTTGAATTAAATGCACCTGCGCTGATATACGTCATGTGAATAACAAAATAATCTATTTTGAATGGGCTTTTTTCCGTGTTTATTGCATTTTATTATAAATAGCATTTTTTTCCACAGAACCGTCATAGATTTATAACGATAATCATGGTAGGAAATCTGCTGCAGGTTTTTCCTCGATAACAGAAGAAGAAAAATGTCAAAACTGTGAATAGCTAAGTATGTTTCTATAATGGATCCCTAACAGTTACTAAGTGTGTTTATTAAGCGCATGGGAAAATCACATAAAATGTCCACAATAACTCATAAATAGTTAGCGCCTATTACAACCCATTAAACAGATGAATACATCTTCGAAAGAGCCATTATATGTTTTTTAAGCGTTAAAAGGGTTGAATAAAAGCATGCAAAATATAGTTTTCTTTGAGTTTTTTTAGTACGATGAAACAGATAAACAAAAGCATTTTTGCAAATTGAAATAGAAATAAAATCTTTCGTTTTATTCTAAAACGATGAGTGTTTGTATCCGCCATATTGCTGAAGAAAATCAGTTGAAGTAATAACAATGAAAAATGCTAATTAATTAGGCATCACAAAAAAAGACGATTCTAAAAAGAAAGAAGATATCTCCATTTTGTTACTGAACGTAAAACAAAGGTAAGATTTTAATATATATACAAGACATGGCTAAGACGAAATCATTTGGAGTTTTGACTAGAAGAGCAATGGCGACAAAGAACGGATTTTCTTATAGAGAACCAGGCGTGAGATTCTGCTGTAACTTTTTTCCTTTTTATACGCCGTGTCCCTTCAGGACGTAGGCCATCATGGCTCTCCACTTCCCCGTATCCCTTGCAGCTCTCAATAAGTTTCGTTCTTCTGCCACCTCCCCAAGACCAACTTCTGTAATCCACTTGCTTAAGCCCACCAGGTATGTCATGCGTTGCTTTCCGTTGTCTCGCTTTCCCTCTATTTGACCTGTGAGTATCAGATTCTCCAGGCCCTCCATCCTCATTACGTGTCCCAGAAACTTCATCAGCCTCTTCTTGATGTTAAGTATAAGCTTCCTCATTGTTTGCATCCTCACTAAGACCTCATCGTTGCTCACACGCTTGGTCCACGTTATCATCCTTCTGTAGAACCATATTTCCGTTGCCTTGAGTCTCTTCTTCATCTTCGAGGAGACCATCCAACATTCGCTGTTGTATAGGAGGGCAGACATCACGTAGCAGCTCAGCACTCTTTTCTTTGTTACCAAAGAAATCCTCCTGTTTCGAAATACTCTGCCCAGCTTTTGGAATGCGTCCTTGAAAAGACTTAATTTGAAGGTTTCTTTCTTGTTGAAATTATAATTAAAGTTTGTGTGATAAAATTAGATTTAATAATAACAAAAAAGGTCAGATTTGATTTCCTTAGGAATAGGTTGGCGACGTTTATTTTCCTTAAATAGTAAAAGGTTAGAAAGGCAACATTTGTATGGAATTGATTGATAGAAGACGATGATGTTGCCCGGAAAAAATAGACGGGTTAAAAAAAAGGCAGTTGATCAAGAGTTAACGTAGAGACAAGTAAATTCTGCTATATACGTTCACGCATGCGCGCAGATTTATGACAGAGGAAATAATAAAAAGAAAAATTACAATTTTCAAACATTCATAAAAGAAAAAGTAAATCATGGATTGTTTATACAAGTGTAATTATAAAGGACTTTAGTAAAAATTGTACATCTGTACTGTCAAATCCGAAATGCGGGTCTTTCAAAGGGCTGGAAATTGAAATGAAATAAAACTAGGGGGATATGGGAGATTAATAAGATGAGACTGAGAGTCAATCCATTCCAAACCGTAAACCCGTAAAAGGAACAGTTTGAAAATAGGTTGTGACCGATCACACCATGAGTTTTTAGGACTGAGATATAGAATTGAAGAGGCTTGATTGTTCTTGTCTACCCGCTTCAACCACGGTTTACTTTTGATGTGAAGATGTAAATAATATTAATGATTGATGAAGTGAAAATAAAGTTGCAATGAAAAAAATAAAAAAGCTGTAAATGCAAATCCGGGAAAAAAAATCCCTTAAATAAATAAAACTTAACAATAGATTGGTTTGGTTTGGTTTGGTTTGTTTTACGGCATATCAACCTCAGTGGGTCATTTAATGCCGACAATTTTTTTTTTCCCCGGTAATATTTTATTTGGTCAAAAATCTATTTCTGTCAATATTGTTTCCTCAAAAATCTATAGCTGGTAATATTAATTTTTCAAAAACGTATAGCTGGTAATATTTTTTCAAAAACGTATAGCAGGCAACACTATTCTTTAAAAAAACAAAACAAAACAAAACCAAAACAAAAAAAAAAAAAACGTATAACTGGTAATATTATTTTTTCAAAAATGTACAGCTGGCAACATTATTTTTCAAAAACGTATCATCAGAGGCCTTGCTGTTGGACGTAGTTTATCGTCTTACCCAGGACGCGGATGTAGTTTATCCTCATATCCAGGACGCGGATGTAGTTTATCGTCATATTCAGGACGCTGATGTAGTCTGTCGTCATACCCAGGACGCCTTGACAATAGAATTACCTAATTCCTGATGATTCTAAGAGTTCCAAAATGGATAGTCAAAGGTGAGGCAGTCTTAGCTCATAACCAGCTTTTTGTTCCATATGGTGTGACCATTTTCCTTAAAGTTCATATTTTTATTTCAAATAAATTTTCCAAGCTATTTCAGTGAAATTTTTGTTTTCTAAAATCATAGTTTATAATTATAGATATATATATGAAAAAGAAAATAAGGCGTTAGTTTAAACTGACGTCATTAGGATATGACAAATAAAGAACGGACATCAGAAGATAGGATAATAAGTGACTATAGGCCCATAACATGACTACCACTGATAAAGGCAATCGTAACTGGACAAATTACACAACACTGCTCATCATCTAAGAAAATAGGACAATTACTGTGGAGTATGGAGGTGATAGCTGTGCTTCTCATTATTAGAGCACTTAAAATAATCCCAAAGTTCCTTGGCAAGAAAATGAAAGACTTATAAATTCCACGTAGAATTGCAGCTATCCAGACAAAAGCACTGTTAAAATTCATTAAGAATACATAGGAGAATCATGGCGTATTGAATAGATTTGGTGTCACTTTATCTCTAGTGAACGCAACCAGCTATGGGATTAAAATGTTGATATATAATTGGAAGTTAGTCACATTTGAATGCATTGTTTCTCTTCCAATATTGATTTAAAAAAAAGGTAAGAGGAAAAATAGGTAGGTCGTGTCTATGATATTCTAGATACTATCTTTGCATCGCAGCCACAGAAGTTCACCAGTTTATCAGATATTAAAAATTTCAATTTTTCAACGAGAAAAAATGGCTTGTGCTCTAAAGGTTAATTATCTATTTTTTTAAGGAATTAACATAGGAACGATGCTTCAGATACACTGCTAGATAAAGGAAAGCATCATATATATATATATATATATATATATATATATATATATATATGACAAAAGAGTTTTAGCCCCGCATCTTCCCACTTAGAGTTGGCGTCATCTGACCGGAATAAGAGACTAACCCGGATGAAGGAAAAGGAAAAGGGTGAAGAAGAGGCACTAAACATATTTATCATATGCTGCGGCTAAAGGATTGGTGATTCCCCCACTAAGAGCATTAGCGTCCGTTGCATTTAAAATTTAGCTTAGTTACGAAAAAACAAAAGAAAAACTATGCAATATACAAAACTAACGAAAGCTACAGTGTAACAGAAAACTTTCTAATTTCCAAAATCTTTATGGTACTCTCACATGCCAGCCAACTTTCTCACTCTGTCTCTGTCTGTTTGTTTGTCTGTCTGTCTGTCTGTCTGTCTGTCTCTCTCTCTCTCTCTATATATATATATATGTATATGTGTGTGTGTGTGTGTGTGTGACTCTCCTATCGTGAATGATAAATGAGGTTGAGCAGTGGAAGGTGCCTTTCGTTTTGCACTGATGCCCACTAGCAGGGGCTATTGTAGAGAAATTCCTCTACAGAAAAGACATATTTCATTTGTGGTTTCTTAAGTGCAATATTAGCCCAGCCTTGCTGCGGACAACAAAGCCACACTGACAGAGGAAATTTGTTAAAGCAGGATTTTGATGGCGTCTCTCCTTCAGAGCTTGACGAAGCTGATCACGGTGCTTCAGCCTACTGGCTACAAGAACCCTTAAACTTAATGAAACATGTCTTACTTCACTCCTTTTGGTTTGATGCTTGGGTATCCCAGGATTTGGGATCAAAATTGAGAGGTTTCAAGTCGTCTTTTTAGCAGAAGAACGTTCAACTGAACGCTTGGAGTTTGGTAGTTGTCTATACAGCACCATATTTGGAGGCCTATGCTCATCCATTCTCACAAGACCAACCCTCCTAAGTTGTATCTTTGCTAGAATGGTTTCAGTGCCTGTGATGATGAACATTTTTTCAGTATTGTCTCTGTCATACAATTATATATCACATATGGCACGAAGACAGAGCATGTAAAAGGCTTCAAGTTGATTTATATGATTGTGGTATAGGGTCCAAGTTTCAACACCATAGAGAATGGCTGAGAGAACGACTGATCTGTATATTTCAATCTTTACTCTGATAGACACGTATATATATATATATATATATATATATATATATATATATATATGGTGTCAGCCCAAATTTAACATTATTTAAAATGTGAATTTCTGATTAACTACATGTCCCAGACATACGAAATTAAATAGGCTTCATGTTGAACAATAAAAGATTTATCTATCAAATTCGAAAAAGATATTCAAGTGGATGCAGACTTTATAACATATTTTACAAAGCTTCCCATTTTCAATATACGCGCCACCTGTAAAACGACACCGATCAATCGGTAGTCCAGCTCCTTTCCAAACACGCGGTAGCATGTCCTACGTAACATGCCCCAGTCTCTCCGTGATTCTCTGCTTAAGTTCTTTTCGGCTTGTAGGAAGTAGGGACGACAGAGACCAGTCCTTTCACATAGCCCCGTAGTAAAATATCACAAGATGTCAAGTCAGGTGAACGTGGTGGTTATTTCAACAGCACATTGTCATTATCACTGCCACGCCCGATCGATCTTCCGGGTAGAATGACACTGGAAGAAGTCTGCACAGCAAAATTAGATAGTTTTTAACATTTGTTATAGTTTGAGATCATCAAAGCGAGATGGAAGAAAATTTATTTAATATGAAGTTGGCCCTACTTTAGTCTCACATACAACTTTAATACGTCTCGTCTAGGAATGGAATCATACAGCTTCCTGATTTCATCCAGATTAATTTTCAGCCATTCTTCCATTAACACCTGCTCTAGCTCTTTCAGACATGCCGGTGGAGGATAGCGGCTCCTAACTTGTCGCTCCAAAATGCACCACAAATGTTTAATAATATTTATATCTGGAGATTGGGGAGGCCACTCCATATGTTCTAGCTCACTTTCATGCTCTCCATACCAATTCTTAACCACTCGAGCGGTATGTATTGGAGCATTATCCTCTTGGAAGATGCAGTCACCATCAGGGGTTAAAGTCTGGGTCATTGGATGAACATGATCACCCAAAATGTTTAGGTAATCTTTGCTGTTGATTCTACAGCGCAGTGCAACTATTGGACCGAGACATTTCCATCATATAGCGGCACAAACTATTACAGATGCACCTCCATGATTCACTGTTGGAAGAAGGCATTCAGAGGCATTCAGAGTTGTAAGCTTCTTTGGGCTGCCTCTACATATAAACTTGCCCTGAAGTTGGGAAAAGAGAAAAACTGGACTCGTCTGAGTATATGACTTGCTTCCATTGGTCTGCAGACCAGGCATTGTGATCTCTGCACCACTTCAACCACTTCTGAATGTTGCGAGTGGAGAGTAGAGGTTTCCTTATGGGGGCTCTTCCATGATATCCAGTCTTATGGAGCTTACGACGAACAGTTTTATTAGAAACTGGACTATTCAGATGATTATTCAACTCAGCAGTCACTTTGGCCGCAGTAGTCCGATGATTTTTCGCCACATTGCGTTTCAATGCACGTCGGTTCCTGTCAGTAATTTTGAAAGTCCGGCACGAATTGCTATGCTTGCTAGAGGTTTTACCCTATTTCTTGAATTGCGCCATAGTTCTTGATATGGTAGCTCTTTAAAAACCAAACAGTTTAGCAACCTTAGTGATCGACGATCCTGCCATGCGAGCTCCAACAATTTGCCCTTTTTCGAACTCAGAGAGGTCACGCATTTAGTTTAAATCTTACTAAATTCTAAAAATAAATAAGCGAAAGACAGTAAATTAGGTAAATAAACGTATTTTCAATCGATATAACGTGCAATTACGAAGTTTTAGTTAAAGTTCTTAATATAATAGGTCTTTGAAATATAGGAGCGGAATTTGCAACTGTTCCAATTATTTTGTCCAATCCCTGTATATCGTTTTTGGTATAAATTAATATTAACAAGAAATATTACAAGTACGTGACACATTGAGAAGAAAATGCCGGTGAACTGGTGTATATGAAATATTTATATGGTGCGATTCGTAAATTGTCATTATTTTATATTTTTAATTTTCACGTTATTTTGTTTTGATTTTGTCGACTGCACAGTATATTTGGGTCAGTTGGGCACTGACTGTGAGAAAAAGAGCACCATGACACAATTCATGGTACCAGAAATTTGGAAACGGCATGCTGTACTGCTTGGCATTCTAACCGGAAGCACCACTGCGAACATTTCAGAGTGTTTGGGTGTAATGGCTTGTGATGGTGATATTATGCTGCCATTCATCTTCAACCACGGCCTCACACTTAACACAGAGACCTCCATCAAATGCCTTCAGGAGGTAGTGCTGTCCTAGGTTAAAACGGTGGTTGCTGGAAGAGACTATGTCGGGTAACAGGATTCTGTACCATGCCACTCAAGCAGGATAACCCAGTCCAGGGCCGTCACACAATGCCTGCGACCAAATCCTCCTTTACATCTGGCCACCTAACGCCCCAAACTGCAACCCCTTTTATTATTATACGTGGAGTGCAGTTGAGATGAAATGAAAGTAAGGATTATGGCATCATTCAGAAACTTAAACAATGAACCGCCCATAAGAGTTGCGGGAGATTCTGAAGTCGTCTGGAGGCCGTGGTTGAAGCCATTAGCGATGTTATTGAATACATTTTCCATTTAGTATTTCAAGATATTTTCTTTAATTTTCGTAAATATACCTGTTAAAATGAGATGTCAGTATTATTTTCACATTTGCGTAATTTAAACGAAAATTTATCCATCGCACCCTATATATATATATATATATATATATATATATATATATATATATATGTACTTAAATGTTATTTTTAGTGGATTCTCATATTTGAGTAGACGCTCGGCCTATTTATGAAACTGTATTTATTTATTTTCGGCTACCGGCCTGAATATTCGAGAAAACTTATTAAAAGAAATATGCGCTCTGTCTATTTTTATATCAATGGCGAATTTATTGAATAAACTTTTCTTTTTAGTCATTCAAGATATTTTCTGCGTAAATATATATGTTAAAATGAGTTGTCAGTGTTTTTTTCAGTTTTGCGTAATTTTGACGACAATTTATTAATCGCAACCTGTACAAACGTATGCGAATGTAAGAGTACATTACACCTATGTGGATGGTTATACACTCTTCTCGTGTGCGAGATTTGCTTGTAAATTTGACCTTCTCAGCCCACTTCCGGAACTTTGTCATGAGACAAATTTGGATGTTCTGAATCAATATATCACCGCATATATATTCCTAAAGTTTGCCGTCGTATGATAATAACTTGGTAGATAACCTCAGGCCGCATCAATCTATGGCAAAGATTATAGACAACAGACACACGCGCGCACATATATGATGGCCTTTCACGTCGATTTCAACACATGAACAGACGACAAAGCAGATCAGCTAGACTAACCAAACAGAAGATTTGATTTTACTGATGGAGACTTTTGTCGAAGAACTGAGAACAGAGAAATGGTGCATAGTAGCACGAATTGTTAAGTCAACGATGTTTTCTTGTCCTTTGAATCTATTGGCTATAGCCTAAACATAGTACGTTTGTTAAGCTTGATCCCGTCCGGAAAAGTCATTTTGTGAAGTCCGTCTCATCGACTGGATATCAGCCAAGATAGAAGAGAGGCAAGTCTTCCCTACTGGTTAACCATAGCTGGGTTCAAGACATTTTCAAATATATTTTGTGACAAGTGAACAGAAATGACAAAGTATTCATCTTGGTTTGACTGTTGTAAAATATGAACTCTATAATATAAGCGATATTTTTATCATTTAGATACTCATCAGCAGTGCGCATCCACTACCGAGAATTGAAACCCTGACAGTTTTTCAATTCAGGGTTTCAATTCTCGGTAGTGGATGCGCACTGCTGATGAGTCCCAAACATAGGACGAAACGGCCGTCCAGTGCTTTCTGCGTTCTGTTGAGGTTTCAGACTCGATGAATTACTTAATTATAATTATCAAATCCTCCTAATAATTTCTATCATTTATATATATATATATATATATATATATATATATATATATATATATATATATATATATATATATATATATATATATTATATTTATATATTTTCACCTTTGGAAGTGTGGTCTGATGAGCCAGGGAAAAAGAAATTCCCTGGGGAAATAAATTATAACCATGGACCCTTAAAGTTGTCTGTTTTCATTAAATTAAATTAATCGGTCTGATTTAACATTGAGCTTTCCTGAATTCATCCTCTTTGGGATTATCCATACATATTACCAAGATTTTCATTAACTTGTATATATATATATATATATATATATATATATATATCAATTATGTGGTGCGGGTTCAATTTATATTACGCGAATCATTCATACGAAAAGCAGATAATGAAGTTAATGATATGGCAAGAATCACTCTCGCAAACAGTATAAAATACATTAGGCTCGAATCCGTTAATGAATGGTATGATCCTTGTTTATAAATTCCGGTTTTATAAAAAAAAAGACCTGATAAAACCGGAATTTATAAACAAGGATCATACCATTCATTAACGGATTCGAGCCTAATGTATTTTATACTGTTTGCGAGAGTGATTCTTGCCATATCATTAACTTCATTATCTGCTTTTCGTATGAATGATTCGCGTAATATATATATATATATATATATATATATATATATATATATATATATATATATATATATATATATATACTATTTTAAAAACAAGGAATTTATTAATGGTAATAGTCCCTAAGGCCCTTTCGTCCAACATCTCATCAGGAGAAAATCGTTGGAAAAATTGTTATATTAAACGAAAAGAACTGTAACGAAAATGAAGAGCAAAAGTAAATAAAGATAAAAACTGACTATATCATTGGTGTGCGTTGGATTATTTTTTTTTAACAGCTAACTTATACCTTTGTGACATTCATTATTGTAATTAAAGAGGCACGAGTTTATGCTAGTGGGTTTTCTATATAGAGAAGTTGTAAATTTATGTGTGCTGGAATCAATTAGTACATCAAGGTGTATAGAGAAGAGATGTTTATGTGTTCTTTGGACACCTGTTCTCTATACACCCGTCTTCCTCTGATAGAAACTATTGATATTTGCTGTGATATGCTTTATCGTAGTTCTTTTTCTCCACCAAGCATTCCGGAGTCTGCATTTGTTGAGTTGATGAAATTTGCCACGTCTTCTGTCGAATTTAGTTTCAACAACACCATGTTTCGACAGATTGACGGGGTTGCTATGGGTTCTCCTTTAGGTCCAGCTCTAGCCAACATATTTGTGGGCTTTCACGAAGAAAGAATACGGAATAATGTACTTTGTCCTCAACTATATCGTCGGAATGCTGATGATACTTTTTGTTTATTCAACACCAATGTTGAGGCCGATCAGTTTCTTTCTTTTCTAAATGGTATGCATCCAGCACTAAGGTTCACCGTTGAGAAGGAATCCAATTATCAATTGGCCTTCTTGGATGTATTAGTACATCGAACGCCAACAAGTTTTCTTACTTCTATTTACAGGAAACCAACTTTCCCGGGATTGTATACGCGTTGGGACTCCTTTTGTCCCCCAAAACGTAAGATAAACATTATCACAACCCTCCTTCATCGGGCACTAAAGATCTGTTCAGAATCATTCTTGGACGATGAGATCAATTTTGTCAAGGATACCCTTTTAGTGGTTTAGGTTATCCACCTAACACTGTTCATTCGGTCATCCGTAACAAAATTGAGGAGTTCAGAAGTGCCAAACTCTGTGTTGTTAAAAAGTGCCCGGTTTATCTAAGATTGCCTTGGATTGGAACCAAATGTGAAAGGATGGTTAGACAAATTTCATCAAGGGTCCGTCGCTGTTTTTTCTCTGCTGAGGTCCGGATAGTTTTTCAAACCCGGCTCATGGTTTGTCCAGTGTGTAAAGACGTCCTTCCTCCTCATCAAATGAATTCTATAATTTATAAATATGGTTGTAGTTGCGGGGCTGACTACATAGGAAGGACGACACAACGCTTGGACATGAGAATTAAACAGCACGTTCCTACCAAAACCAGGAATCACACTTTGCCGTTGAATGGACTCGTCCCAAACACCTACGGGTCCGTCATATGTGAGCACTTATTAAAGAGCAGATCATGTGCAGCTAATTTTAGTGTTGACCAGTTCACCGTGTTGTCCCGGTCACACTCGTTATTTCACCTTAAGGTGCTGGAGCCACTTAACATCGGGTCCCGCAAGCCTTCCTTGTGTAAACAACGTGAGTGTTTGTTGGGGCTCGCTGTCATTTGCCTCTAGCTCCTTTTGCTCATTTCCCTCCTCCACATTTCCTTTTATTGTACATTTTCTGTGTTTTTAATTTAAATTAAATCTCCCGTTGTAAGCCTGATGAGCGGGAGCGAAACCGGTTGCTTCGCCTGTTTTTAATATGTCTAGTAATATCAAGCCTCATACGTTTATTGCTGTGATAAAATTTTGTACCTTCAAAAATATCCTTATATATATATATATATATTTCATTCGCAGACAGTACTGTTTCTGTGTATCATAGTGCGACTAGACAACCGAATGCCTCAAGCTCGGATCGAAACCGAATGCCTCAAGCCCGGATCCAAACCCAACCAATTCTACCACTGAGCCATCTTCACTCGACAGAATGAATCAGCCAAACCTAGCGTATAGTTTTTACAAACGTAAACAAACGCCAAGCAGCCAAAGTGCTCTATTCATTTTATTGAAGAGCTTCGCATTTACGCAATTGTATATATATATATATATATATATATATATATATATATATATATATATATATGTGTGTGTGTGTGTGTGTGTGTGTGAAAAAAGACAGGAGGAAAACCTTTCTTTAGCAACGCGTTTTTTTCCTTTTCATACTATAAATACAACATCAGATCGATCCGTGACTTCTTAAAAAAGTATCTATAATGATTGTATTAACAAATGTCAGGTTTTAAACTGTCCCTACGACATCAGTAACGAATTGGAGAAAGAGGTGGACATTAGAATTCTGCTGTCATCAATGAAGTAAGTTCAGTTTCAAACTTGAGATTTGTATATATAAACAAAGCCCAGATAACTCTTTAAGAAGTCAGTGATAGGTTTGACACTATTTATATTATGAAGAGATTCCCCCATTTGAAATGATAAAAATCAATATTTTTAGATCTTGACAAATGTCCTTCGTAGAGGAATGTCTAATGAATGCTAATTAACAAAAATTATTCCTCGCCACTTAAAAATTTTCCATTAACAGACCACTTAATTTAAGTAGTGCCTGAAAGTATTTTACCTTAATGTTGCTTTACCGTTCTACGTCCTGGGTATGACAATAAACTATATCTGTCAGCATGGCCTCAGATCGGGAGGATTTGATTAGCTTTGAACCACCTCTTAACTGCTGTTGTTCCCAGGTCCACGTTGACCTGGAGTGGTAGCACCTGGTAGGGTCCCAGCTATGGGCAAATAGTGAACCAACATTCAGTATAAAATTATGAAAATACATTTTTATAGTAAAAATACCAGTAATACAAGTATAAAAAATTACCAACGATACATATTTATAGTGAAATTACCAACAATACATTTTATAACAGAATTACCAACAATAGATTTTATAGCAAAATAACTAACGATACATTTTATCTGTAGTTGAAGCCATAAAAATGTGTTCAAAATATTTAGATTCCTGCATTAAATAACCAATATAGATAAATATGCCTATAAACAAAATCAAATCAAAACACTGGTTCACCCTGACCCGGGGCGGTAGCACTTGTTAGGATCCCAGCTATGGGCAAATACTGGGGTTAACACACTAGGAAAGTATAAAAATACATTTTTATAGTAAAGATACCAGCAATATATTTTCATAGTTAGAAAAATGCCGGCAAGACATTTAAAAAGAAAATTACCAGTAGTATATTTTTTGTCAAAGAAATTACTATTACTCCCAAGAAAATTAAATTTCGGCATTAAATGACCCATAAGTGGTTGATATGCCGTTAAACGAACAAAGATTTCTTTCTTATTAAAATCCATTCGTTTGAACATACAAAGTAGAGATAAACGATTATTTGTACTAATTTTAAATCTGCCTTTTTGCCATTTCCTATCTTGGTCATATAAATTAGGAAAAAGATGTACGACTCGACACATTATGCGCCACTCTGGGTACGATTGCGCGCATCGTATGATATTAACTGTCGTCATTATATTGGGTGCCCGTAATATCATGTTCAACCAAGAAGAGAGTACTGAGCTGCTTCGTTACACCTGTCCTCCTTTACGCCAGAGAATGTTGAACGGTCTCCTCAAAGATGAAGAAGAGACTTGAGGCAACAGAGGTATGGTTCTACAGAAGGATGCTAAGGATATTATGGACCGAGCGTGTGAGCAACGATGAGGTTTTGGAGAGGATGCAAACAAGGAGAAAGCTTATACTTCACATCAGGAAGAGGCAACTGAAATTTCTGGGACATGTAATGAGAAAGAAGGGCTTGGAGAATCTGATACTCACAGGACCGCAGTTGAGTGAGAGACCAAAAAATCTCCTTGTAACACGAAAGATGACCTAAAGGCAAGGATTATAGCAGCATTCACCAACTTAAACAAGGAGGTCACCCAGAAGAATTGTAGAAGATTCCAAAGTCATCCGGAGGCTGTGGTTGAAGCCAATGGTGATTTTATTGAATAAATTTACTCTTTTTTTTTTTCAAGATATTGTGTATAATGTTGGTAAACACATCTGTTAAAATGAGATGTTAGTGTTATTTTCAATTTTGAGTAATTTAGACGAGATTTTAGCCATTGAATGAGAGACAAGGGAAAGCAACGCATGTTATACCTTGCGGGTATTAAGCAAGATAGGAGGAGGTGGAGAGCCATGATCGCCTACGTCCTGAAAGGACACGGCACATAAAAAGAAAAAGAATATCATGTTCATATTATACTTGATAACGCTGTAAATAAGAGATCGTCTCATTCATATCTTATTATTTTTAAGCCAATCACAATGCAGGCAAATCGATTTGTGTAATATTAATATCAAAGATGATTGTGAAATCGATAATTTAACCAGGAAAATTCAAATTGCCTTTCTTCCAATATTCATTTAAATGCAATTAAAAATGTCTCCTTCGGTTGAAAAACGCGTATCGTGCAAGAATAGTAGAATCATTGAGAGACGGACATTGGGGCTTTAACGTCATAGCGAAAGGAAAGTTGAATATGGCGGGGAATCTTAATAGAGGAAAGGGAAAAAAGAAATTAGAAGTCGGGGTGAGGGAGAAGGAGAACTAGACAGATAGATTAAGAAATAGATAGATAGGGAAAAAGAGAGTTATAGAGGAAAGATAGAGAGATATAAAGAAAGAGAGATTGACAGAGAGATAGAGAATGATAAAGAAATAAAAATAGATAAAGAGAAAGATATATATATAGAGAGAGGAAAATAAATATAGAGATAAACAGATGGCGAGAAAAAAAAAATATATATAGAGAGAAAGCGAGAAAGAGAGGTGTAATGATATACAGAACCACACACACACACACACACACACACACACACACACACACATATATATATATATATATATATATATATATATATATATATATATATATATATATATGTAAGCAAATGTGTGGATGTAGATCCGACGGTATGATGAAAATGTCGAAAAGACAAAGCAAAATCCGAATATGTGAGTTTACTGTTTTTATTTTGTTTTTGTTTTTGTTATTCTGTCGACGTCAGACGTTTCGGTCAAATAGACCTTCTTCAGGATATGGTTAATGGAGACATATTTATATTAGATTTAAGTTAGATGAAGAGACGATATATACAGGACCGGTCAGAAACAGAAAAACTGAAATTCTAAAGTCAGAGTATTCTTTCTTGGAGTCGGATACGCTGGCGTCACGTGGGCGGCGCTACGAAAACCTGCTCCCAGGGAAGAGATTGTATCCTAAGTGGAAAGTGTTTTCTATTTAAAACTATAGCTTATCGGTACGTTTGTTAAGCATTAATCTTGCTAGAAAACATGATATATTCAAGAAACCTTGTCGGGTGTTTATTGTGTGTGAGGTGGCTATCATGCCAGCCTCGTAAATCTGCCTCGACAGAATAACAAAAACAAAAACAAAATAAAAACAGTAAACTCACATATTCGGATTTTGCTTTGTCTTTTCCACATTTTCATCATATATATATATATATATATATATATATATATATATATATATATATATATATATATATGGTAGTGCTCATAAAATAGTGCTCGTTGTACAATAACAGAGCTATAATATAGATTAATAATAAATGTACATTTTGTACCTCACCGGTAAAATAAAAATATACAGAGCGTATATTTTTATTTAATAATGTTTCTCGAATATTCAGGCCGGTAGACGAAAATAAATAAATACACTGTTTGATAAATAGGCCGAACGTCTACTCAAATATGAGTATCCACTAATTTAAGTAATAAAGTGTGCGATGGATAAAATATCGTCTAAATTACTCAAAATTGAAAATAACACTGACATCTCATTTTAACAGATGTGTTTACCAATATTATACAAAATATCTTGAAATACTAAAGAGTAAATTTATTCAATAAAATCACCATTGGCTTCAACCACAGCCTCCAGACGAGTTTGGAATCTTCTACTGGATGGTGTCTTTGTTTAAGTTGGTGAATGCTGCCATAATCTTTGCCTTTAGTTCATCTTTAGTGTTACAAGGAGATTTTTTGGTTTCGTTTAACTGCGCTCCACACGTAATAATAAAAGTAGTTGGCTGTCTGGGGAGTTAGATGACCGGATGTAAGGCGTGATGTGGTCGTAGAAATTGTCTGACAGCCATGACTGGGTTCCCATGTTTGTGAGTTCTTGTCTTATCAGAATGATCAGTGTGAGGATTCCGAGCCGCCGTACCTCCGTAATCACCATTAGACTCATCCAACTCTTTCCGAAACCTCTACACTGTCCTCAAATTGATACCGAAACACTTTGAAATAATAGTATTGGAATTTTTGGGCGCGAATGCCAAGCAGTATAGCATGCCGTTTCCCAATTTCTGTTGAAGTGAATTGCGTCATTTTGGTGTTTTTCTAACATACGATGCCCAACTGACCCTACTATACTACGCAGTCGACAAAAAAAATAAAAAAAACAAACAACGCGCATGCGCGAAATTAAAAATTTAATTTTGCGACAATTTACGCATCGCACCCGATATATATATATATATATATATATATATATATATATATATATGCACAATAATCTATAATTTCTTAAAACCTAGTATTCTCCCTTTATGCTTAAGATAAAACTAATATTCACAACTTCACAAAAATTGTTATATATATATATATATAAAATATAAATCCCGTTTGTTTTAAATGCCAAATATTTAAAAAGAAATAAAAAATACTAATCCTCTTATAATATATATGGACTGCGCCAACACTGCGTTAACCCGATATTTTTTTATTAAGATTTAAATTACGTAACGGCCAGTCTAGACTCAGCACCTGAAGATTGCGTCTTGCATGAAACTCCGAGTCGTGTTACTGTTGAGGGATAATATACATATATATATATTTTTTTTTCTAAGAGTAGCTTAGATGTGGCACAAGGCCGAAAGTAGGGGACACCCAGTGAGGATGACCCTACTTTCGGCCTTGTGCCACATCTAAGATAGCTTAGAAAATCATTTGGGCACGACGGGGTAGTGTAATGGTTAATAAGCTTGTCTCGCTAGAACAATTACTACTGAGTAGTGAGTTCGATCCTCACTGGGTTCCCCCTACGTTCGGCCTTGTGCCACATCTAATCTACGCTTGGAAAATCTCTATATATATTGCTTATTTTAGGATATTAAAACAATTTACCTGTTTATATATATATATATATATATATATATATATATATATATATATGAAGAAATATAGTTTTATGGTGTGCTATATTTATGGGATAAAGTGATCAATATCATAGATAGAGCGTATGTAAATACAAATATAAAAGTGAATATTGAAGTCAAAACTCAGAGGCGACAGGCTGTTTTCTGCTAGACGCAATCTAGCAGAAAAACAGTCTGTCGCCTCTGAGTGTTACTTTCAGTGCTCACTTATATATATATATGTGTGTGTGTGTGTGTGTGTGTGTGTGTGTTCCATTTGGCTGTATTAAATTATATTCATGTTTGCCTGATATCTATATATATATACTCGATATTCCGATATATAAATTCTTTTCTCAACGTCTTTATCAGATTGTCTTAAAACTTAATTAACCTTGTCAGCCAATCACATTGAATGTAGATTAAGTGACCCACAAGTAAAAAAGAAGTGTACAGAGATTTGTTCCTATGCATGAAGATGGACGACAGTTATTGCCGTAATTTACCCGCAATCACATTAAGACATTGCCCAATATTATTAATTAAATGGCGGTTTTTGCCTTTAGACTGGATTCAAGAGATCCTGCATTTTCCATCGATTCTGCATAGTGTATACAGATTGAGCTATTTGCGTACTGAAGAAGACATTTACAAAAAAATTACATTTAAAATAGTTAAATTGTAGACATGAAGAGCATTGAAACGCAAGAAGGGAGTCAGGTATAGCTAAACATATATATATGTGTAAAAATTCAGATATAAGTAAAATATATCTGTAAAATGTCAATTTCTTTACCAAGGCAATTCGTCCTCTGATGTCTTTTCTCAAGGCAAATGTAAGGAGTTTATTTTGAAACAAGTATTTATAAACAGAAGTTAAAATATCGTTAGGTTTTTAAAATTTAAAATTTAAGATCGCTTGAAAATATTCTTCCGGTTAACTGTGAAGGCCAAGGTCAAATATGGAGGATGTTAAATGAAGTTTTTCAAATGAAAATTCATAATAGAATTAGAATTGTGTTGAGCGGAGGTGCTCTTAAATTGTATCTAATATAACTATAATACTGAATGACAGCAATAATAATAATAATAATAATAATCATAATAATAATAATAATGATAATTTCTCACGAGTACAGCCCACACCTTACGAAGAAAGAAATCATCTTCATTAGTATTTCTCTCATCTTGCGTAGATGACCACAATTATAATCTTTTCTCTAATTACATGGCATCTAATCTATTTGCATATTCTGATACAGAACCTTTGTTTTCTGACGTCTCTAGTTTAGATATTGTTGTGGTAGGATCCACCTAATTTGCATAGCGGAGTACCGACGATATAAATATGGTTGGTACCGGAAGACATGGAGGCAAATCAAGAGATCCAACTAGAGACTCTGCCCGACTGCGACTTAGTCAACACATTCTCCAGGAACGGTCTTCCCAGGAATATACAAAAGACTATATGTAAATATTGTGTACACTTTCTTGTTTCAATACATTTTATTCTAACTACATTTTGTGTTTGCATTATTATTCCATGCATTAGTCAAGTTTCAACAAATATGGAGGCATCTTGTACTACACAGAGCAATGGTAAAACATAATAATAATAATAATAATAATAATAATAATAATAATAATAATAATAATAATAATAATCATAATCATAATCATAATAATAATCCTAATAATAATAATAAACTTGAGATTTTTAACCGATCTTTTGGTCTTTGAGTGAATTTTTGAGTTGACCGCCGGTTAGAAGTTTCGGAGATTGACGATCAAAATTGCAATTTGTATAAGATGGCTCCTCCAGGAGCGGCCATGACACTCCACCTTTCTGCAAATTTCTCATTGGGTTAAGTAACAGAATTATTAAAAGGATAGGCACATGAAAATATTTACAAATTAAATTTAAACAGAAATAACCATAGCAACAACAACAAAAAACTTAATAAAACAAGCAAATAAATACAAATATATCAACTCAAAGGTTTACATATCAAACGGGGATTCTTATTAACGTAAAGGTGAAAGCATGAAATTTCTGAAAAAAAAAACAACACCAAAAGAAAACAAAAAACAACGTAAATTGATTTTACAATGATCGAACGACCTTGAAGTATCAAGCAAGCGGAGCTTACTATCATTCTTCTTTAGGCGATTAACAGACATACTATTGGTTGAGTCATAAGTAATTTCCGTTTCTGAGAACAACTTGTAACGAGAATTGTATTATCCTATCTACCAATTATACGTGGTAGTTAAATGGAACACACTAGCATATGATAGATAGATAGATAGATAGATAGATAGATAGATAGATAGATAGATAGATTAGGTTGTGTCGTAAGTAATTTCCGTTCCTGGGAAGCAATTGTAATGATGAAAGTATCATCTTTACTGCTAATAATACATGACATCTACGTGGTGTACCCTAACAGATAGATAGATAGATGTATAAATAGATAGATAGATAGATAGATAGATAGATAGATAGATTAGGTTAAGTCATAAGTAATTTCTGTTTTTAGTAAACCAGTTGTTATGTCGAATGTATCATCTGGATTGCTAATCATATGTGACATTTAAGGATACATTTGGAAGACATTTACCTACCCTTCTTTCGCTGCAATGGTAACGTACACCGTGGATTAAAAGAAAACAGTGTTGTCCCTCACGACAACGAAAGTCCACATGCATTAAGAATAACACAAGAAAAATTCTGGAAATCGGTTGGCTTGTTCTACCCACCCATCATATTTAACTGACCTTGCACTAACTTATTACCTTTGTTTCATCGCTGCAAAAACGCTGTAATGAGGAAAAGATTTATAATGAAAATCAGAGTTTATCGAAAACCCTTTAACGTCAAAAACTGTTGATTTTTACTCGAAATGTGTTATATACCGTACGTATGAACACTAATGGCTATGCCCCACTCCTAATAAATACGTTGGACACTATTGTAAGTGGGGGTAATATGCTATCTAAGTAGTCCCCCAATAGCAGTTGTTTACCTACTTCACGCCGCTGGCGAGTATTGTATTTTGTATTGTATGTTTTAAAGATTACCATTTCATTTCCAAACTCCGTTTTGGTTATTCCTCCTTCAGGAACTCTTTCTAGGTTATAACAAAATGTATCTTAGAGCCGCTTGATAAGATGCGGCAAATCATTGCAAATAATAATAATAATAATAGTGGATGCATTATTCCAATTGTACGTACTTTATATTTTGAAGAATAAAGTTTATAACCAAACAGTAATTAAGATCACTTAAGAACATCAATTACTATCAGTATATTGTGGCCTTATGCTAGATTAAGCCATGATATTTAAGTAAAAGCTTTGGAGGGCGGGACAATGGAAACATCTTGTAGATTGGTGGTAGAATAAGCAAGTATAATTAAAGCCAATGAAACTCATCAGTACTTAGATATATGACTCTTTAGGAATATAAAGCAATGTGAGCAGGACGTTCCTTATGTCAGATTAAACAACGATATTTAAGTAAACGCTTTGGAAGACAAGACAACGGAAAAATCTTATGTCAGATTTAGCAAAATTTGATAAATAAGAGAAAGTAGTTGCAGAATGTAAATATAACTTGAAAAAGCAGAAACATGTTGAAATTGACTCAAAAGAAACAGGTGACATAATTCTTCTTAGACCGATCAACTTTCTGATCAAAACGGGCATCTTCGAGAAAAAAATAGCCACGTCAGAGGAAATATATCACGTGTTTTCTTGGTGACACATAACTTCAACGTCTGCTTTTCAAGCTATATGAAAGACAAAATGTACTCTCGTTACGATTCATAGCTCGGTGCTGTTAGGAACTCACACACACACTGCCAATATTTTGTGTTTATACTGAGAACTTTTGTACAGACGACATGCTATTCCGATAATTAAATTATGAAATTACTGATCAATTGTCACACATGAAAAAAGATATTGCATAATTTCATAACCAATTATCTTGTAACGAGAAATTAATTTTGACCTACTTGAAATATGATTGGCTGATGTCAGTCATAAATACAGACTGACGGAGAGACCAAGTCAGAAGAGAAGAGGAGTGACGACGCCCATTGGACTACGCCATTGGCTATCCTATTGGTCTACACCTATTGCCTAAGCACTTTACCTGCGACTACGACGAGTACTAGTCGATTACTGCTACCGTGTACTACTTGGTTATAGTAGCCAAAACCACTTAGCTACTTCGATCAAATATATCCCTTTCCGGGATATATCAGTAATCCTTCCATAAAATGCATTGTTGGTCATTTTGCTACAAATAGGTATTGTTTGGTAATTTTACTATAAAATGATAATTTTACTATAAATTACTGTTGCTGGTATTATGGGTAGGTGGCCGTGTAGTTAGAACGTTCGCATTTTAACCAATGAAACGCGGGTTCGAATCTCACCATTTGTCAGATGTTTTCGGACTTTGGAATTTTCAGCACCCTTACGCATATATTCATATATTTCATGTTGATTTTCTTAACTGACATACCTTTATTTGGAAGACTGGCAAACACATTACCTTACGTTATTCAGCGAGTATCGAAAATAAGTAATGACTTAAGAGCTATTTGTATTTCATTCCTGTAGTCCTGGGTATGACGATAAACTACACCCGGCACCAAGGCCACTGATCGGGAGATTGAAGGATTTCTGATCAAAGTGGGCATCGGACTGACATAGTGCTTTGTTATTTTTTGGAAAGCGCCTGAAAACCATATCACGGGTTGACCCAAACCTGGTGAGTGAAATTGGGTAGACGGAACTCTTGGGGTCCGTCGATAGTTGTTCTAGCAGGAAGTCACAAGTCATCGTGTCTGAGGGCTTGGGCGTGCTGGCCTTGTTCAAACTTTGAACAAGGTAGATAACACGTCCTTTTCAAGAAACTGCAACTAAGGTCTTCTCAGCATAGTTGCAGTATAAACCACAGGTGTGCTCTGTGGGCATTGAATAAACACAAATGCGCCTGAGTAAGCGTCTGCAATAGGGATTGGCTAGCCGGCCTAGTAGACGAGTAGCCAGCTATACATGTACTATTGTTGGTAATTTTACTATAAAATGTATTTTTATATTTACATAGTGCTTTGTTATTTTTTGGAGGTTCACTATTTGCCCATAGACGAGACCCAGATGGTGCTACCAGCCCGGGTACAATAGCAATTAAGACCCTGAAATCCTTCAATCTCCTGATCAGTGGCCTTGCTGCCGGATGTAGTTTATCGTCATAGTCAGGACTACAGGAATAAAATACAAATAGCTATTAAGTCGTTACTTATTTTCGATACTCGCTGCCGTAGAATGACGTAAGGTTAAATGTGTTTGCCAGTCTCCCAAATAAAGGTACGCCAGTTAAGAAAATCAACATTCAGCTTACTAATAACATATATGGATATGTACGTAAGGGTGCTGAAAATTTCGCGGCCTGATGAAGATGACATTCCTCTAAAATACGATTCTTGGTCATTTGGTGAGATTTTGGAAGTAAGTCTAGTCGAGAAATTTTCAGAATTCCTTCGTAATAATATCTACACTCATGATAGATATTTATATACAGATAACATATTTATATACAGATAACATATTTATATAAGATATACATAATAAAACCCTACATGTATAAACATATCTATATAATACTAAATCTCTCTGATTCGTGCGTGCGTGCGTCGTCCGTACGACGCACGATTTAAGTTTCTTTCCACCTTTCTCTTTCCACCTCTCTCTTTCCACCTCTCTCTTTCTACCTCTCTCTTTCCACCTCTCTCTTTCTACCTCTCTCTTTCTACCTCTCTCTTTCCACCTCTCTCTTTCTACCTCTCTCTTTCTACCTCTCTCTTTCCACCTCTCTCTTTCCACCTCTCTCTTTCCACCTCTCTCTTTCCACCTTCTCTCATTCTACCTTTCTCTTTCCACCTCTCTCATTCTGCCTATCTTACATATCTATAAGTCTATCATTCCTCAATGCTTAGAATATTGCTGCCACATATGGTTTGGTGTCCCTGCTATTTACTTTGTGATCCTTGATAAGATCCAAAGATGAATCAGCAATATTACTGATCCTGATCTGGCAGCTCGGCTTCACTCACTCTCCCACCACCGTAAGTTTGCCTCCCTGTGCTTTTCCTATAAATACTTTCATGGTAATTGTTTGGATGACCTTTTCGCTATGGTACCGAAGTTTTATGAATTTGCGATTTACTCTTCCACGGACTGTTTAATAGTGAAAATACCTCATATGGAAACGTAAGCACTTCTTGGTAAGTTGAGTTTCCAATTAATAAAAAGCTGCACATGTCGAATATTATACATATAATGTTTCTGCTATATTTTCCAGCAACTTTTCTTCTGTGTGTTAGGTTCTTTCAGGGCGTTGGCGACTACGGCTATCCACTACTTCCCATGGATAAAGACGTTGATTAGATCCAGTGACTAAACCCAAAGAGTATTAACAGACAGAAATTTTCGTTAGAGTCAAATAAAAGAGTACTGAAATTTTACGTGATATCTGTCCTCCTATATGGCAGCGAATGTTGGACAATCTCCTCAAGGATTCAGAAGAGACCTGAAGTAACAGAAATGTGTTTCTACAGAAGGATGCTGAGGATACCATGTGAGCAATAACGAGGTTTTGGAAAAAATATAAACAAAAAGGAAACTTATACTTAACATCAGGAAGAGACAGCTGAAATTTCTGGGGCACGTAATGAGGAAGGAGGGCTTGGAAAATCTGATACTCAAAAGGCAGATTGAAGGAAAAAGAAACAGAGGAAACCAGCGTTAGACATACTTGATGGGATTGAGCAAATGGATGTCGGAAGAGGAGTTGTGAGAAATAACAAAAACACAAAACTTATATAAGAACTAGAATGAAGAATGAGCTATAGATGGAAATCTTCGAGGTGCTACACGAAAATAATATAACTGAATTAATGAGCAAATGAAATTTGTCGAAAGTCTTCCCTAATAAAATGTAATTGAAAGAGTAAGGTAAAAAAAATAAAATAAAAGGAAGGCAATTTTCATCTTCGACGAGACAGGACTTAGAAAACCTGACGTTGTGTTCGGACGTAACACTGTTTCAAAGGTAGGCGTGAGATTATGACAAAATGAAGAAAGAAAAAATAATGTATGGCTTTAGAGATGAACTTCAAAAGAGATCCGTAATTACGGAAATGACATTACAAAATCTCCTACAGACGGAAAGTGAGATGAAGGCACTAAGCATAAACTACAAAAAGACGGAGTGCATGGTCGGATGAGCCCGAAATGCGATCTGAAGGTCGGGAACACTAGAATCAAGCAGACGCGAAAGTTTAAATATCTAGGAAGCGTCTTGATAGAGGACGGTAAGTGTGACACTGTAGGCGTATTTGAATGGCGACATCTGTAGACGTATTTGAATGGCCAAGGACACATTCCAAAAGGTGGGTTGAGTACTGCAAGACAGGAGGCTTTCTTTGGTAACAAAGAAAAGAATACTGAACTGTTACGTGCCATCTGCACTCCTTTACGGCAGCGAATGTTGGACGATTCCCTCAAAGATGAAGAAGAGACTCGAGGCGACAGAGATGTTGTTCTACAGAAGGATACTGAGGATATAATGGACCGAGCGTGTGAGCAACGATGACATCTTAGAGAGGTTGCAAAAAAGGAGGAGGTTTATACGTAATATCAGGAAGAGGCAGCTGAAGTTTCTGGGACACATAATGAGGAAGGAGGGCCTGGAGAAACTGATACTCACGGGTCGAATAGAGGGAAAGAGAGACAAGGGATAACAACATGTGAGATAACTGGCGGACTTAAGCAAGTGGATGACAGAACGTGGTCTGGGGAGGAAGCAAAGGGAAGGAACTTGTTGAGAGCTGCAATGGATAGAGGGAGGTGGAGAGCCATAATCGTCTACGTCCTGAAAGGACATGGCACATAAACAGAAAAAATTACGAAGTGAATTAAGGAAAATCAAAGTGTCGGGCGTTGTACCTTCAGACCAAGGCAAATAAAAGATTTATCAGAAAGACGCTGAGAAGGCGGGTAAGGACAAGTTGTTGAAGTTTGGAGAACAGGACAAAATAAAAACTTTCATTTGTTGGTTATATATGACTACTAGTAGTTTAATACAATATATAAAAATAAAGCCCTTAAATAGGTTCTTGTTCTGGGTAAGACGATAAACTACGTCCAACAGCCAGGCCTCTGATCAGTAGATTTTGAGGAGCGTGGAAATACCTCTTAATTGCTGGTGTTCCCAGATCAACCCATGGCCCGGCGAGGTAGCAGCTGTTAGGGTCCCAGCTATGGGCAAATAGTTAACACCCAAACTTGTGTAAAAATAGGTTTTAATACCAGAAACACTTTGTAATAAAAAGAAAATTATTACCAGCAATAATTTTTGAAGAAAACATTATCAGCAATACTTTAAAAAAATACCAGCAATACAAACACTTATAAATTCTTTGAAAAAATATGACCAACTATAGATTTCTTCAAGGAAAAATATTCCCAGAAATGGATTTTTGAAGAAAAACATTACCTGCAATAATAATTTTGTCGGCATTAAATAACACATTGAGGTTGATATGCCGTAAAACAAACCAAAACAAACGAATATATACTAAGATAGATAGATAGATAGATAGATAGATAGATAGATAAATAAAAAAATATTTTTTTGAAAAAAATATTGCGAGCAATAAAAATTTTGTCGGCATTAAATAACGCATTGAGGTTGATATGCCTTAAAACAAAACCCAAAGCAAACCAAACCCTTAAATAGGTTCAGATCATACTGGAGACGTTATGTTGTAGTCTTCTATGACACTTTCTATCTTAAAACACACCGCATAGAGAAAAATCTACGAGTAAATTTCTATCACATTTTTGACTCGATTATTTTGAGGGTCCTTTTTCAATTCCTTCTTTCTTGCTTAGGTGCCATACATGAGATATAATTCAACGATCATATCTCTCCTCGATTCATGATTGAATTGGCAGAAGAATCCCCGCAGTAGTCTGCCCTTACTTTCTGCCATATATTGGTTTACAACCGAGTCTGTCCTGCTATTTAACCCATAATTAGGGGGAAGCGCGATGGATTCCTACCTTTCACAAAGCTATTTGCACGTAAGTTAAAGTAACAAACCTCACTGGGATTCGAAATCGGCACTCCGATTTCTAATTCTGAACCGTTGTTCATTACGCACCCATCACATCATAGTTACTGGTATTCCGAAGCGTTCACCTATCTATGTACTAATCAGGTTCGACGCTGCTTACCTTCGGTGATCGAACTCGATCGGAATATGGATGTAAGGCAACCCCTTTCCAATATTTATGGTAAAATAACCCTAAAACTATTACTTCCTAAAATTATTCTATTTCTTTGCCGATTACTTAATATCAACGTTGGCAAATTTTGTATCGACTTCGCTCTTTTAAAAGTACAGGGTGCGGCTGGTGTTTGAGGACTGATTTTATGAATTAGCAAAAAATTTGCTAAACAAATGAATATAATTATATTTGATTACAAACAAGTAAACATGAAATTTAGCTAACTATTATTTAATTTTATTCAATAAAACCACCACTAGCATCAATAACTGCCTCTACACGACGACAAAATCGTCTGCAAGCTCTGATTAATTGGTCCTTATTTATATCAGACATTACTCGAACTATTGCAGCTTTAAGAGAGTCTTTGGTGTTATGAGGCTGTTTGTTAACCTCCTTCTCAACAACGCTCCACACACAATAGTCTAGTGGATTGAGCTCTCGAGGGTTAGGAGGCCAAATGTTGGGTGTGATGTGGTCGTACAAATGGTCAGCCATCCATTCTTGTGTTCCTAGGGTCTTGCGTGATGGAGCCGAAACTTGCTGGAATATGTAAGGCCTGTCGTTGCATATGTTGTCAGTCTAGGGCTTGACAACTGTTTCTAGAACCTCAATATAAGCAGCGGCATTTACTCTAAGACCTTTGGAAAAAAGTGTGGTGGCATAACATGTCCTTCATTGCTAGCTGCATCCAATAACATAACACTTGAAGGAAATTTTGTGCGCATGAATCTTGACACCTCAGAAGGATCTGAACAAAGCCTTTTGTCATTTCTTCTGTTAAGTTTTTGATCTTGAGCAAAATTCTTCTCACCTGAGAAAAACCAAACCACACCAGCTTCTAAAGTATTTTTAAGTTTGTTTAAAAGCCTTTTGGATTTGTTTAAACGGTTTCTTTTTTTTTTTCAGACATGAATTGACCTCTCTTCATCACGTATCGAATGTCTTCATGAACCCTCTTTCTGATTGTTTTTTCAGGCACATGCAGCTTTTTGGCAATTGACCTCATTGATTGACCTCGGTTTTCATCAATTGTCTGCTTGACTTCCTGAATAAATTTGGATGTTCTCACTTTATCAGAACGTGCAGAATGTCTTTTACGTTTTGACACAAACATTGGGGAACTGTCAGCATCTTCTAACTCTTTTCGTATCTTGTGGACAAACGATCTTGCAACTCTGAGGAAACGTGCAGTATCCAAATCGCTATGATCAGCCTTTAATGCCACAATCACAGCATGCCTTTTCATTTCATTTGTTATAATAGGGTTTGCCATTCTTGATTTCTGAAAAATAAAAGTATTAGAAGTTAGTGGGAAGCAGTATTAATCTTAAATCTGTATGTCCTCAAATACCAGCCGCACCCTGCAGTTTAAGTCAGAACCCTGCCAGGCACTGTATGTTGTGTGAATTCAGGAAGGATGCTTAAGCAACGAGGGAGGCAAGAAGTATTAATTCTTTCTATGGAGTGAAGTTTTAAGCAGCTGGACATGCCCACGGTCGTTTGGCCAGTCTCGATCGGTAGATTTTTTTCTCGAAGATTTCTTCGATATGGACGACTAAGTTCTATCAATATTTGAGCTTCTGCAAATATTTGTTGAGGTAAATCATAAACTGCACTGCACGAGAATGAGCGAAACAGTTTTCATACAAATGACACTTCAATCGTAAATAACCTTCATGTTTGCGGAAAAAGTGTCTATACGTGTTCAATGGTTCCCCAATCACCTGGCTGCTTCTCAGATTAATCAAAGAATTGCGCTCTTGTTGACATTGAAGAGGAGTGTAGAATCATCAAAGGCGATAAAAAGTCGATTATCTATAATCATAGCCAGCAAAAACGACAATTGTCAGCACTCAATGAAAAATGAGAATCTAACCAGGATTTGATCTGATTTTGTTAACCGCGCATCAACGCCTTATGGGTTATTAAATTCCGAAATTTAACTTTCTTGCGAGCTTTGAAGTAATAAAAAAAAATGATATACAGGGTGTGATGGATAAATTGTCTGAATTAAGCAAAAATGAAAACAAAACATCTTGAAATACTCAAGAGTAAATTTATTCAATAAAATCGCCATTGGCTTCAACCACGGCCTCCAGAAGACTTCAGATTCTCCTGAAACTCCTCTGGACGGTCTCCTTGTTTAAGTGATGAATACTGGTATAATCGCTGCCTTCAATTCATTTTCGGTTTTACAAGGAACTATTAACAGCAATGACTTTTTGAAGGAAAAAATTATTACCAGCAATAAATTTTTACCAGCAATAAATTTTTGAAAAAAACATATTACCAGCAATATATTTTTGAAGGAAAAATTTACTAGCAATACATTTTTGGAAAAAAATATTACGTGTAATAAATTTTTGAAGGAAAATATATTACCAGCAGTAAAAATTTGTCGGCATTAAATAACCCATTGAGGATGATATGGCGTAAACCAAACCAAACCAAATCAAACCAAACCAAACAAAACCAAACCAAACCAAACCTATATGTGTATAACACATTCGCACCCACGGAGAGATATATGGTATTTGTTGCGTCATAAACATTCTTCCAACTACGACAGGAGAATTCAATACTGTCACTGCATCACGGACAGCGAGCGCAACCAGAAATAGCCACCGAAAATAATGTGACCACCGTTTCTATTTAAGCGTCCGGACATGACCACGGTCGATTGGCCAGTCTCGATCGGCAGAATTTTTTCTCGAAGATTTCATACAAATGACACTTCAATCGTAAATAACCTTCATGTTTGCGGAAAAAGTGTCTATACTTGTTCAATGGTTCCCCAATCACCTGACTGCTTCTCAGATTAATCAAAGAATTGCGCTCTTGTTGACATTGAAGAGGAGTGTAGAATCATCAAAGGCTATAAAAAGTCGATTATCTATAATCATAGCCAGCAAAAACGACAATGAAAAATGAGAATCTAACCAGGATTTGATCTGATTTTGTTAACAGCGCATCAACGCCTTATGGGTTATTAAATTCCGAAATTTAATTTTCTTGCGAGCTTTGAAGTAATAAAAAAATATGATATACAGGGTGTGATGGATAAATTGTCGTCTAAATTAAGCAAAAATGAAAATAATACTGACATCTCATTTTAACAGATATATTAACCAAATTTACACAAAAATATCTTGAAATACTCAATATTCAATAAAATCGCCATTGGCTTCAACCACGGCCTCCAGAAGAGTTCGGATTCTCCTGCAACTCTTTTGGACGGTCTCCTTGTTTAAGTGATGAATACTGGTATAATCGCTGCCTTCAATTCATCTTCGGTGTTACTTGGAATTATTATTAGCAATGACTTTTTAAATAAAAAATTATTACCAGCAATACATTTTTGAAAAAAAAAATTACCACCAATATATTTTTGAAGGAAAATATTTACTATCAATACATTTTTGAAAAAAAATGTTACCAGTAATACATTTTTGAAAAAAATATTACCAGTAATACATTTTTGAAGGAAAAGATTATTACCAGCAATATACTTTTGCAGGAAAAAATATTACCAGCAATACATTTTTGGAAAAATAATATTAATTGCAATAAATTTTTGAAGGCAAAAAATATTACCAGCAATAAAAATCTTGTCAGCATTAAATAATCCATTGAGGCTGATATGGCGTAAAACAAACCAAACCAAACCAAACCAAACCAAACCTTTATATGTATAACACATTCGCACCCACGGAGAGATATATGGTATTTGTTGCGTTATAAACATTCTTCCAACAACGACGGGAGAATTCAATACTGTCAACACATCACGCACGGCGAGCGCAACCAGAAATAGCCACCGAAAATAATGTGACCACCGTTTCTGTCTGGACATGAACTATGTCAAAAAAGGCAATAAACCCATTCGCTATAAATCCATTCGTTCAATGTACTGGCAATAAGTAAATAAATATCGGCCATGAAGAACAGAGATGCGTTTGTAAACAGGAAAGTTTGCAGTTAAAAATAAATAAATATGACATTACCATCTATTTGTCAGCAAACACTATTTTCCTTATGCATATCTACCTGAACATACATATATGCATATTTACACTATTGGCATACCTTATGGATACACTTATGATAATATACATTTGTGTGTATGTGTGTGTGTGTATATATATATATATATATATATATATATATATATATATATATATATATATATATATATATATATCCTGTGTATATATGTAAATATCATATGTATGTAAAGACGCATCTGCATAAGTATAGAATGTTAATTTTTAGTGTCGCTAATAATTGATGTCGATACAATAAAACTAATCAAATATTCTTTTCATGCTGAGGCACAATGGAGAAATTAAGACTTCAGAAATATATATATATATATATATATATATATATATATATATATATATATGCTTAGATATATGAATTGTGTAATATTCATCTGCATAGATATGAACATAATTTTATCACACTGTGTTCACCTTTCTCTAAATTCTTTATCTGTTCTCATACCGATTGGCGTCTTTTCATATCCAAAAGCTTATAGTTAATCAGTTTTATTCTGTGCTTTTTTCATTGCGCAGGAAGCAAATTGCGTAACGTTTTCTTACAACAATGTTCACCGCCCGTACAAGGCCCAAGAGCCACTCGAGGTAGAGGGTTACAGAGTCAGAGGTACAGTTAATCGATTATCTGCTTGCTTCCCCGATAACGACAATCTTCAAAAAAATTAAATGCAACGTCAATCGCCATCTTCTGACGTCTTGATAACCGTCTCTATTTTTATCCTTAAATCATTTCCCTTATACACAGTTTTTTTTCTTACCTTCAATCTATGTCACCCCCAGCGAACCAGTAGCACTCCCGCCTTGCTTGAGGTGAAATGTTTAAAGAAACATTAATATAAAAAAAATAGAATAAGAAAGACGAGTTCAAATCCAGGCTCAATTTTTTTGTTATCCTCGGGTTTAACGCTTGAGTGAAAAATATGAGTTTTCGTCTCTCTGTAATGTCTTCTTTTCACCGGTTACCTTGATAAAATCCATTTTTTAAATTATTACTGTGTATAATCTTGTATAAGCCTACTTCACGCCTAGTGCAACCCCTGAAAGTTTTTGTGAAAAAGCTGTTTTTTTTCATATAGTATAGGGTGACCCCCCAAAAAGGGAACTTTTTAACAATCCAATAAAACCAAGAGTGATGGAAGAAAAATATTTAATTCATAGCAATTGAAAACTAAAAACATGCCATTTAAGAAACAATGATGTGATTTTCATTTTTAAAAAAGTACGTCCTGTAGATGGCGTCCTCCTGTACGAATGCATTCTTGAAATCTGCTGTTGAGATTCCTCATTGACTGCTGCAACATCTCAGCTGGGATACTGTGAATTTCATTCTCGTTACTAAAATGGCGAAATGTTTACTTGCTCAAAGTCACTGTCTCGCAGTGTTGCCACTTGCTCATGTCTGGCAATACGCACTTCAAAAATTCCCGTTTGTTGGGGTCACCCTATATAATTACGACCACAGCTTCTGGGCAATACTAGTAGACCTACTGGAGTCAAATATTGCAGTACTGAGCAACATTCTGGACATATTATATAGCAAATAAATGGTCTTCATTCTTTTTTGTAATAAGCTACCCACTACCAATAAATAAATAAATAAAATGAAAACAAATACTTAACGTAAAATGTCTGATCCAAATATTTAGATTCCGCCATTTTGTTTTCGTTCATGCCTGACTACGGTAGCGCCTTTAGACTGAGGCTGCCTCCTACGTAGCCTAAGATTATTTCTTTTTGTCGCCACATGAAGAGCAAAACCTCATCCACTATGTATGCCACTTAAAATCAACAAATAGCTTATATAAATGAAGAATTCCGTCCTGGGTAAGACATTAAACAACATCCACGTCCTTGGTAAGACGATAAACTTCATCCGCGTCATGGGTGAGACAATAAACTAAATTCGCGTCCTGGGTAAGACGATAAACTACATCCGCGTCCTGTGTAAAACGATAAATTACGTCCACGTCCTGGGTAAGACGATAAACTACATCCGGTCCTCGGTAAGACGATAAACTACGTCCAGCAGCAAGTCCTCTGATCATGAATGTTTGAGAAGCGTGGAACCACATCTTAATTGATGGGGTTCCCAGGTCCACCCTGACCTCTTAGGGTCCCAGCTATGGGTAAATAGTTAACTATTACAAGCAATACTTTATTAGAAATATTATTACCAGCAATACAATTTTGAAGGAAAAATATTAACAGAAACAGATTCTGGTTAAAACAAAATATTACCAGCAATAAAGAATTTTGTCGGCATTGAGTAGCCCATTGGGGTTGGTGTGCCGTGAGCCCAATAAACTAAACCAATCTAAACCAAAAAATACATATTCTATTCATACGAATCTAACCTAAAAATGTTGTCAGCATTAAATAACCTACTGAGGTTGATATGCCGTAAAACAAAATAAACTAAACCAATCTAAACCAAAGAATACATATTCTATTCATACGAATCTATCCTAAAAATCTTGTCTGCATTAAATAACCTACTGAGGTTGATATGCCGTAAAACAAAATAAACTAAACCAATCTAAACCAAAGAATACATATTCTATTCATACGAATATATCCTAAAAATCTTGTCGGCATTAAATAACCCACTGAGGTTGATATGCCGTAAAACAAAATACATCAAACCAATCTAAACCAAAGAATATATATTCTATTCATACGAATCTATCCTAAGAATGTTGTCAGCATTAAATAAATCATTGAGGTTAATATGCCGTAAAACAAAATAAATCAAAACAATCTAAACCAAAGGATACATATTCTATTTATACGAATCTATCCTAAAATCTTGTCGCCATTAAATAACCCACTGAGGTTGATATGCCGTAAAACAAAGTAAACTAAACTAAATGAAGAATTGATAGATTTTTTCTAGTTCAAATTTGCATTCATCTTCGTGTTGCAAGTTGTTGAAACTTGACTAATGCATGGAATAATAATGCAAACACAAAATATAGTTAGAATAAAATGTATTGAAACAAGAAAGTGTACACAATATTTACATATAGTCTTTTGTATATTCCTGGGAAGACCGTTCCTGGAGAATGTGTTGACTAAGTCGCAGTCGGGCAGAGTCTCTAGTTGGATCTCTTGATTTGCCTCCATGTCTTCCGGTACCAACCATATTTATATCGTCGGTACTCCGCTATGCAAATTAGGTGGATCCTACCGCAACACAAGTATTTACCTTGCTAACGTATTGCCTTTCCAATGATAACCTTTTTGTCAAAGGCACCAGGACTCTATAGGCATACCAGGTAGGTCACTGAAAATGCATGAATTTTAACCCCTCCAGAAAGGATTAACTGTGTATAATGTAACTGGTAGGAAAACGCATGATTTTTAACATCTTATAAAACATTACCTGTGTATAGTGCGACACTTTATTAATTTGCGTAAAAAGCTGATCATAAAAATATTAATGTTTAGCTGAAAATAGGATACCAAATACGTCAAATCCTCTTGTTCTATGTTCCGTGTCGGTTCAAGACATGTACATAACTGGCTCTCCATAACTTCCTATTCCTTGTCGTTCTTACTAATGTTTCACTATTTACCCTCTCTTCCTCCCCTGTTCAGACATCCAAGCTTCTTAGATACGTGACTCGCTTCCTTCCCCTATGCCTTTTGCCTTCGACATGTCCTGTGAGTATCGAATTCACCAAGCTCTCATTACGTTTTAAGAAAATTCCAGATATCCTTTTCTGATTCAAAATATAAGCGTTCATTTTGTTTCCATTTTGCTTTAGTGTCGCTTACGCGCTACCTCCATTGCACTATTAGCATCTTTCTGTGGAACTATATTCTATCGCCTCCAACCTTTACATCTGTAATGAAGTTGTCGTGCATTCACTGCTATATACTATGATTGATATGATGATGAGCCTTGATCGTTCACGCCCTGAAGGGACAGGGCACATGCAAGTTTAATTTCTGTTCACGTACTATGACAATCATAACTTTTTCCACCTATTATCATTCTTTATAGAGGCAATTTTTATCAAAGTATTTATAACGTTAGCTATAGTTGATCTTTCTCGCTTTTCTTTGTATCAATTTGCGTAGATAAATCAATAATTCTGTCGTCTAATAATGATTAAAATTCCTTAGCTCAATTATAAAAATATTCTTTAGCCGAATAATGATAAAAAATTAAAAAAAAATGTTTATTTTACACATTTTTTTAATTATCAACATAGTCTTTTCCCTTTGCAATGCACTTTAATGATGTCTTCTTTAAGAAGTTATTCTGATTTTACCCTGTCACTCAGGCTTCGTGACCGATCTTGCAGATGCACACTTTGGTTTAAGAAGTGTTTTCCTTGAGGTAAAATAAGAGAGGCAGGTTCGATTCCTATCGGTGGTTGAATTTTTCTTCTTAATTTAGACCGTTTGTTTCATGTTTAATTTCAATGTTTAACAAAAACAACAAATAAAATAAAACATGGGTAACAAGTCAAACACGGGTACCCACTAAAAATAACGTTTATATTAATAAGAAATAATATCAGATAAAAAGACCTATATATATATATATATATATAATTAGAGCCTAAATTATAATTATTTTTTAAAAATATGATTCCTTCGCTACAGAAGAGTTTTACGAATGAACATGCTTATAAAGATGCGTAAATTTCAAGATTAGTTATTCCAAAAATTTCGGTTGAGGATGAAACAGAGCTTGATACTTTAAATCAGTTTTATTTTAATAATTATATTGTTTATAGTTTTTGGCTCCTGTTTTTGAAATGTGAGATCTCTTATGTAGGGAAGGAATCATATTTAAAAAAAAATAATTATATTTAGGATCTAGTATTGAGCACAGTTTTTTTTTAGAAATAAAAACAAAAATACTAAAGAACTTCGGATTATTTACCTAACGTGTTCTTTCCTATTTTTCTATATATTTGCACACACACACACACACACACACACACACACACACACACACACACATATATATATATATATTCTCTTTTCAAGCTGGTAATGCTTACACTAACCACATATCATATATGGAACCCATATACAGAATGACTACAACGCATGCGCAATGAAATATGCACCGCCATTTTTTCTACTGTTATTGTCTCCATAACGGCCGGGAGTCTGTCTTCATTGTTTTCCTTTTTATTATCCATCTGTTTAGAGTCACCGTTCGAAAGGCACCCAGACTTTGTGCAATCTGACCCAGGAATATTATTTCGGAATGTGATTTGCTGCCTTGTCTTTTGATTTACAAACTCTCCGCCTTTTCCGCCTACACAAGAAAAAATGTTTCAGTTTGCGTTCACCAGAAAGAACAGCAGGCGATTGGTTTGTGTTCACAATGTGCGTCTCCCAGAGGAAACAAAAATGTCAAATCATTTACAAGCCAGCCATGTGGTCTTCTTGTTTGTGGTATCAAATTTTCATTATGATCAATAATGCACTTCGAAATCATTTGAGCTTTCTCTTCAATCACTCTTCTTCTTCTTCTTCTTCTTCTTCACTCACTCACTCACTCAATCTATCTATCTATCTATCTATCTATCTATCTATCTATCTATCTATCTATCTATCTATCTATCTATTAAAACACATAGATGCACACATACACACTTATATAATTAGAGTTTGAGTTAAAAAAGATGTCTAAACACTTAACTGGCAGGAAGGCACATGCGTTTGATGGACAAACGAAAAGAGCTGATAACTAATCTGACGAGCTTTTGTAAATGGATGACCGAATCGCGTTTGGGAGAGATAATTAAAAAACAAAATTTATTAAGAGCTACAAAAGATGGGAAATTATGGAGCGCCATGATCGCCAACGTCCTGAAGAAGAAGAAGAAGAAGAAGAAGAAGAAGAAGAAGAAGAAGAAGAAGAAGAAGAAGAAGAAGAAGAAGAAGAATCCGCTCTTACTAACAGGCATCAGATCAGTTTGGTCGGGTTTGGCCCATTACTCAACATGAAACAGGGAAAAACCTATGTCCAACAAAAGGACCGTCACAGGGTGAGAAAAAGAATTATACCTTGTAGTTAGTCATTCTTATGTATGTATTCGCCTAAAATGTATAACCGCTCCCACATAAAAGGAAAATTCAACTGAAAATTAAAAGATTTATTAGTTTTCAGTCCTGCTACGTGGCATTTAATATTGGAGAGTTTGCTCACAGATGGACAGGAGGCTAGAGACAACAGAAATGAGATTCTACAGAAGGATGCTGAGAATTCCATGTAACGAATATGTAAGCAACGACAAGATTTTAGAAAAAATGGAAACAAAAAGGAGGCATATAATTAACGCCAGAAAAGAAGCCACTGAAAATTATGAGGCACATTAAGAGGAAAGGGCGCTTCGAAAAACTGATATTCACAGCTCCTGTCATATCGGCAGTTGACGGTCATGCGACGTGAGAATGCTTGACTTATACAGAGTTGATTACTTTGTACTTTGCCAATGAGAGGTCGAAGACTAATGGATTGGTAATTCGACAGGTCAGTAGGTTCAATTGAGTTCTCAAAAGCAAAAACTACAGAAGAAAATTTACAAAGAGTTGTAAAGCAAGTGGCAGCTAGGCCTTCGTTTTAGAGTTTAGAGATAATAGGAGCAAGACCTGGAGAAAGTTTCTTTAGGATAATTACATAATTGCAGGGATTCCATCAAGTTGGCATGTCTTGTGTGGATCTAGTTATATATATATATATATATATATATATATATATATATATATATATATATATATATATATATATATATATATGTATATATATATAAAAGTGAACATTGAAGTCAACATTCAGAGGTGAGAGGCTGCTTCATGCTAGGCTGCCTGACGATTGCGTCTAGCATGAAACAGCCTGTCGCCTCTGAGTGTTGACTTCAGTGTTCACTTTTATATTTATATTTACATACGCTCTATCTCTGATATTGAGCACTTTATCCCTTAAATATAGCACACCTTTGAACTATATTTCTTCATATATATATATATATATATATATATATATATATATAAATATAAAAGTGAACGTAGAAGTCAACACCTAGAGGCGACAGTCTGTTTCATACTAGATGTAATCATCAGGCCACCATATATATGTATATATATATATATATATATATATATATATATATATATATATATATTGTGCGATGGATAAAATTTCGTCTAAATTACGCATATATGGAATTAACACGGAGATCACATTTTAACAGATATATTTATAAAAATTACACAAAATGTCTTGAAATACTAAATAGTAAATTTATTCAATAAAATTGCCATTGGCTTCAACCCCGGCTTCCTGAAGACTTCGGAATCTCCTTCAACTCTTCTGGAAGATCCCCTTGTTTAAGTTGGTGAATGCTAACTTCAGTTCATTTTCGGTGTTACAAGAAGTTTTTTGGGTCTCTCTCTCAACTGCGCCCCACAGATAATAATCAAGGGGGTTGCAGTGTGGGAAGTTGGGTGGCCAGATGTGTGGGATGACGTAGTCGTAGTAACTGTCTGACAGCTATAACTGTATCTCCTCCTTGCGTGGCGAGGTGCAGGGTTTCGTTGCCAGACATATGGTCTTTCAGCAGCCATCCAGTTAGACCAGAGCTGCACTACCTGCTCAAGGCACTTAATAAAGGCCTCCTTATTGAGTCCTCGGCCTTCACCACCTAATTCAGGAGTCTTTTCAGAATGATTATAGTGACTTTTGCGAACTGCCGTATCTTAAGAATCACCATTACACTCCCTAACTCTTTCCGAATCTTCTGCACTGTCCTCTTAATGACAACCAAACACGCTGAAATGTACGTATTGCACTGCGTCATGATACTCTTTTTCTCACAGACGTTGCACAACAGAGACTACTAAACTGTAGCTGTCGACAAAATCAAAAAGAAACAACACGCATATGCGTGAAATAAAAATAATAAAATGGCGACAATTTATCCAACACGCTATATATATATATATATATATATATATGTATGTTATAAATTAACTGATATAAAATATGTTTTTTCGCTACACAGTAATAACCATGTTTCAAAAATGGAAGCTAAAACTTCAAATTTAATTATATAATTAAATTAAAAGCATTAGTTCTGTTTCATCTTCAAGCGAATTTTGCAATAACTTATTTTTCTTTATAATATGTCTTAGTGAAGATTTGTCTTGTTTGTAATTAATGTGCACTTGGTTTTTGTAGTAAATATGTATGTAATTTTTGACTGTGTGTTCACTATCGTTATTACTTACTTTGGGGAGAAATAGTCTAATTTGGTTGTCTAGAAGGTGGTTAGGAAGCCGTTGTTGATTAGTGTTTGTTTAACATTATTAAAATTTCTGTTAAAATTAGTGTTTGTTTAACATTATTAAAATTTAAGACAGCTAACCTTATCCTAAAAAATAACAACACACTAGCTAAGTCAAAATTACAAAGAACGAACATTACCTATTAGTTCAAATGCCCCTTAAGGAACTGTGTTCCTGATCAAACCGGACTCATAAATAATTGCATCAGTTACACGACTACATGCTTATCCAGACGTCTTTCGTTACACCTATCTGATCACAGCTCCATTAGGACCCATTTAAACACACACAAACTTACCAGACTCCATTAGAAACATACTAGTAGAAAACACAAATATATTAACTGCATCCACTTGTAAAAATAGATTAAAAATAATGGAAGCTTTAATAATAAAATAGAAAAAGCCAACTCTTAACAATATTAAGTACGAACAAGGCCACAATGTGCTAACCGTATTCGGTAATTAAAACATCCCTGCTACACACTAAAACATACACATAATGCACAGACTCAATTAAGCTGAACAATCGAATCATCCTTGATAATGGCTAAAGGTATAGTCGAAAGCGGTCGGAAACATAAAACATTTGGACAGTCTTTAGACACCCTTTGTCCAGAAAAGAAAGCTCTTGTTCGAACACAAGAAAAACTAAATAAAAAGCTTAAGCGTAGTACCTTGTCTGTCTTTTTTAAGGAGACATGAATAAACGAATGGTTGCTGCTTAAATATATATATATATGGAGAGGGAGAGAGATACTGTGAGACATGACACACCCGAGAAGACAAACCGACAAAAAGTTTCAGAAAAATTCAAGTATTAATTACACTTGTCATTTAAGCCTGAATGAATCAAAAATGAAAAAAAAAAAGGCACAAAACAAAAACTCGAGAATATATATCACCAGAGCCAATAAGACTATTGCTTACACTAGAGACATTAGTGCCCAAGTAAAGCTCGTAGTACGATTCCTGTATCCGGATTACGACCACTTTAATTCGAATATCTGAGTCGATTGACGCAGGCTCGCTATATATTATTGATCCTTTCATTAGCTGTAATCACCGCGCGGCATCACTCCAAACAGACGTCAACTTCGAAGGCCGAAGTTTAAAGACAAAAAGAAAGACAGACAAACAAATAAAAATGGTTAACGTCGATGGCAGAAGAAAGAAAATGCCACGCATCTGCTAAGAATCGAGCAACTTTTGTAGAATCCATTAATTGCGTTTGTGGACACAAAAGAACAGAAAGGAAATCATATATTCTCTTGCATAATCAGTCAGTTATGTGCCATGCGTGACACACGCTTAAACGATTATGTATCTGTTGATACATAACTGGCGAGGCAGATTTTTTCCCCCGCAGTAGGTTGGAATATCTTTCTGCGGTAGACCAGTTGCCATCCAAGGCTATAGAACCCAGTCTGTCCTGCCGTAGCTTGGAGGTGGTGATTGGTTTAGAAGAAAATTATTCATACCTTTCCCAAGGTTATTAGAACGTTAGTGAATCTAATGGATTTGACTGGATTTCGAACCCAGCTCTCCGACTCCTCAATCCGAGCCGCTATCCATTACTCCACCGTAGCATTGACGAAAAGATGTCAGCAAGGGACATCCGGAAACACCGAAACTTATTCTTATTCTTTATGTGTTGTGTCCCTTTAGGACGTTGGCGATTATGGCTCTTCACAATTTTCTGTCCGTTGTAGCTCTTAATAAATTTTGTCTTTTTGTCATTTCTTCTAAAACCCGTCCTAACCTCCATTTACTCAAGCTCACAAGGTAGTTTATGTTTTTCTTTCCTCTGTCCCTCTTGACTTCAATATGTCTTTTGGGTGTCATATTTTAAAAGCCTTCTTTCATCATTATGTTCCACAGCAATTTCTACTCTCTCTTCCTGATGTCTAGTATAAATTTCCTTTTTGTTTCCATCGTGTTCGCTCCGTGGTATCATCAAGATCCTTTTGTAGAACCAAATTTCCGTTGCATGAAGGCTCTATTTCATTTTTGAGGGGATTGTCCTGCATGGGAGGGCAAGCATCACGTAACAACGCCTCTATATATTCTTTATAGCATTTTGTCCTATTTTACATACGAAATTATGTATATAATTAACTCATATCAATATTTAATAATTTAAGTAGTTTTACGAGAGAATTCTGAAAAATTCTCGTTCCAAAATCAGACCAAACGACGAACCATCAACCTTTTGAGAAATCTCTACATGATTAGACTAAAAAATTTTCAAACTTCCATCTTAGTTTTTTCAAATTCTCAAAGATTTTCGATAATTCAAATTGATTTAAAAAAAAAAGGTTAATTTTCAGTATAACACCCACGCTCTGTTCGCATTAAAATTTTCCAGAATACTTACATTTATGTGTAATTGTACATTCTCTATTCGAATATGGCTTGATAAATTTGATAAAATCTACCGTTTTTGGAGTTATCGACAGTAAAAGTTTGGATTCATTCGGGTTGCGGTCAGCCATTACTGGCGTTGTTTGCCTACATTTGCTGCAGAATAGCTATCAGTGTAGGTATCATTGCGTAAACTGAGCGTGTTTACGTAAATAGTTTTCCTGCGCAGTAATTTAGACAAATTTAGACAAGAAATATCAGTTACGTGCTTAACTTTCCGAAGTCTTTCGCGTTTAGCTTTCAGCAGCGAATGTATGCAAGCAAGGACTGTAATGGCTGCCACCAACGACGCGAATGCATCCGAAATTTTACTGTCGACAACTCAAAAACCGTGGATTTTATGAAATTTATGAAGCCAGATTCGAATGGAGCATGTACAACTACATATAAATGTAAGTATTTTGGAAATTTTTAATGCAAACTGAGCGCAGGGGTTACACTGAAAATTAACCAAAATTATTTCAAAATTTCAAACTAAAAAAAATAAAAAATGTTTTTAAACATTTCAAACTTTAAAATTTCAAAGATTTAAAATTTTTTTTCCAAAATTTTCAAACTTCCCTGTTAGTTATTTTGAAATGACTTCTCTTGAACTAGTAAAATAATATATGATATAATATATAATAAAATATAATAAACAATATATGATAAAATATAATAAAATAATATATAATATATGCAACTATAATAATATATGCAACTAGAGACTTATCCTCTGAATATTCGTTTTTCATTGTTTATCAGCTCAATGCAGGTTATTTAAAGCCAGAAAATATTTGTAAATTGTAACAATTTTTGGGAGATAATAATAGTTTAGAAATACAAGTTTTGCTAATTAATCCATAGCTGGGGGGGGGCGAAGAGGCGGGTTCATATCTTTCCAAAGGGTATTTGTGTGTAAGTGAATATAACGAACCCAACTGGAACTGAGACTCGGTTCCCATATTAACGATTCCGAGGCGTTATACATTACGCCACACGCACATCCAAGCTGACAGCATCCGGTATTCCCAAAAGGTCTCCCATCTAGGTGCTGACTAGAATCGTCGTTGCTTAATCTCGGTGATAGTACGAGACTCGGTATTTCTATGTGAAGAAAACCGAGCAAATTCAAATTAAATTTTGTCCCATTATAGCTTTTATAGGGTGTATTGAAAGGCATAGAAGGGACACCACAAGAACTCTTACAGACGGACGTAATGGAAAATATAAAGAAAGCAATAAACACCAATTGTACAAAAAGACAGAATATATGGTTGTCAGCAAGTGGAAAAGCCCATTCTGTAAACTAGGATTTAGAGACCCCAAAATCAATCAAGTTACGGAAATTTAAATGTCTAGGAATTAATTATTATATTAATCTCATTAGATTTATTAGTCATTCCATTATTCAATTGCTTTCACACTGACATTGTAAGTAAGATTCAGTGCTGGTGGTTAGAAATCCTAGCAACGACCGTATCCAGCTGACTAGAATAAGTTGATCCAGGCCGTTGTAATTGAATGCGTTGCCTGTTACCCGCCATTGATTACTGCATATTGAGACAATGTATTGGTCTGTTAATGCTTGTCTATCTATGCAGGTGGGCAGTGCTGTCCACTCCAGGGGATTTGGTCATTGAGGTTTGCTCCTCGAGGTGACTAATGTTTCTCTGGCTTTTATCCATTGAACTGTCTAGTTGAATGTACCAGGGGATAAAAATTAGTCAGATTAGCTGTCAGTCATAGGACCAAGTGAGTCACAATGATACATCAAATATTTAATCCTAAATTTTCCGCTATTTAAAGACTACCCACACTTGATGTTGCTTAACATGTATACATGATCATACATTACTTTTCTAATATATACGAAGTTTAACACAGCAGAGAAATACAATTTGTGTACAATATCTTTTGTTCGTGGGTTCCTCTCTAACTACTGATCAAGTACCGCGTTGTTTAACTAAATGATCACTTGGTGGAATGATTGCAGCTCAGATTGAGGAATCGGGGAGCCGAGTTCAAATTCCAGTCGAGTTCACTATATTCACTTACATTCTAATACTCTTGGGAAAGGTATGAATTCATCTTTTCTACACGTAGCTATGGGTCAAATACCAACACAGTCCTATAGCATTGGATGGCTACCAGTCTAGGAGAAGAAAACTGAATTCAAACCACCTGCTGCCTTGTAGACCTTGCCTCGTGAGGCAAAGTCTAGAATAAGGCAACTTAAAAAGTAACGACTCTAAAAGATAACCGCTTTCATTTGACCACTACAAAGAACCTTTTTCTGACGGTAGAACCCAAGAAAGCAATACTCTGCACCTTCTTGGCCTCATGCTTTCCATTGACTTGAAATGAAGCGGCTACATCGAATCAACAGCTGAATCTACTGCAATGAAAGTTGGGTCACTGAATCGTGCCAGAAATCTTTTTTCGTCCGAATCCAACTTCTACATTTACAAATCTACCTTTCGTCTGTGTATCGGATAATGTTGCCATATCTAGTCTGGTGCTCGTGCTGTACATCTCGAGAGTCTTCACAAAATCCAAAGAAGCATCTTTAATGTAACCGATCCTGGTTGCATCTCGTCTTCAGTCACTTTCACACCGACGTGACGTAGCTCCCCTCTGTCTTTTCTATAAATATTTTGATGGCAACTGCTTTGACAAGATTTTTTCCTTGGTGCCCCGACTACTAGATTGGCATCTAGGTGCCACCCTTTTACTGCTGAAATGTGATCGCTCCTGATCTGGCATATCGACTTCAGTCACTTTCTCACAGACGTTATGTGGCTCCCCTCTGTCTTTTCTACAAATATTTTCATGGTAACTGCTCTGACAAACTTTTTCCCCTGGTGCCCCGACTACTAAAATAAAATTTATTGTGTAATCAATCCTCACCTGGCATCCCGACTACAGTCACTTTCTCACCGACGTGGCGTGACTTCCTTCTGTCTTTTCTACAAATATTTTCATGGCAACTGCTCTGACGAGTTTTTTCCTGGTCACCTGATTATATGAATTTTAGCATCTTACGAGACTAGCATCTAGTTTCCTTCCTTTTACTGTTGAAATATTCAAATGCAACCACCTCTTCTACACCATCAGTTTATTTTCTCGCGCTTCCCACCGGTGGAACTCCCTTCCGTTTACTTGCTTCCTTGATGACTACAATCTTCAAACATTTAAATGCTTCATCAATCCCCATCTTCTGTCTTCTTGATTCCCGTTCATCTTCTGTTCTTAACCTTCTGTTCTCAGTCTTCTCTCTCACTTTCACTCCCTGTAACCTCGCTACCCGCCTTGCTTGGGGTGAAATGATAAAAAAACAAAAAACAAAAAAAACAAAACAAATCTACGTCTGAGAGGAGGGACGGGATAGCCTCAACATCCCCCGCGGAAAAAGAACCAGCAACCCAATTGCACTATTCTGCTTAGAATGTCATCATGAACTGCGATTATGGGATGGTGAAGAGTGGGGATCATAGCGGCGGCGCAAAAATGCGCTAACTTAATAAAATGATTGATGAAACCCAATGTAGAGAGTTATTGAATGTGATTTCATTGAAGTAAGTCCAGATTATATGTAGGATAGATAACAGTTGATCCTAGACTTAAAGAGTTTAAGAAATGTAGTGATCGGAGAAGCACTCTCTAGGGAGTCTGTCCCACAAAGCAGCTGTTTTCGGAAAGACACTGACTAAGAAGAGAATAAGGACCATTTGCACCTTAGTACTTGGCATGGTGGGTTCTAGTGTTAAAAGTCTGAATTGATTAAACTAAGTAACATAACTCATCTGAAGATTCATTATAGAAATAGCGATAGAGTAGTTATAGGCTTGTAAAATTTCGTCTGTGTTAAAGTGTTCTAGGGTTGAAAATAATGCATCGTTTGCCAGACTCTTCCTGTTGTGACCTCCTGATCAAGTTTTCTCTCAATTGTTCTCTCTTTTTAAACTTATTCACCGTTCTCTTGAGGGTTCTTGAATGGACTTTGAAGATGGGAGCCAGAGTATGAATGTTGGTACCATTACCGAAGGCCTGAATGATCTTTTTCCTCTCACCATTGCTCAGTTGGGAAGACATAGTGGGGCTGACACAAAATGATTTTAACCTGTTCTTTTTCTGGCTGAATAACTCAAAAGGTTTTTCAGTGATTCTTGTGACATATGGTGTGAAGCTGACTCAGCCTCTTATCTGAAAACTTGGAAAAAATAAACTAAAAAACATTTTGTGGGATGGACAATCATCGCATGCTGTTACACGATTCTGGACAATTTTGCTGTTACTATATATATATATGAAGAAATATAGCTTTAAGGTGTGCTATATTTATGGGATAAACTGCTCTATATCAGAGATAGAGCGTATGTAAATATAAATATAAAAGTGAACATTGAAGTCAACACTCAGAGGCGTAAGGGCGGCCTGACGATTGCGTCCAGCATGAAACGCAATCGTTGGGCCTGTCGCCTCTGAGTGTTGACTTCAATGTTCACTTTTATATATATATATATATATATATATATATATATATATATATATATATATATATATATGTGTGTGTGTGTGTGTGTGTGTGTATTCATGTAATCGGAAAGAACAGTTAAATTAATGATCAAAAATTCTTTATTGTTTATGTTTTTATAAAAAAAAAAACAGTGTTCGATACTGAAGTAGAGCTTAAAATTATAATTATTTAAAAAAAATATGATTCCATCGCAACACAGAAATTATTTCTGTGTCGCGATGGAATCATATTTAAAAAAATAATTATAATTATAATATATATATATATATATATATATATATATATATATATATATATATATATATATATATATAAAAGTGAACATAGAAATCAACACTTAGAGTCTACAGTCTGTTTGATGCCAGATGCAATCGTCAGGCCTGACGATTGCATCTAGCATGAAACAGAGTATCTCCTCTAAGTGTTGACTTCTATGTTCATTTTTACATTTACACACTCTATCTTTGATATTGAGCACTTTATCCCATAAATATAACACATCTTCAGACTATATTTCTTCTTCATTTATATATATATATATATATATATATATATATATGTAATCAAAAAATAAGCATTTTGACATTTATTCCTTTAAATACTAGTTTTTAGTATAGTGTGTTTTGACCCGAGAAGTTATCAGCGTACACTTACATTTAATGGTGGATCAATAGGTTATATAATCTCTGACTTAGTTATTACCTGAACTATGATATGAAATTTTCACTACATAATTTTCTAAGTCGGTGATTAATATTCAACAGTGAATTATATAAACTGACAAGGAAAGAGATTACACTGAAAAATAACAGAATTCCCTTTCGTTATAGCTGTGTAGCACAATAAATTCATCGCGTTTTGATAAAGAAAATGTTTTTATCAATCTAATCTCTTTTCTTGTCAATGCACAGACCCATAGTTTTACTATAGACAATATATATTGTATATGTACACTGTACAATGAATATTTCAGATAAAAATAAGCTAATAAACGTGTCCGGTTAGAGACATACTGATACACTCTCGTTACCTTATTAAAGAAAATAGCGCACTTAGGCATATTTTTAGTTTAATATGAGTTCTCTAATATTCAGGTTGGTAGACGAAAATAAATAAATATGCTGTTTAATAACTAAAGGGAGCGTTTACTCAAATGCAAGTATCCACTAAAATAATGTTCAAGTAATAAAAATCTGCCGTATTAATGAATAAAAATCCATTCGTTTCTTTACATGCAGGGTGTGATAGGTAAATTGTCGCCATTTTATATTTTTAATTTCGCGCATGCACGTTGTTTGTTTTTGATTTTGTCGCCTGCACAGTATACTAGGGTCAGTTAGGCACCGTCTGCGAGAAAAAAAAATAGTACCATGATGCAATTCACTCCACCAGAAATTTGGAAACGGCATGCTGTATTGCTTGGTATTCGCACCGGAAGCTCCAATACGGTGTCAATTTGAGGACAGTGCAGAGGATTCTGAGAGAGCTGGATGAGTCTAATGGTGACTACGAAGGTGTTTGGATTGATCACTTGTGATGCCAATGTTATGCCTTTCCATAAGGTCTCAGACTCAACACAGTGGCATACATCAAGTGTCTTGAGGAGATAATGCTAATCTGAATCAAGAGGGTGATTGCTGGAAGACTTTCTATCAGCAACAGGACTCTGCACCATACCACACAAGCAGGGCAGCCCAGTCATAGCAGAAAGCAATGTAGATTTTATTGAATAAATTTGCTCTTCGGTATTCCTAGATATTTTGTGTAACTTTGGTAAATATATTTGTTAAAATAAAATGTCAGAGTTATTTTCATATTTGCGTCATTTAGACGACAATTTATCCATCGCACCCTGTATGTAATACCATAGAGTGAGTTCTGTTAGTAATAAAACGATCTAAAATTTATACTACTAATAAATATGCATGTTGTTCAACGCGTACATTTAGTACATCTCTGAGTTTCATTCCAATGGTGTTAATTTTTCTTTTATAAAAGTCCTCCTGCTGGTAATTTTATTTATTTTAAAAATCTATTCCTGTTACTATCCAAATGTATTTTTATACTTTCAATTTTTTTTACCACAATTTGGGTGTTCACTGTTGTTCCATACCTCGGAACCTAACAGATTCTACCACCCGGGTCAAGGTGAACCTGGGAACAAGAGCAGTTTAGAAGTGATTCCACACGCCTCAAGACCTCCTGATTAGAGGCCTTGCTCAGAATGTAACTTATTGTCAAAAGCAGGACGGGAGAATATGTAGGATAGAAAACAGTTAACCCTAGACTTGAAGACGTTAAAAATTTAGTGATCGTGAAAGAATCATCTCGGGAGATTGTTCCATAAATTAAGAATTCTGGGAAATAAGTTTTCTTTGTTGAATACAAAGACAATGTGGATGAGTGGACCTAGTGCATGGCGGGAAGGTCTGAAGTAAAAAATGAACTTTTGTCATGAAAATATTGATAGAGTAACGAGGGACGAGTAACGTTTCACCTGCGGCATATGGGTGTATGCAACCTGTTTGGTAACATTTGAGCTACTTCTGCATATGGATGTATGAGACCAGCTTGGTAACATTTGAGCTACTTCTCCAGATGGGTGTATGCGACCAGCTTGGTAATATTTGAGCTACTTCAGCAGATGGGTGTTCGCAACCTGTTTGGTAACATCTGAGCTACTTCTGCAGGGGGGTGTATGCGATCAGCTTGGTAACATTTGAGCTACTTCTGCAGATGAGTTTATGCGAGCAGCTTGGTATCATTTGAGCTACTTCTGCAGATGGGTGTATGCGACCAGCTTGGTATCATTTGAGCTACTTCTGCAGATGGGTGTATGCGACCAGCTTGGTATCATTTGAGCTACTTCTGCAGATGGGTGTATGAGACCAGCTTGGTATCATTTGAGCTACTTCTGCAGGTGGGTGTATGTGACCATACTTGGTAACTTTTGTGCTACTTCTGCAGATGGGTGTATGCGACCAGCTTGGTAACATTTTAGCAACTTCAGCAGATGGGTGTACGCAACCTGTTTGGTAACATTTGAACTACTTCTGCATATGGACGTATGAGACCAGCTTGGTAACATTTGAGCTACTTTTTGCAGATGGGTGTATGCGACCAGCTTGGTAACATTTTAGCTACTTCTGCATATGGACGTATGAGACCAGCTTGGTAATATTTGACCTACTTCAGCAGATGGGTGTATGCGACCAGCTTTCGTAACATTTGAGCTACTTCTGCAGATGGGTGTATGCGACCAGCCTGTTAATATTTGAGCTACTTCTCATATATATATATATATATATATATATATATATATATATATATATATATATATAAACAGCGATTTACTAAGCGCAGATTAGACATGGAACAAGGCCGAACACATGTTGCTGCTAGTAAAGATCGGACTCACTACTCAGTCGCAATAGACTTAGCGAGGCAAACTTGTTAACCATCACACCACGTCGAGGTGACCTTATGCTTATAGAGAGGACTCTATGTATATAAAAAAACGAGACACATGTCTGTATATAAATAAAGAAGGGAAAAGGATTTTTTTTATTCTTGCATTATTTTCATCTTTGCTTAATGCAATTCCAACTAAATGGCTTGTCTCAAATTTTGATCGACATTCCACCCAATTCAAAAATCGATACGAATAAAATACCCCGCATCGTCTTCAATATCAACTGGTTTCTATAAATAACCGTTTTAACCAATCAATTCTAATAAGCGGCCGTTTCAAATCAGGAGGAAAAAAGGTCGATGCTTCATTATACTAACATGCAGTTGTTTGCTATTCATGGCAAAATTGTCTTGTGGATTTTATAAGTACCGCAATTCTGGAGAGTTAAGAGAAATTCTCAATTCAAAGAGGACACATATTGCATTGGGTATTTCATTTAGCAGAGATTTATCAAATTCCTTACTGAAGCTTAGACGCTACATAGCTGTTCTAAAATGATGTAGAGGAAATTCATGCTGCGCCAATATTCTAAGTGTGGAGCAATTTCCTATGTAGAAAATCACTATTCGATATTCTGGCTTCTTAAGCAGAGTTGAACATCAATCTATAGCTCCATCGAAAAAAGTATAAAAACATTATTTATGCATGAGGCAGACCGCATCCAACAGTAGCAGAGTTAAATATACAATGTTATTTTCTTGTTATCTAATGTGCTGTGTTCCTTTAGGATGTGGGCGGTCATGGCGTTCCACAACTTCCACTTTTTTGTTGCTCTAAATAACATTTGATTCTCTTTCACAGGCACTGCCATCCATTCACATAAAATCGTTAATTTTCATTTTTTTCTTACCATCTTACCATTAATGTCTCGTGATCGTTAAATTTTCTAAGCCCTCATGTCATTTTTACCTGGTTATATTTTTATAAGATGTTCTGAGCTAAGTTTTAAATATGCCATGTTGAATTCACTTTATAAAATACCTTACACCTATCATTTTACGTTCACATTTCCTTATATACAAATATACCGTATAAAAATATAAATTAAGACGAAAAACCCTGTTTTTTCTAATAATGTTAAAAGATTTCATAATTACCGATGCCTCTTTTCCATAATATAATTTTTGTTTATATAGCAAGATAACAGCAAAAATTGCAATATGAGCACTGGTAAAAAATGTACTCTGAAGACATTAGGTTTATACTACCCAGAAATTCATACACAGATGTCCTCAAGGTCCAGTGGAAAAAGGCGTTAGTTAGATCTAGTGACAGGACTCAAAGAATGTGAGTTCAATACTTGGTCAAGGCAGTGAAGAACTTTCAGAGGTAAATAAACGGGAGATAACTGATAACTGACATCCATTAGACATGGCATTAAACACGTGGAAGTAGATCAGTCTACCCCAGTGAGCGAAATAAAGCGTTCAGTTCAACATTCCAACCACCTGAAGAAGGCCGGAGTGTACAACGGCCGAAACGTTGTAATAAATATGGCGACAAAGATGAGGACAATAGTCCGAATAATGTAAATAATAGTGGTTGTAGTAGGACAGACTAGCCACGCTTTGACAATTTCTGTCGGATTTGCAAAGAGATTTGAGATATGGTATTGTCCTAATGGAATTAAACACCATTCCGATTGGCCAATTGCAGAAGCTTTTAACCGATTACAGACTTTAAGCGGTCCAAATGGAAATAGCATTTATCTATATTCATTGTCTAATTTTCTGGAAGGAGCATGTAATATTTGATGTCTTTCCAATCTGACCATATAAACATCATTGCCTTTTTTGGATGCAGACTGGCTTTTCACGGGATTAACGATGGCCCATTTCATTTTCTCCAGAACTTTATCGCTCCTTGTTTTAATAATCCATTTTTAATCACCTCGTGTCATTCTTTTAAAAATTGAGATGTTTGAGCAGATAATTACAGTTAAACTGCTTCCTATCAATTATGTTTTGTTAAATCGTGAGGCACTAAAACATCGTAACAATTTACATATCCAAGTGTTTTCAAATACCTTACAATGCCCTTATGAAATATGTAGAGTATCTCTGCGATGTCCCGTATCGTATAACCTGGAGTATTTTTAGCCAGTGTTTCGATTTGTTCCAATATCAAGAATTGCAGGTCTATCGAAAAATTTCCAGTTTTCCAGATCAGAATGCCCACTTCTGAACATAGTGAAACAGCTACAAACATTACTCTTATTTTTGGCACCATCTCTATAAACGGTACATATATATTTTGCTGTTTGTAAAACGTTTTTTCCTTTATGGAAATAAAAGGACATAAATAAAAAAAATGCAATTCATTTGGGTTGATTTTTTTTTTAAAAATTGTAGAGTATAGAAAGCGCTTATCTCCCTTGACGTCTCTCCATACAGTGAGGAAAGCGGCAGTTCGTTTTGCAGCAGCAAACCGAAAGATTGCTTTCTTTTGCCCTTCCCAATGGTCCGGGCAGAGGCTACATCTGTCTCCCTGCAGTTTACAAGTCCATGGTGCCGTTTCCCTTTGCTAATACATCTTTCTTTGATATAGGAAGAAACTCTAGCTCACAGTACCCAATTTGGGAAAACCCAAGACACGCTGTTTCCCGTTCGTGGAATATGTTCTCGCTTGGGCCATAGATAAATCCGGCCCGTTTGAAACTGCAGGCTTAAACATGACTTCTCCACGCATAGGAATATCTCTATATTATATGTAAGACGCATCTTTTTTGTTTCTCCTTATACTCTGCTTTGCTGTGTAGATATATGTGCTATACTATTCTCCGCGTCGGACACTTGTATATATTAGTTTTGAGTATGTCTTTGTGATGTAAGACTTTAAGTCTAAAGTATGTTTGTCATTCATTTTCCTCTCAGCCATTCGATTTCGTCCCTGAAATACGGTGTTATTATATCAGGAATATAATAATGCCCATAACGGGGGAAATGAAATAGGAGAACAAATCCTTCTACTATGGCTCTATCCCGTTACAAAATAAAAATATTTAAAATTTATAATCCACCCACGAATCGTATAGAAAGACCCGTTGTAATGTCACATTTCGCAATAGGTATATATGTCATAAATTTCAGTCAGGTGTTAAACGACATTACCTTTGCAAACACTACCTACTGAAAAAGCTAGGAACTTCTGTTCCAATCCAATATTAAAAATTGTTTAGTAACATATTTGTATCATGAATACATTTGATGACAGTAATGCTTACAATATAACCTGATCCTTGACAATTCCTTAAATAACTGTAGCAATGCTTTAGAATTGTACTGATAATAATTCTCTAATTTACTCTATTGCAACGAACTTTCACGTGTTGATGGCTGTCTGCTTTGAAAATCAGTATTGAATCTTTTACCTTCTTCCGCGTAATGATTTCGAGGTAAATATGACCATTTATATAGCGAAAGTTAGCATTTTATTAAAATATTTTCTGAAAATGAAACCCTCAATATTTTTATATATGAAGTTGTAAATATTGACAAAAATTAAACATGTAAGCACCTGCCTCTTTTCCCAAACTAAAATATGAATATATTACGTCTACCTTTACTATCTATCATAACTGTAAATATTTGTTACAAGTAATGTATATTTTTATTTATTTATAATAATTTTCGACTACTTTTCTAATGCTAACAAATTTTCAGGTTCTCTGCCTCTAAACTGAATCTAGGTTATGGTGAGTTTGATTTGATAAGAGTGTAAAAGGGATTGATTCAGGGAAAGCGTGTCGTCGGTTTGGAGGCCAGACATGAGAGTCAAAAACATTTTTCTTCCTTTTAATAAATGGTTCTTTTTATCGAAATCCCCTTAAATTACACATATGTGCCACTACCGATTCGTGGAAAAACTGTCCCACAAAGCCAGTCCATTGTATGAAAAAAGTTGGAGACAACTGATACACAGGTAATCGTAAAAAATACCTTCCTTTTGATCATATAAACAGATGTCGTTGGGCGCATCGACGTTGTGTAATGGTTAGCAAGCTTGTCTCGCTAGATCAATTTACGACTGAAAAGTGAGTTCAATCCTCACTGGGTGCCCCATACCTTCAGCCATGTGCCATATCTAAGATACCCTTAGAAAATCAATATAAACAGATATCATCGAACAAAACTCAGAAACTATTACATAGAAGAAGGAAAATGCTCTGGAACATTGGAATTAACACAGGTGCAACATTCTGGCAAGAAGACCAGATATGATAGCCATAGACTAGGGAAAGGTAACCTACTAAATCGTGGATGCCAGCGGATCACAATTCGAAGACGAACGAAAGGAAAAAAAAGAATCGGAAAAATTCTCGGATCGACCTGTCGAACATACCTGTTAAGGACATACAGATAAGAATTGGAGGACATGTCAATAATATATTAGAAAATGAATATATTAGTGGAAGAATAGAGAGTCAATTAATGTATTAGAAATTAATGTATTAATGAAAAGAAGAGAGACTGCCTAGGTGCTGCTGGCTTGATACTGAGGAATGTGCTGGCAAGGGGAAAAACTTGCCGTTACTAACTTCGCATGAACAAACACTATGCATAAACGGCGTGTCTCGTCCTTGCATCCCATGACTTTAGGACAAATGGCATCAAATCGAAGATGGCAAAATTCCAGAAAAACAGCAAACGCCTCATGCAAGCAAGAAAGCTGTATCATATAATTGTGAGTAAAGAATAATGAACAGGCTCAATCATGGACGTGCTTGTAATTAAACGTCGACTAGAAGTGAGAAATTAGAAAAATCTCAGGACCTGGCTCGAGAGCAGATAAAAATGTAGAATATGAAGCTCAGAGTAATGATCTAAATATAAAGCTAATTTGGAACCGCGCCTAAAACTTTAGATTCGAAATTGGATGAGTTTGAGAAAATTTTGAGATTGTAGAGATAAAGTTGTTGGGATTTGCGAGAACACTGAGTAAGGTGTGGAGAATTGCCGTCACTCAGTCTTCAGTGATAGCAATCCTCTGATTATTTATGTTAACTTGCAATAACAATACTACTACTACTGCTGCTACTACTACTACTACTACTACTACTACTACTACTACTACTACTGCTAATAATAATAATAATAATAATAAAACTTCCACCGGAAATGAGAAAGATATAGAATTTCTGGATTCGCGCCCATAATGGCATGCACACAGAACGGTTATAAAAATCGTGAGCTTAGATGTATTATAAAAGACTGAAGAAGTATAGAAACTGACTTTGTTGATGTTTGTGTTTATTAAAAATGGTTCTGAGTGATTTTCGTCACTCAGTCATCAGAGATGATTATCCGATGTCTGGTATAAAAACGCAAATATATGACTACTCTACTACTACTACTACTGCTAATACTACTACTGCTAATAATGATAACAATAATGTATCTGTCGATATTTCTGAGATGAGATATTGCAATTATTTGTACTATTTACATTGTACGGAGAGTTTTCCTCGTCTTCATTGCCATATTCACGACATTTCGACCTTTGTACGCTCCAGCCGTCTTCAGGTGATTGGAATTTCAAGCTGAATTCTTTATTTCGTCTACCAGGGTAGATTGTTCTAGTTCCACGTGTCATGCCTCTTTCGGATGTCTCAGTATCAGTTATCTCCCTTTTAACTCAACTCTCCAAGTTTTTATTCACCTCTGCTGTAATAAAGTACTTACAAAAAAAAAATAATAAGGAAAAAAAAGAGTGGGTACTAAAAGGTACGCTGCATGAAAATGTGATTACGGGAAGAGAATTTATGTTGAGGTAGTCGATGCATGGAAGGAAACATCCTTGTACAAAGCATTTACACAAGGTACCCAAGAGGTGACAGATCCCAAATCATAACTTATAAACGGTTACTTCAATATGGAAACTAAAGGGATGATCTGTGCATTGCAAGGGAATCAATTGCATCAAGTACACTATTGATAGAATATCTAATTTAGCCTTGTGCATGCTGTCGGGGAAAGCTACCAAAAGTGGGCAACACATTTTCAGTGGCTGCACTCAGCTGGTGCAAAAGTAGTACAGACAACCCATGGGAGCTATAAAGGAAGTATAGTCATGAGTGCGCTGAGAAGTGGTACAAGCATTTACCAAAAGACAGTAGCCGAGAATGAGCAAGGGAAGCATCTTGACTGACAAGCGCTTAGAGAACAATCGCCCAGATAAGATACTTGTGTACAAGAGCAACCATAAATGGACCCTGATCGATGTTGGAGTACCTTGTGTTAATAACATTGTGAAGGCGGAGAAGGCGAAAATACAGTGTTAAAAGGACCTGGTAGGGGGAATCGGAGAACTACCAAACAGAAACTAATGTTTCCCTTTTATGGTTGGTACACTTTTTTCAGGAATCTTTTTGCCCCGAAAAACACCGCAGAGATACCATACATAATTGGGTGTATGCGGGGGGGGGGGGGCAATGCTGCTTGTAACAATTCATGTGCTGAAGAAATTCTTGTGTCTCTAAGATGCGAGTAAGGATTGACATATGACCATCATCACCCCACCTCCCGAAATATCTTAGGATATCAAATCGAATCTCCTACTATTACTACTACTGCTAATAATAATAATGCCAAGAAGGTAGTCCAACAATGGCTGTCATGGCTCCTGATCTTTGAATGAACGTATTAACATGTCTATATTTTGTTTTGGTGAATTAAGATTTTTTAACTGGGATCCGCCTACAAGTTTTATGTGCTGCTTTTTAAAAAAATCTGTTACCATATTGAACTATCTACCTGATATGGAGTCAATCATTGAGTCAATGCCAACGATTCTTTCCTTAGATGCATAGTATGGGCTTTGCTAGTGGTACAGTTTTGAATTCAGAGTTTTCCTTCTCCTAGACCAGTTGTTACCCAAGGCTATAGAACCCAGTCTGTTCTACTATTTTACTCATAGCAGGGGGGGAATCAGATTCGTATCTTTCCCAATGGCTTAAATCCAACTCTTTCTTCCCCACACAGCTATGACTATTTTTTTAAGTATCTCACCTCAAGCATGTCGGAAGTGCCACTACTACGCAAGGGGTGGCATAGACTGAAAGTAAAAGAAAAGACTGTGTATAGGGGGATTGAGGAAAGGATAAAAAGAAGAACAGGAATCAAGTCATCAGAAGATGACGTTTGATCATACATTAATATTTTTGAAGATTGCAATTGTCAGAAAATCAAAAAAGAAGAAAGGAGTTCCACTGTCGGGAAGTAAAGCTGCTGGAAGAGGCGATTACATTTTACCGTTTCGAAAGTAAAAGGGTGGCACCTAGTTGCCAACCTAGTAGTACACTTAAATTCACACAGTCGGGGCACTAGGCAAAATATCTCATTAGAGAATTTGCCATGGAAATATTTGTAGAAAAGACAGAATCGAAGCATGTGTCTTATATCTTGCCCAACTCAGTGTTTCTTGCTTAATGGAGAAAGCTATGATGCATATTACATTTTAAAAATCAATTAAAAAAATACTAACTTTTGTTACTCGTTAATCCGACTTTTATAAATATGCGATTGTGTTCTGATGGTTTTTTCATAGTAAAATAGTTTTCTTATTGGAATAAAGCCGTTTTCTGTCATAAAAGTAACCACTAATTTAGATCAAAGCTTAAGAGTAAAGAGAAACAGGCAATTTGATTACTTCTCTTTAGACTCAAGGTATTTATTAGAATCACTGAACAATTGAAACTTTGAAAGACATCTAATATAGCTCTATATTCATCAGGAAAAAATGTTTAGAAGTATCCTTTCTTTTTCATCTAACTTACACATCTGTGTGGTTTACTTAAAGGTGGTAGTTTGCTTGCTCTCATATGTTTTGCCACTATTCATAATAGTCTACACCTTTTCTATCTGTTTATATTGACAGCATTGTCTTCAAACAAATCATTTGCTAGCAGAATACGTCCTGGGTACGACGTTAAACTGCATCCAACAGCAAGGCCTCTGATCAGGAGGTTTTGAGGAAGCATGGAACCACCTCTTAATTGCTGGTGTTCCCACGTCCACCCTGACCCGGGGTGGTAGCACCTATGGGCAAATAGTGAACTTCCAGGTCTTTTCCAAACTTCCAGGTCTTTTTCTTGAAAGAGACAGGATTTTACACAAAGATATAATATCTCATCCCAACTCTAACTACTCCACCAAGGTACCATTCGAATGTAGTAACTCTGATATAGCAACTCGAATACAACAACTATATCACAACAACTTCGACATAACTACCTCGATGAGTACAACAACTTGACATGTAAAATAACCTTGTTAACAATCTTGAGGTGTACAACAACCTAAAGGTGCATAACATTTCAGGAATACAACAACTTTAGAAAGCAAACCATATCCCCCCCCCCAAAAAAAAACAACAAAAAAAAAACAAACTTTTTCAGCATTAAATGACCCAACGAATGTCGATATGCTGGTTAAACAAACAAACTATATAAGCTAGTAGAATATACTTTTTGCATATTTTACCATTTTCTCATGTATCTTTTTATTAGACTCTTAAAATCAGTTTTTTTCTTGTTCTTAGCTTGCCAATTCTTTCAGTTTCTTTTTGATTGGTTCTGTTTGTGATATTTGTTCATTTTTTCCAATATTTTATTCAAATCATTCCGTAAATGTACAATATTTTGTTTCTATTTAATGCGACGTATAGAAATGTATATAAAACCTAAAATTAAAAAAAAACTTTTATAACTATATTATTAAGACGGTTTATTTACAATATTAGAAAACCTGTTTTAAACTAAAATCTCATACTACCGAATAAGTTATTGTAAATATTTCTATAGAATGGATTTTTGTTAATCCGACAGATTTGTAACACTTTAAACGTGATTTTTAGCGAATACTCTTTTTAATAAGTAAACGGATAGCCTACTCGATTATCGAGTATCGATTAAAATAACCGATAAGCTGAAATTTACGTAATATTTATATCATGAAATTTTGGACATATCCTGAAAATTTACTTAAATCAATTGGTCATTATCGAAATAATTGACTTACATAATAGAATTTATATTATTCAGACTGTTATCCTTATCTTCATTAACCATATTCACAGCATTACGGCTATTGTACGTTTGCACGCTCCGGCCTTCTTCAGGTAATTGGAATTTTGAAACGAACCCTTGATTTCATTTACCGGGGGTAAATTGTTCTACTTCCACGTGCTATGCCTCTTCCGGATGTCTCAGTTATTTCACTTTACCTCAACTCTCTAAGTTTTGATTCACCACTGCTGTGGCCTGGTATTGAACTCACAGCTCTTTGGGTCTAGGCACTAGATCTAACCAACGTCTTTATCCTCTGGGCCATGTATCTTTCTCATCAACCAGCCCAATTGGCCTATAAACTGTATTGATAGAAATTGTTAGACGATTTGAAATAAGGGTTCCTTGTCTTTATTTAAATGGTTTACATCTGAATAATGCTGCTATTAATCAAAGAATACTGATTTTTGTATAAAAAACAGTGAATTTCTTTCATTCGAATCCCTCATTATTTTGTCCTTGTATCAGACTTGTATTAAAACTTTGTATTAATAAATGTGCGGGTTGGAGTGAAACACGTTTACCGAATTGAGTTCGAAGCATGGATTCTCGTTGAGAGTTAAGTGCTCATTGGAACTGAGGGTATGTCCTTGTTTGATCGGTCATGATGAAAGTTCGATTACAAAGAAGTGCTCCGCTTGTGTTATGTTGTACCAGACATTGCCTAGTTTCGTACAGAACTAGAATAGAGTCTGTGTGTAAAAAAGACATTTTTTTTTATTAATTATGATTCGGGTTTAATGTCAAGTTTTTATTCCAACTCACTTCATATAATAGTCTTTATGATAGATTCAGTTCTTTCACAAGTCTTTGATGTTACTGATTTGATCGACCTTATTTTTGCTAGAGTTCACATACAGAGATATTTTATTTTTGAGAAGAGAATATACGCCAGAGAATGTTTTCAGTTCAATGCTTTTTCATGTTAAATGCAACGCTAACAAAAGAGAATTTCCAATGCAAACATGAAGGTAATTTAGACTCATGTTAATGCAGACAGGCATAGTCAATCTACTCTCTTTTCCTATCTCTATGAAATTTCTGTATGTATATGTATGTATATATATATATATATATATATATATATATATGTGTGTGTGTGTGTGTGTGTGTGTGTGCGTGTATATATATATATATATATATATATATATATATACCACATATATATATATCTACTACATATATACATACTACATATATATGTATATATATATATACTACATAAATATATGTATATATACTACACATATATATGTATTTTACATATATAAATACTACATATATTTATATGAACATATATATACTACACATATGTGTATATATATACATATATGTAGTATATATACTACACATATGTGTATATATATACTACATATATGTATATATATACTATATATATATTACATATATATATTAAATATATAAATACTACATATATATATGTATATATACTACTATATATATATGTACATGTATATACTACCTATATCTACTACATATATACATACTACATATATATATATATATATACTACATATATATGTATATATATATAATACATATATATATATATATATACTGCATATATACATGCTACATACATATACGTGTATATATACTCATATATATGTGTATATATATACAACATATATACGTACTACATATATATATATATATATATATATGTATGTATAAAGCGTGCCTCAAAAAGTCCATCGTATGGCACATAGCTACTGAATTCTGATGTAAAATATTCATTGTATTATAAACGATCAAAAGGACGAATATTCATCACTGAATTAAGTGCATTGAAAAGGAAGTACTTTATAATGAAAAATTAATATTTTCATACTCCCAAGACTGATGCCCAGTGCAGAATGTCATGTCGACCATCGCCTTGCTCGCTGCAAACTCCATCTTCCCTTTAAACTTAAGCCAAGAAAAGGAGGGAACAACTGTAAAATGTTAAAGGTTGGCAGTTTTAAATCAAAGGAAGTGAAAGCTTACTTCCAAGAAGCACTTGAGTCAAGGATGAAGATGCGAGCATCCCCGAAGTTTCCTCTCCGGAAATACTTTGGAAAAAACTCAAAACTGGCATTTTGCAAACATCTGTAGAAGTCCTTGGGTTCTCCTCAAGGAAGAACAAAGACTGGTTCGATGAGAACTGCCGATGAGGAAGAAAACAACTCATCCAGTTCCCTTAGCTCAGTCATCTTGTCCTCTATAGAGAGATGTGTTCAGTCTCGTATGCCATGACCTCCAGCACAGGCTTCGAGAGATTAAGAATAAGTGGCTGACCAAACCCACTGAAAAGATTCAGCTGTATGCAGACACTAGAGACGTCAGAGACTTCTATGAAACTTTAAAGGCAGTACACGGCCCTATGTATCAAGTCCAGAGTCTTATGCGCAGTGCAGTCGGCCGGATGCTCCTTACAAACGAGGCGTCCATTCTAAACCGTTTGTCGGAGTATTTCCAGGCCCTTCTCAGTGCTAATCGTTCGGTCCAGGAACCAACAATTTTCTGTATAACCCCAACAATCAGTAAAAATGGAACTGGATGAGTTGCCCACCATTGAAGAAACTATCAACGCCATAAAGCAGCTGAAGTGTGGCAAGGCAGCGGGAGTTGATGGAATCCCACCTGAAATTTGGAAACACGAGGTTCCAGTGTTGCATATGAAACCCTACATGCTCTTTTGCTGTTGTTGGGAACAGGGAAAATACCACAATATATCCGCGATGCAGTCATCATTGCCATGAACAAGAACAAAGGGGGAAATCTGACTTCTCCAATTACCGAGGGATTTGTTTGCTCTCCTTCGCAGGAAAGATACTTACAAGGGTTCTGCCGAATAAGCTGATATCCGCCATCACGGAACAGCACCTTCCAGAGAGTCAGTGTGGCTTCAGAATCAACTCCGGCAGCTGCAGAAGTGTCGGGAGCAAAACAAGGGGCTGTATGTGGTGTTCATTCATCTGAAGAAATTATTAGCAACTGAGCAGAAGAGGAATGTGGCAGATCATGGGGCGAGTCGGCTGTCCTCCAAACTTCCTGAACTTGATCATCCAACTGCACGAGGGTCAGCGTGGAAAAGCTAGACACAACGGCGATCACTCAGAACCCTTCTCGATCACCAACGGTGTAAAGCAGGGTTCTGTTCTGGCAGGGACTCTCTTCACTATCTTCAGCATGATGCTCAAGCAAGCCATAAAAGATCTTAATAATGAGGACTGAGTCTACATCAGATACCATCTCGATGGTGGCGTATTTAATCTACGACGATTAAAAGACCAGATAAAGACCTTGGAGCAACTTATCCGAGGCTTTGTTTTACTGACGATGCATCCCTTTTTGCCCACACAAAAGGGACTTTGCAGCAAACCACTCCCTGCTTAACAGGAGCTTCCAAGCTTTTTGGACTTGAAGGAAGACAGAGTTACTCTACCAGCCTGCAAATCTGGATGAGAATCGCCCTCCCCACATCATCATTGGCGCAACTGAGCTGAAGGCAGTTCGTCGGTTTACTTACCCTGGATGTGTCATCACATCGGATGCTGAGATAGACAACGAGGTCGACAATACATTGGCAAATGCGAGCATTGCATTTGGCAGACTGTACAGGCATGTATGGCACAACAGAAACCTGGAGAAGGGCAATAAGATCAGGGTGTATAAAGCTATCGTCCTGGCCACTCTCCTATACGGCTTAGAGTAATGGATCGCCTACCGACACTACCTGAAACTCCTCGAACGGTTCCCTCAGCACTGCCTCCGCACGGTCCTTAACATACACTGGAGTAACCTCGTCTCCAACATTGAAGTACTTCAAAAGGCGAAGATCACCAGCATTGAGGCCATGATGATGAAGTCTCAGTTTCGCTGGGCTGGACAGGTTTCCAGGATGAAGAATCATCGCCTGATTAATTTTTTATTGTACAGCGATCTCTCCACTGGTTATCATGGTAGAGGGGCACCAAAGAAGCGATTCGAAGATTGCCTGAAAAAATCCTTTGTTGCCTGTCACATTAACCATTGCCAATGGTCAGACCTAGTTAAGAACAGTGACGCCTGGCGTTTCATCACCACCCATACTATCTCCTTCCTTGAGAATAACTCCAAGGCCGCTCTCAGGGACAAGAGACAGAGGAGGAAGTACTGCAATGCTATGCCATCGAGCCTAGGCCAGACTTTTAGATACAACTACTGCGACCAAGTATGCCTGTTCTGCATTGGACTTATCAGTCACAAACTTGCTTACAAGCCACGTGTACAGATCGTGATCTTCGTTTTGCGAAGCCAAACCATGAATTAATATATATATATACTACATATATATATATATATATATATATATATATATATATATATATATATATATATGCTACAATTATATATATATATATATATATATATATATATATATATATATATATATATATATATCTCATGGGTGCGTCAGAAATTCCATCGCATGGGCCATAGCTACTGAATTCTGATGTAAAATATTCATTGTATTATAAACAATCAAAAGGACGAGTATTCTTAACTGAATTAAGTGCATTGACAAGGAAGTACTTTATGATGAAAAATTAATATTTTCAGGTAATACAAATGTTTTCTTCACGTAATATAAAATGTTCTTTTTACATAAATATTTATTTGGTTACAGACTTGCGTACGCATATCTATCTATCTATCTATCTATCTATCTATCTCATTTTGGTTAAAGGCCAAATAAACCTCTTTGTTAAGGATTTTAAAAATAGCCAATGTCGGAATGATTACACAAAGGATAATTTATATTTGAAATCAAGGAAAGTTACAGGAAACAAAAATATTTTTTAAATCGGTATCACCCCGAGCAAGGCAGTAGATCGCAATGGGTGTGAAGGAATTAAGAACAGAAACATTAGTAATGAGGAGAAAGAAAAGAACAATCAAGAGGACATGAATTAAAGTTAATTGGAAAGTATGAAGGCAGGAGGGAGTTTCATAAGCGAGAAGTGCGAGATAAGAAACTGTTTGCATAGAAGTTACGGCTACATCTATCTAGCACAACTGTAAATTGATGAGAGCTCGCCGCAAGTCTAATATTGTGCTTAAATTCATGAATTCAAGGTACCCTAGCGAAGAGCTCTCCCGAACAATTACCATGAACGTATTTATAGAAAAGGCACAGGGAGGCAACCCAACGGCGGTGGGAAAGTGACTAAAGCCGAGCCGCGGGAAGAGGACCAATAATATTGACGATTCTTCTTTGGATCTTACCAAGGTGATCCAGGAAAATAGCAGGGGGCACCGGATCTTATATGGCAGAAATATTCTAAGCATGGACGAATGTCAGACTTATAGATATGCAAGGTAGATTCTGGAGAGAAAAAATATCTTCCTCGTCACAGTGAACCGAATTTCTTAGCAGCTGATCTAGCGATGGATTCAATGTAGTTTTTCCACGTCATGTCAGCTGAGAACTATAGCCCGAGAAGGCGAAATGGGTCACTTTTTTTGTAGAATAGCATCAGCCATGCTGGTGGACTGCAGAGAGGGGTTTCTCTAATGATTGATGGAGAGCAGCTTAGTTTTGAAAGCGTTAAAATTATCAAGCCATCTTTTGCCCCAGTTAACGACGGTCTTGAGGTCGTTTTGGACATCAGTTGCCATTTTGACCTTGTCGGACTGATTAGCCTTACTATCAAGGCAAGAGTAAATGGTAATGTCGCCTGCGCATATGCCAAGTTGAGAGCTGATATCATCGAGAAGGTCTTTAAATAAGATTAAAAACAGTTTACGACCTAGGATGGATCCCTGAGGGACACCTGTATTATTAGGAAAGGATTTAAACCTGTGGCCGTTCAAGATTTTTTTTAAAGCTTATCACCGCAAGCAAAGCTGGGGGCCACTAGCACGCAAGGGGTTACAGAAGGTTTGGAGGAAGAGCAGATAGGAGTGGTAAAGGAGAGGATGTGGAGAAAGATAGTGGATCAATCAAGGCAAGGGGGTTACAGAAGATTTGGAGCGAGAGCAGATAGGTGAAAGGATGTGGAGAAGAGAAGTAGATAGATCAAGGCAACTGGAGATGTCGATTGACGTTACACTTAAATAGTTGGAGATTATATTTGTCAGGGAAACAGGAATAAGGAAGGGAGTTCCACAGGCGAGATGTGCGAGACATGAAGCTATTGGAGTAGAAGAGACGTCTACATCTAACAGTTTCAACGGTGAAGGGGTGGGAACGAGATGCCAGCCTCGTATGACGTTTGAATTCATGAGGCCTAGGAACCAGCGAAAGCATGCCCATCGGAGCAATTACCGTGAAATTAGTTTCATTTCACGATTTGATAGGAACGAATGGACCATCTCAAAAATGTGTCCGGGGATACCGTAGCTTTTCAGTTTGTGGAGAATACCTGAATGTCAAAGGGTTTCGAGATGTCTAATGTGACAGGCCGGGAAATATAAAGAGGGACATAGAAGTCAACACCCAGAGGCGACAGTCTGTTTCATGCTAAGTGCAATCGTCAGGACATGTGGTTTGTGTTTTTCTAGACTATTTATATATACAGGTCAGTGATGCACTGTAGGCAGGCTATTGCATTGCATTGTGGGTAATCTATAGTATTATTTTAACGGTTATTGAGGTAGACATTAAACGGTTTCGAATTATTTGGGTGGCTATTGAGTGGGTAAAATATGGATCCGGTTTGGGGAAATTCATAATATTGTTAGTTAACTTTTAAAAATTTATTATGGATTATTTTATTGTTGGTTTTTATTACTGTGTTTTCTTGTGTTTATCTGTGTGTATGTAGTTTGTTAATTTGCTTACCTCCCCAGACACACACACACGTATATGTGTGCGTGTATATATATATGTGTGTTTGTATATATATATGTGTATATATATATACATAAGTGTATATATATATATATATATGTGTGTGTGTGTATATATATCTGTGTGTGTATATATATATATGTATATGTATATATATATGTGTATATATATGTGTGTGTGCATATATATGTGAGTATATATATATATGTGCGTACATATATATATATGAGTGTGTGTATATATATATGTATGTGTATATATATCTGTGTGTATATATATGTGTGTATATATATGTGTGTGTATGTATATTCATATATATGTATATATTTATGTGTGTATATATATATGTGAATATATATATGTATATATATATATATATACGCACACACACACATATATATACACACAGACATATATATATATGCACGCATACACACACACACACACACATATATATATATATATACATATACATACACACACACACATATATATATATATATATATATATATATATATATACATACAAGTAATATGAGAATGATGAGAGTAGAATTCCAACGTTCGTAACACTTAATTTAAAAGAGGGCTCAGTACATAGTAGAGCAATATTTCTGCCGTAAAAAAGACGTTGTATTTTGCTTTTAAGTCTAAATAGATCGTTCACTCGCCAGTCATTTACAATCTCCTGATGAGATGTATTGATAAACATCGAAAGACGACTGCAATTGTGTAACGATTTTGACATGTTTTCGATTTAATATCCTAAAATAAAGTACTATCTATCTATCTATCTATCTATCTATCTATCTATCTATCTATGTGTGTGTGTGTGTGAGTATGTGTGCATGTGTGTGTGTTAAGGTGAGATGCACGCGGTTACGAGTGTTTAAGACATTGGGGCGCCAAATGTGCCGAAAACTTTCATGTCGCATACTGTTCCGTGAGGATGTAATCCAATTATTCGTCTTCTTTGAAGCTGAATCATCTTATTAAGCTTGTTAACTGAACCATACAGTATATGAACCTAGCTATTAACGGACGAGTGTATAGCGACGCTGGCTGTCCCCAACAGTTGACGAAATGAGTGGTACACGAAGGACGAAGCCGTTTGCATCAGCAAGGAAAGGACATGCTATATTTTGAGTAGGTACAATCGATAATGTGTTGATTGGCTTTTGTATGATTTTGTATTGTGAGTCCATTGAATTGCTAAAAGCCAAGTTTCACACATAGCTTAGATGAAGACAGTGATAGTCAGACGAAATATCTGTTTCATGTCCGAAAAGCTTCAACGCTGGTAGTGTAACTAATGAATATTTAGGTAAATTAAGAGTTAAAAACGACAAGTTTATGGTATGGCAGGTATGGTTCCTGGATCTTAACCCAGTTGTGAGTATTTAATTCATTTTCAAAAGGCGTGTTTATGACGGCGATAATATATGAAATGAAGCAAGCAATTACCCCTGAAAGTAATCCCGAAATTAACTTTTATTGACAATAGTCTGCTTCGAATTATTACAGACAAGAAAAATTATATCTTATATATAAAGTACAGTGTATGTGTGTGTGTTTGTGGGTGTGTGTGTCCAAGCAACTCCACGCTCCCTCTGGTCCGATTTCAATGATTCTTAGCTCATTCAAAAGGTTAGGTTCAATGATTCTTAGCTCATTCAAAGGGTTAGGCGCAGGGAACGATTTTTGTTGAGCTCAGATTCAGGCTTGCCAAATTATGCGAGGTTAAAAATATATATTAATATATTATACTAGCCACTATCGTTGCTTTCATGGTTCAATGGGAGTAACTCTTATTTTCCTTTTGGATCCAAAATTGCAGTTCACGTTTTATTATAAACTAGCTTACAAGCTATCGGGCGGTATTTAGTCTAGCTCCTGTGGGGGACTCTTAGTTTGGCCATCATCACAATAGCTAAAGAAGAGTAGATGCGATAGGCATCAATAAACTACAGAAGAACTCAAAATTGATCGCTGCATTTAAGTATTGAATTAATGCTTAACTTTTAAAAGTTTAACGATAATTCTTCTGCTGCCACTTGAACACGATTTGATGTACGTAGATCCTTATTTTCCGTAGAAACAATAATTTTTATTTCATAAATGACAGAACAGGGGAGAGTTTATAAGATAAAATTATTAATTTTATCTTATAAACTCTCCCCTGTTAAGTGTAAAGAGGAAAATTAGAATTAATTCAACATTTGAAGAGTTAGACAAACATAACAGCTAATTAAGTAAAACTCATGTCATGGAATCTATTTGAATAAATGCGAAATTGGAACTCAATTATCCGAAGAATTCTGGAGTTACAAAGCGCCAACTCTATAGTCACTTATGTAATTATTTACCCGCTGCCTCACGCAGCAATATGTGACACAAGGCCGAGTTTAAAGTGGGGTATCCGAGTCCGTATGCTCGGGTAAAATTCCCTATAGACCACGTAAAAACGGAGTCAGTTTCCCGAGACGAGACTCTGTGCTTCGGCAGAGCCTCGTCTAGGGGATACCCTAAGTAATTATTTACCCGCTGCTCCACGCAGCAAGATGTGGCAAAAGGCCGAGTTTTAAAATGGGGTATCCGAGCCGGTAGGCTCGGGCAAAAATTCCCTATAGACCACGTACTTTGCGAACCGATAGCGAGCGGGCGAAGCCTGCTGGTCAGTAAATAAAATTAATTTTCTACTTTGTTGTTTTACCCAGCTTGTCGCGAATAGTTTTTCATCTCAATTTTTTAATAAGATATTTTTGAGTTTTTGGCGTTTTTTAAAATCCTTAAATGATCTTCAATTGTTTTTTTTAGATGATTACATAAAAACTGAAACAGTCAAAAATTATATTGTGAAGCATAACCTCAGTTCTCTTTCTATCTGCAATGTCAGATTTCGGGATATTCCACATAAACATTTTTACTCCTTCAAAACAAAATAAATTCTCTCCGAATCCTCGTAGAGAACTATTTTTCCATTTCATCAGAATGGCTGATGCTAATCTCTACAAGAATAACTCATTACACCTCTCGGTCTAAAGATTTCCATGGGTAGGAATAGGAATGACTATAGCGAAGCAGCTGGTAGGGCTGCTGGGTCGTATTCAAAGAATTTTCTCATCAGAATCCTTCTTGAACATTTATGTCTGCAATTAGTCTGTGCATTGAATCTTCATGCCATATCTGATTTGGCGCTTCTGCTATGTATCTGGAGATTCTTGATTGAATGCAAAGAAGAATCCGACATGGAATCCCGACTTCAATCAATTTCCAACTTGTTATATAGAAATAAAGTGTCGCTGTCGACACTTTATTTCTATATAACAAATTGGAAATTGATTGAAGTCAGGACTCCATGTCTGATTCCATATATATATATATATTTATATATATATATATATATATATATATATATATATATATATATATATATATATATATGGCAACTCGAGGTGTTGTAATGGTGAGCGAGCTTGTCTTATTTTCAGGGTGTATGATGGAATTTGTTTGGCCTTGAAAAATATTGCGTCATCCATGATTGCATCAGATTTTCATCATGCCCAGACACTATTGTCTCGACTGTTGATTAGTTGTCCTATTGTCTGCGATGGAGGTTACCCCAAGGAAGCCAACTAAAATTGTAACGCTGGTAAGCGTTACCAGTTAGCAAATCAAAGTACTATAGACTGGCCCGGAAATTCTCCTGATTTAAATCCAATCGAGAATCTGTGATCAATCTGCAAGGAACGACTTTGTGGAATGAAGATACGAAGTACTAACATGTGCGCTGACTTATGTTTCATGGAAAAATACGAAAAAAAGTAAATAATAACAGAATTATTCGTTTTGTTCCAATTAATTTGCATAAGGACGTAACATTCTAGGCGAATTGGTAAGTGGAATAAGATTCCTAACTATTGCATTATAACAGTCTAAGAGATTTGTTAGTGAATTGCTTGGCTTAATCAGCCAAAAGACACTCATTCAGGTACGAATCGAAATACACAAAACGAGTCGGTCTTATTAAAGAATCTTTAAAACATCGCGTTATAGTTGGTATCCTAAAATTTTAATAGTGAGTTAAGGGGCGTGGTTTCAGAAATTCTACGATTATTATCAAAAAATAGAACGAGCTGGAATCGAAAGTTTTCAGTTGAGACGGGAAAGATATTTGGATTTTAATCTGAAGATTTTTGTTATGTTGACTCTTGATATAGAAAACTTTCACAGTCAAAACTAATTCTCCAGAGTGTAAGATCAGAATACGCGTTAAAATCTATAACATTCTTTTACCCTGAACTGGAAAGTTGCAGGTTAAAACTAGACTGGAATTTAATGTCTGTTTGCCGATCCGTAGACAAATGTAAATTGCCTTCTCTTCGAATACGGAGCGATGGAATTTCTTTCATTTGTTTTCATGACACACAGAAGCCATATTTGGTACATCAAGTCGGCTTCTGGTCTCAGACTTGTCGCCTTTATGAGATCGCCGTCAAGTGCTTCAGTTACGTGAGATCAGAGTTTATCGGAAGATTTATAAATCTGGGAATAAATTCTTGAGCTATGAGCTTACAGCCACAGCACATCTCAACAAATGTTTGATACACACATTGACATATATATATATATATATATATATATATATATATATATATATATATATATATATATATATATATATGTAATATAAACCTAAAGAACCAGGCAAACCTACCTAGGTTTCACCTAAACGGATCGTCAGGGAAATGTCGACCAAAAAGGTAAAAAATGGAACAGAATATATAGCTTAAACTGAAAACAACCATTACCACGTGACAAAAAACACCCCCCCCCAAAAAAAAACATAGAAAAAACTCAACAACGGTGGGGGGGGGGTTAAGGGGTTACGGTTCTTTATTCAACAATGAAAAGAGGAAAACAGGAGAAAACAACAAAGATGGAAAAAAAAGGAAAACCTATTCTAAAAACCAGCGTTACCTATGTCTACACCTAATAAGAATTTCCAATTTTAGATTTAATAAATTATTGGGTTCTTTATAGCTAGCAATAGCTAACTTTTCCTCCGTGCATAGGGAACAAAATTTATCACCTGCTTTATACCTGTGACATTTTTTGATATTTCCCATTTCAAAATGGGGTCTTTAGTATCTTGTTTAATTTTCCGTACAAAAGTAGACAAGGGGCTACTGTGTTTGTAAGTTTCGCAAATTGAAACTATTAATGTGTTTGAAATTATTCTGGGTAGATCCAATGTAGCGAGTACCACCAGAAAGCTTTTATAAAGAGCGCTTACCGTAGGACAAAGATTAATGTATTACTTTCTTATGGCGTTGCAAATGATTTTATATTTATGGGTGAGTGATTAATAGATGACCTTATGCCATACTAAGGATGTATGTGTAGAGTAGTGTTTATCGGTGCAGAAAGTGGGATTATGGTGCAGTGTTCAAATTCCAACCAAAGCCGTTGCACAAATACCCTTTATGTTTTCTTCCTCCAGCTATAGGTTAAATAGCATAATAGACTCTAGTCTTGGTTGGTAACTAACATAGGTAAAAGAAAAACTCTGGATTCAAAGCCGGCTGGATGTAGGGTTATTAATGTCACTCCGTGAAACTCTACTTGCTACGGAAATCACAACAGCAACGCCACTGACAGTCTAAATGACTTACCAATAAGCGAAATAATGGCTGGTCGTTAAAAGCCACTAAATAGGTCGCGGTGGATGTGGTGGTTCCCCACAACCCCCGAAAACCCAATAGTACCCCCGCGATTGTTTCTTAGCTTCCGCGACAGTGTAAATTCTTAGCGCAAGACAGTGTTGGTCCAAAAGTCAAGATAACTAGAGACTTCCCGTGTCGGATGCGATTCTAAGTAACAGATAAGGCCGTTAATGTCCGAATCAGATCACCGTGAATTGACCTCTGATATTGCTTCCCGTGTAAAGTGTTTCAAGGAGTCCGTAATCTAAGCACGAACCAGGGCCGCTTAATTTCGGTCATTGAACAGTAAAAGGTGCCTTCCGGGTGATATGGCCATAAGTAACAGTCAGACATTCATATATTCAGGGTGTCCATAAAGTCTCTTTACAATTTAAAAACATATTACAGAGGGGAAACTGATGTGATATCTTAATCAGATTCGTTCAATGCACACAGTAGTTATAAAAGGTTTTAATCACATTGCATTTGTGTATTTCAGGTATCCCGTTGATGAAAGGGGTACTGTTAAATGAACCCCTGGCTACTCCTCAAGAAAAGGAACAATGTGTATCACGGTTTATTGAAACAAAATCGGATACGCAGACTCAACGAAATTACAGAACTTCTTTCCATGGGATTATGTTAAACATATCGTGCATCGTACAAAGATACGGAACATCACTGATCTAAAGCAAAAGATCACTGAGCAATTGCCACCATTAATGAGGCTATGCTACAGCTAACATGGCAAGAAATTGAGTACCGTTTTGATGTGCTTCATGCAACTAATGTTTGCCCTGGGATATAAGCCAAGACTTGAATACTGATTTTTAAGAAGTCCTCTCATTTGAGAGAATCGGGAAACGCAACCTTCCATTAAATAACCTGCCTGATAGCCGAGTTCAATATTTTCAACCGGTTATAGAAGGTAAAATCGGACAATCAAATATTGATGTTCAAGGCAGCAAATACCTATGAACTGGAGCATCAAAATCTTCCCACAATCTAGTGAAGGCATGTAACCTATTTCCTACCAATGTGAAATGTTTGCGTTTGTGATCATTTCCAACCAATATTTCTGATATTTAGGCAGATTGTTTTTGAAAAAGAAAAGTCCATGTACGCCATATTTCATTCATTTTTTTGATCGATTGATTCCTTTTCTACGGCTTATCAACCTTTTGAAGTTTATAGAGCCTTAAACCCAACTTGTTGCTTGTTATTTTGACTGAGGCTTCTCTGTTATTCAGGGACTACTGCTTATCAAACATTTTCAGTTTATTTAACCGTCCTGAGTAAGACGACAAACTACATGCGACAGCAAGTCTTCTGATCAGGAGGTTTTGAGAAGCGTGGAACCACCTTTTAATTGCTGGTGTTCCCAGCCCCACCTTGACCCGGGGTGTTGGTACCCGTTTGGCCCGGGCTATGGGCAAATAGTTAACCCCCGAATTTGGCTCAATACACTATGAAAGTGTATAAAGAGGTTTTAATACCAGAGATACATTTTTGTAAAAAATATTACAAACAATAATTATTTGAGGAAATTTTTTTTACTAGTAATACATTATTACCAGCAATATATTTTTGGAAAAAAAAAATATCACCAGCAATACATTTTAAAAAAAAAATATTACCAGCAATATATTTTTGAAAAAATATTACCAGAAATACTTTATAGAAAAAATTATTACCAGCAGTAAAAATCTTGTTCGCATTAAACCCCCCATTGATGTTGATATGCCGTAAACAAACCAAACCAAACAAGGGATACATTTTTGAAAAAAAAATTAACAGAAGTAGATTTTTGAAAGAAAAAATATTACCATCAATAAAAATCTTGTCGGCATTAAATGACCCATTGATATTGATATGCCGTAAAAGAAAACAAACGAAACCAAACCAGGTTACTGAAAGCCAGAAAAAAAGTTTTTGGAGATAATAATGGTTTAGTGAAACAAGACTTAGTAATTAATCCATAGCAAGGAGGAGAAGAGGAGGAGTCATACCTTTCTCAAGGGTATTTGCGTGTAAGTGATATAACAAAACTCATCATCCGAATTCTGATGGTTAGAGCCCGCAGTAAAATAATGCCGGAGATGAAGCAAGGTTTATCAAAGACATTGGAAGAAGGAACACGACATTTCTGCACAGAATGTTTTCAGACAGAGCAACATAGATGCAGAATGAAGTGTGCCTGTGATTTATAAACTACGAAAAGGCCTTGGATAAAGTACGCCACAAAAATCTATTAAAACTTCTCAGCAAGCTTGGGAAGTACATTAGAATAACCAGGAACCTATACTGCTTGCACGCCGCCTGCATACGGATAGAAAATGATTTCTCTCAGATATACAAAAATAGAAAGGGGTACAAGCCAGGAAATCTTTCTCCCCGGAATCGATCCTCCAAATTTATAAATCAACCATTCGCCCTTGCATGGAGTATAGCTGCCATATATGGTTGGAGCCCCTGCTGTTTGCCTCAGGGTTCTTGATAAGATGCAGAGACGGATATGCAATGTAATTGGCCCTGACCTGTCATCTCGGCTGCAGTCGTTCTCTCACAGACGCGACGTTGCCTCGCTCTGTCTTTTATACAAATACTTTCACGGTAATTGCTACGACGAGCTGCTTTCGCTGGTTCCTAGGTCTCATGAATTCAAACGTCCTACGAGGCTGGCATCCCGTTCCCACCCCTTCACCGTTGAAACTGTTAGATGTAGACGTCTCTTCTACTCCAATAGCTCGCCTGTGGAACTCCCTTCCTTATTCCTGTTTCCCTGACAAATACAATCTCCAACTATTTAAGAATAACGTCAATCGACATCTCCAGTTGCCTTGATCTATCCACTTCCCTTCTCCACATCCTTTCACCTTTCATTCCTATCTGCTCTCGCTCCAAATCTTCTGTAACCCCCTTGCCTTGATCGATCCACTATCTTTCTCCACATCCTCTCCTTTAACACTCTTATCTGCTCTTCCTCCAACCCTTCTGTAACCTCTTGCGTGCTAGTGGCTTCCAGCCTTGCTTGGGGTGATATGCTTAAAAAAAAAGAGAGACAAGGATATATCTTCTCAGCGGACATACTCAATTTATACAGCGAAGTAATTCTGAGAAAATTAGATATCCTACCAGAATTCAGTATCGGTGGTCACAGTCTTAACAATATAAGATATGTAGATGACAGTGTTGATAGGAGACGACAAAAAAAATCTACAAAAGTTCGTATAGAATATAGCGAAGGAAAGCGAGAAGAAAGGACTAATCATAAACGGCAAAAAGACAAAACACATGGTTGTTAGCAAAAAGGAAGAGCCTAAAATGCGAATTACAAATCGGAGATGCCAAAATGAACGAAGCGCAAAAATCTGAATATTTGGGAAGCGTTTGGGACGGAAAATACGATAATCAAATCCGAAGACGCACTGGGATAGACAAAGATGCATTACAAAAGCTAAAACAGAAAAACTACTTTAGAAAGAAAGAAAAAAATATTAATGAATTGTTACGTAATATCCGTCTTATTGAATGCTGGACAATCTCCTCAAAGATGAAGAGACTTCGAGCAACAGAAATGTGGTTTTACAGAATGATGCTGGGGATATTGGGGACCGAACACGTGAAGAACGACGAGGTTTTAGAGAAAATGAAAACAAAAAGGAAACTTATACTTAGCATCAGGAAGAGACAGTTGACATTTCTAGGACCCATAATGAGGTAGGAGGGCTTGGAAAATGTGATACTCACAGGAAGAATTGAGGGCAAGAGAGACAGAAAAAAAACGCATAACATAATTGGCAAGCTTAAGAAAATGGATGGCGGAACAGGGTTTAGAAATAACGAGAAAAAAAAACGAATTTATACAGAGCTGTAAGCGATAGGAAATCGTGATCGGCTACGTCCTGAGGGGACATGGTACATAAAGAGAGAGAGAGGGAGAGAGAGAGAGAATATAACAACCCCAACGGGAATTTGAACTCAGATTTCTAATTAAAAATTCCGAGCACTTATTGATTGCACCACCCGCACAACCAACCATTCTGCACCTGGTATTGCCAAGCGGTCACCCATCTAGATACTGACCAGGTTTGACGTTGCTTAAATTCGGTGATCATACAGGAACTGGTGCTTCAACGTGATGTGGTCGTAAGTCTTTCAATTCGTCTGGTACCGTGCAATTGACTTCGTAAATATAAATGTTTTAAAAAAGCATCTAATATATTTTCAGAAATGTTTTGCAATTAAATATAAAAATAATCCCCGGATAAGCATTAACGATTATCGACAAAATAAAGCAATCTTCTCAATATGGCCTTGAAAAAGTCTTGAAAAGTCACAATTGTATCAAATCTATTAATATTTCTTTAAAACTTATGTTAGGTGAATTGCATTTCGATTTTTCCACAGTGACATGAATTGAAATCGTGTGAATTGGGTTTGGACCGATTCTTTTAAATTGATTTTGTTTAGTAGCCCCGATTCCTGAACGAATTGCAATTTGATAGACGCCAGGACGAATGGGAAACGGAGGCCAAAGAATGCTTTTTGTTTACGGATGCTGGAGATAATCGGGTTGCTGCCAAGGAATTCGTAGTCTCTAAATGTAAGAGAATAAGTGAACAGCGTGCATCGTGGATTTCTGAAATCTTATGTTTAGAAGAGAAGCTGAACAACGATTCTGATTGGCTAAGAATTTGAAGAAACGGAGAAAGAAAGAAAGCAGGAGATCCTTTAAGGAGTCGGGGTTTCGGAAAATGATAAATGAGTAGGAATTCAATGTGGAATGGAAGTCAAACATAATGAAGGAGGGAAGGGTGAAAAGGATAAGAAAGAGCAAAGAAAAAACAAGAAAAAGGAGGGGGAATAAGGAAAGAGAGAGACGATAACGAAATAAAGAAGAGGTCGAAAGATGATGGTGAAGAAGACGAGTAAAAGAACGAGAAGGAAAAGGAAAAGAGATGAAAGAGAAGAAGGAAAAGAGATGAAAGAGAAGGATGAAAAGAGGGAAAATTGAGATGAGTAAGAAAAGAAAAACAGAACAAAAGGAATGAGAAACAAGAGATTTAATGAAGAATAAGATGACGACAAAGGAGAGAAATAAGGATAAATAAAGGAGGAATGGAACTAAAATATAAAGACGGAGGAGAGGGTGAAAAGTGGAGGAAAAGGCGAAGACAAAAGGAAGACAAAAACGAAGAAAAGGAGGGGGAATAAAGAAAGAGATAGAAGATAACGAAATAAAAGAGAGATTAAAAAATGAAGAAGGAAAAGGAGAAAAATGAAAAGAAAGAGAAAGTATCGTTGGGGAAATCTTAATAGGAATAATGTAAATAGTAAATAAACGTGACAAGGATTTAGAAAAAGTGAAAATAAAGAGAGTGAGAGAGAAGGAAAAGAGGAAAGAGATGATGATAAAGAAACAAGAAAAAGAGAAGATAGCAATTTAGGAAATCAAAGCGAGGGAGCGTAGGAAAAAACACGAAAGATTGTGAACAGCCATAAAGAAAAGGAGAATAAGGAGCAAGGACATATAATGATGTTGAGGAAGAAGAAAACTGGGCAAAAGAAAGAAATGAAAGAAAGGAAATTAAAAGATGAGAAAGAAGGAAAAGAAGTTTATAAAAGCAATCAAAAAATTGTAAAAGAGGAAAAAGGAAAAGATAAAAAGAAAAATGGAAAAGAAAATATAAGTTAATTAAGGAGGAGGAAGAAAAGAAAAAACAGTAGAATAAGTTAAATTAAAACAATGTGATAAAGAACTAAAGAGAATGAGAGTACAAAGGTAACCTTGGGGGGAGGACAACTTGGACCTCCGCCCCCAAACTAAAGGGACCTCTGGACCAGCTTAGAAAACAGCAATGATAATTTTCCAGAAATAACTTTGAATTTCTCAATTCGTTCCATGGAACTTCGAAACCACAGTTTAAATCTGATTCACGCTATAAGTTCAATTCCGGCCAAAAGACCGATTTGGGCCGAAATTCCAATTCAGGCTAAAAACTGAATTCTTCAAATCACAAACTCTGCGGAACTTCAAAACAGACCATTTCTTTCGCTCGCTGGGGTAGAATGTTCTAATTCCACGTTGTCAGTTATCCCTTGTTAATTTCCATCTGAAAGTTCTCCACTGCCTTAACAGGGTATTGAACGCACACTCTTTGGGACCTGTCACTGGATCTAACTAACACCTTTATCCACTGAGCCATGTGTCCTTGAGGACATCTGTATATGAATTTCTGGGTATTATAAACCTAATGTCTTCAGCAACCATTTTTTTTTACCAGTGCTCATATTGCAATTTTTGCTGATATCTAATCATGTTTTTACCAGAGCTGATATTGCAATTTTTTTGTTATTATCGCTTTTCTCTGGCACTCCTTATTACTGGTTCCCATATTGTATTCATTTCTATGCTTGGTCGGCTCAGGAGATTTTTGTGGCCTAGCATATGTGCTGATTCCTTAAGTTTACGAATTTTCCAATAGAGTTCTTTGTCTATGATCTCAAACTGATCCACAGAGGGTGGTGATCTCCCTTCTCTCTCCATATGTGGTCAACTAGGCCTGATTTTTCCACTTCCCCTCGTGTTACAGCTTTCTGGTGTTCTTGAAGACTTACCTTAAGGGTGCGGCCTATCTCCCCTTTATATTTCTTTCTGCAGCTGCACGGGATAGCGTACACACAGTCTTTAGTCATGTTCTCCTATATAGGGGGTCTTACTCGGAAGACATATCTGCGAAGTGTTGTCAAGCTTTTGAAGGTTGTCCCGATGTTATATGGACCGCAGATCCTTTCTATTTTCTCTGATAACCCCTTCACATGAGGAAGGCAGACTGTTTTCTGGGTGTTGTTGTCCTCCTCTTGTACCCGCTTATCCCAGTTTTTGGGGCTGCTGCCATGTACCCAGAGTAGTTGTTACGTTGTAGGGTCGCCACTTATGACTTTTGCTCGGTGTTGTAAGTAGCGGACGATCCCTTTCTTTACGCTGTATGGAAGATGGGAGTTGAAATTGAGGTATTGTCCAGTAAATCTCGGTTTACAGTATACGGATGTCTTGAACCCATGCTCTGTTCGAGATATTAGAACATCCATGAATGGGAGTGTGTTGTTACTCTCTTTCTCTATTGTGAACTGTATCGAAGGTCTTATTGAGTTCACATGGTCCAGTAGACCCTGAGCATCTTCCTGGTGTGGCCAGAGTATGAAGATGTCTTCTACGTACCTTAACCATATAGTTGGCTTTAGAGATATAGATTCTAATGCCATTTCTTCGAAGTATTCCATGTATATATTCACCATTGCTGGTGATAATGGCGAGCCCATTATCAAGGACACAGTGGATAAAGCGTTAGTTAGATCCAGTGACAGGACCCAAAGAGTATAAGTTCAATTCCTGGTTAAGGCAGTGGAGAACTTTCAGAGGGAAATTAACAGGAGATAACTGATAACTGACAACCATTAAACATGGCAGTGAGCGAAATAAAGGGTTCAATTCGACATTCCAACCACCTGAAGAAGGTCAGAGCGTACAACGGCCGAAACGTTGTACTGATTCCTCAATTTCCGGCTCTTCAAAAAACCTTAATAAATATGACGACAAAAATGAGGACGATAGTCCGAATAATGTAAATAATGTATAGGATCACGCGTATGTAAAATGCAAATGTGCACATTAGCATTTATTGACCAATCAGCGAGGTTGCTAGAGACGCACCGCGGTAGCTTCGAAAAAGCAGACGACTATTTTTGTGTTGTATGCTCTAAAAATGAAAGCTCACGTCGAGGAAAATGATCAGCCATCTTCTCAGTCCTAAAAATAAATATTAATAATTGGAAATATATTTATTAACCAATAAAACTCATACATTTAATAAATGCATTTTTTTTAACTTCCCGTGATCCGAATTTTTCTATAAATAGCGTAACTTAAATTAATAAACGCTCCAGTATACTTCGACCTGCATGTGAATAATACTGATTTCTCAATTTCCGACTCTTCAATAAAACTTATTGAATGCTAATGTTCCTTTTGTAAAATTATTACTCGTTTTAAAAGTATTTTTAGAAACCAGTTACCGCAATTTATATTACGAAAACACCAAGCGACAAAAAACAAAACGAAACAAATTTCGATCTTTCCTCCAAAATTGAAAATAAGTATTGGAAAATCATCCCCCAAAATGGAAAATAAGAATTAGAATAAAAAAATTCTTGATACCTTCCAATAATGGGAAATAAGAATTGGAAAAACATATTTGATATCCTCCAGAATTAGAAATAACATCTTTATTTCTATCTGTATATATAGTCTTCTGCAAATTAATTGAAACAACCGTTTTAGTTTCCTTTCTTTCACCATACGTTCAGTTTTATACCCACTGGAGTTTCAGGATGTAATCGATTTATATTTTTTCCTTAGATTAGGTCATTTGTAGTGGTGTGCAGTAATACAAATCTGTTTTCGGGGTGTATAATGGAATTTGTTTAGCCTTGAAAAATATTGCGCCATCCGTGATTGCATCAGATTTTCATCACGCCCAGACACTATTATCTCGACTGTCGATTAGTTGTCTTACGGCCATTATCTGCGATGGACGTTACTCAAATTAAGCGTACGAAAATTGTAACGTTGCACGAACACACTGGCAAGCGTTACCAGTAAGTAAATCAAAGTACTATAGATTGGCCCGGAAATCGTCATGATTTAAATACAATCTGTGGTCAATCTGCAAAGAACGATTTTGTGGAATGGACATAAAGTACTACTATGTGCACTGGGTTATGTTTCATTAAAAATATGGAAAAAAAGTAAATAATAACAGAATTATTCGTTTTGTTTCAATTAATTTGCACAAGGATGGTCGTTCAATAGAGTGTTACCAGTACAATATAACTTCCCGCTTAGTCAAAGTGTTCGGCGACAAATGACGGGTGTCTAGAATTAAAAAAGAATAAGAAGCGTAAAACATCTGTGTCATCCTCCATAATGAAATAAACGTCCTTTAAAAGCATGAGTGAGACACGCCTTAGGCTTTGCATATCTATGCGTCTGGAGCAGCATTTCCAAACCTTTTTATCCTTGTGGAACCTTTGGAATAGGTTTCATGCCTCAGGGAACCCCTGCATAAAAATTATGATATACCATTATTGATATCTATCTTTTTCATATTTTTATTGTAGTTCAAGTGGTAAACGTAATATACGGACACCATGCATGAGACTTGTACTCGAAAGACTAACTCAATGATACACGAATCTGCCACATACAGGTCCTGTACATTAACCAGTGAAAAGCGGTTTCACACTGACACCATATTGACATTTCTAATTCTATTCCCTATGATTATTATAATTTTAAATAATATAAGAGGTTGAAGCCTTTATTATAATAGCCAAGGTTTTTTCAATAATATTCCGTACGTGTTTAGTAAAGTTCCGAATGTTTTTATGAAGTGGGAGGCAAAATTGTCGTCGTGACGCCACTCGTACTTAAGCAAACATTGAATTCAGCAATTAAATGCGTACGTATGTACACAGCAGCACACTTATACATATATATGTCAAGTCCCATACTGTTCACATATGTCTACGTTTGTGTGATCTCCGCTGGGCGAGCGCGTGTGTATGTGTGTCTGCGTACCTCAATGGATGTACGGGCATTTATGTATGTTTGCGTAAGTATGAGTGGCGTCACGACGACAATTTTTCGTCTCACTTCCATAAAAACACCAATACACGCAACCCTACATAAATCCAAAATGTTAAAAAATGAATCGGTTTGTCTGACGATCGCAAAAGCGTGAAACCCAGGGTCACAAACTCACACCAATCCAACTAAATATGTTAGCTCTATCTCTGATATTGAGCGCTTTCCAATAAGTACCGCGCATATACTATATAATTAATATATATAATATATTATATATATATATATATATATATATATATATATATATATATATATATATATATATATATATATATATATATATATATATATTCCTCACTCCAAGCTTGGATTGAGGAATCGGAGATCCGAGTTCGAATTCTAGTCGAATCCATTACATGCTAATACCGTTGGGGAAGGTGTGAATCCTTTCTTCTCCCTAAATAGCAGGACAGACTGGGTTCTACAGCCTAAGATGGTAACTGGTCTAGGAGAAGGACAACTCTGAATTCAAAATCTGCGGAGAGTCGTTTGGAGACCCTGTGGCACGTAGTGCAGCAGGTCTCTGTATTCGGCCCTTCAAAAGGTGTGCATGGTCCTGCACGAAACCTTCACCACTATAATCAAATCTCATGTGCTGTTGTCGGGCTGTCGGTTTCCTAGGAACTGATCTGCTTGTACTCATACGTCGAATTCGACGGGAGAGTCGAGTATACATATATATATATATATACACTTTTCTATGTGTGATGATGTCATGTGTGATGGACTCATTGTGCTGAGAAGTGGGGTTAAAATTCTGCTTAGTTTGCGGGCTATTTTATGTGAAGCGCTGCCTATCCCTGATATGATAGGTCTCATTGGTATGTTCGGTTTATGTGTTTTTGGTCATCCGTATATTATGGGTGCTTATGGATGTTATTCAATAAGTTTTATCCAGAAGTCTTCATTTTTTAGAAGCTTTTTTATGTCGCTTGTATTTTTGTATTTCTTTTATAGCTTTGTTTTCATTTACCTTTACAATTCCCCGCCCTTATCAGAAAATATATGGATGTTTTTGTTGTTAGCTAACTCTTTCAGGACTTTGATGTATCTTCGACGAAGTACGATGTCGTTCGTATTTTTGTGTGTAGCTGTGATTAGGCCCTGGATATAGCCTTTGGTAAAATCGGAGTCAATATGGTGATGATTCTTAATTATGTAATCTGTGGTGTCATATTTCGGTATCAGAAGAAAGTCCGTGTTTTGAAAAACTAACTCAGTGAACTCATTAATAATAGTAAATGGTCCAATGTCGACAGAAATGACCTAATAACAAACTTATCCAAATTCCAACTATCGGATACACAACTAGAAGCACTCAGCTTTGGTCAGAAATTTGCCACTGGAATACCATCACGATCATATCAGGGATAGGCAACGACCCACATAAAACAGCCCGCAAACTAAGCAGAATTTTAACATCACTTCTCGGCACTATTAGTCCATCATACACTTTACATCTCTCTCTCTTATATATATATATATATATATATATATATATATATATATATATATATATATATATGAGTGGTGATGGAAAATTTTGATTAATTATAATTAGCACCGTGCTAAGGTTGTAATATATGCTGGTGGTTAGCGGCTCCGGAGTAGAATACAGCGAAATTTTTCGAATTAAAAATGAGTTCGTTACATTCACTTTCGCATAATAAGCCTTTAGAAATCTATGAATACATATCTTTGATAAATTGTATCTCAGATAATTGATAAATAGCAGAGTAGACTAGGGTTTCTAGCTGTAGTTGGCAACCAGTTCAGAGACACTCTGAATTCAAAACCGTATGTCGTCCTGGCTTAGAAGACACGATGCAGCCACCAATAAGATCATGGAGTCCATAATGTCTACAATCTCTACTACAGTCGACCCACGACTGAGGCGAGGTATTATTAAGTCAAGTTGGACTTACTAGCATTTTTTTAATGTTATTGTAAATTTGGCTGTAAGGTTGTTGTTTGAGAATGGTTTTCCTAGATGCTCAGTTGCTCACCTACTTATCCCTTAATTATTGTGGCATGACAGTAACGTAGAATTTATAGCAATATTGTTTATAATGGGATAAACCGTATGCCAAATTACATTTACGTCTAAACCCAAGGCATAGGGCGAAATGAAGAAAGACACGATCGAAATTCCAAATTGGTCCGAGATTCCATCTTCCGCGCTAATAAGTTTTATGTTAACTTGCACAATATATATATATATATATATATATATATATATATATATATATATATATGTGTGTGTGTGTGTGTGTGTGTGTTCTGATTCATTGATTGTTTGATGAAAACATGAATATATTTACATGAAAAATCATTTTGGTACATTTATATGCAAATACACTTTAACCTCTGCGTCAGATTTCATTCAGAACATCTACACATGATCATAAAATCAATGGTCTGTACGCGCTTATTTCAACCTCTAAAATTTGATCGATAACCAATCAATACTTTGATACGAGATTTGTTGAAGTCTGTTCCCGACTTAAGCAGCAATGTGCTTTCGATTTTATAAGACTCTACCATACATTTTGTTCTCCTTATCTATATTTTACAGAAAGGTAAATGCCTCATTAATGGCGTTATTTATTTCGGTTAGTTTAAATTGGCATAAAGGTACATTTTTTAGTTATCTAAGGAGAATAGCAGTCACCACATCAGTGACTTGTTCTGCAAAAAAAAAGAAAAAAACAACAACAAAAAAACAACAACTGACAATCAATGTATAGTAGGTACATATATTTGTACTTACATTGCTTTTGCTAAGCCGTTATCAGGCACAAGATTAGAATACGGAACGTGAACTACACTAGTATAATCAATTTTCTCTCTCTCTATCTGTCTGTCTCTCCTCTTCTCCTCTCTCTCTCTCTCTCTATATATATATATATATATAAATTATTTTAAGAGAGTGAAGGAACGACATAAAAAGATAGAAGATGGAAACCATTCGTAGCGGACGCGTTTCGTCCTGAAATTTGCAGTTAGTTTCATACTTATAAGCAATGGTCAAGCTGTCTCCGCTGGGTGTTTACTTCAATGTCCACCTTATATTTACATACCCACTATCCCTGATATTGAGGATTTTAACCTATAAATATAGCATATCTTAAAACTATATTTTCTCATATATATATATATATATATATATATATATATATGTATTGTTACCTACAGACAGACTGTTTTGCTGTATCACAGCTCATCAGTGTGGCTATACGTCCGGTTGCTTCAGGCTTGGATCGAAACCCGTCTGAATTGGCGTCAGTCGGAGATTCTACCCCTAAGATGTTGGCGCACTGCAGGAATGAATGTGAATTTAAGCGTATTTATTTTTAGATAAACATAGTGACTGAGAGAACTCAATTCGCTTTACCGAAGAGTCTTTCATTATTAGCCGCAATAGTCATTGTTTACAAACCCACTATATATATATATATATATATATATATATATATATATATATATATATACTTTATTTTATTACATCAAAAACATGCCAAAAACACTACACAATTGCAGTCGGGTTTCGTTGCATCTCATCAAGTCTAAAGAATATTGGTCTACATTGTATTGAGTCCTCTTTTAAATTAAATGTTACGAACGATGGAATTGTTCTGTATTCGTTCTCTTCTTACCAGGGTACATACATATATATATATATATATATATATATATATATATATATATATATTAAATAAGAGGTTTATTATTTCCAAATAGATTCCCGGCGACCATTAAGCGGCTACTACCAGAAGTTACATGCATTCTCACACGATCATCAGATAATCTGCAAGTTCGACATCTTATAACGTGGATAGTTGATGTATACATGCAATGTACACACCAAGCAAATATAACGAGTTAGAAAATGTCCATCCACTCAAGATTGAAATATCGAAACAGCGCCATTACTTGGGAAAATTAAGAAACCAAACTCCAGAAAAAATTCAAAAACCTTTCCTAGAAAGCGGTCGATAGCATGGGCAACAATAAGTGTATATATATATATATATATATATATATATATATATATATATATATATATATATATATATATATATATATATATAAACATGTTTAATTAAAAAGAATCGACTTTGAATCGTCACGCATTTGTTTTATGTAGATAATTGTACTTTGGCCATTCATGATATGCTGGTCAATGTCTGCACGGATCGTACAAGTTTCGACAGGTGACAGGTCATTTGGTAAGAGAGTGTGGTGTATGTATAAGTATTTAATTTTATTTTTTGATTATTACTTTTGGAGATGCAATCTCCCATAGGCCGTGAAAATCCATAGACAACATTATTTTCTTTTTACATAGGGCGGTTTTATAAGGCCCAGTGTTGTTGGTAAGGAATAAGTATAGTATTAAATGTAGATGTTAAATCTTTTTCAGATCCTTGAGTGATATGCACCGGTGAATAATGTTTTTAATTGTTTTTTCACCAGGCTTATAACTGGGGTGCATTTGGTTACGATAGAATACGTTAATGGTATATTTAGTTTTCTTTGCTTCAGGGAATCGTCTGGCATCATTTTTTCTAAATTCTGTTAAGGCTAATTTAATTTGTTCGTCGACAATGTGGTTAGAGAAATTATTGTTGATGAGGGTTTGTTTAATGTTGTTATAAAATAATATGTCTGAAGAAGAGATTTCTTTGGCTCAGTAAATCGTATTTTTTATAATAGCTATATATATATATATATATATATATGTATATATATATAAGTATACACATTATCTATATTATACTCACACAGACGCACATACAAATATATAGCCTGATTAATGCTTAAATGCAATCTACAGGCCATGGAGACTATAATTTTATCACGTACACACATACACACACACACACACACACATGTATATATATATATATATATATATATATATAAAGAGAGAGAGAGAGAAATCGATAAAAGGTTCAAACATATATATATATATATATATGTATATATATATTTATAAATAAAAAGAACAGTAAGATATATAATCCAGTGTTATTATTGATATTTTTATTTTTACAAAAAAATGCTCAATATAAATTTACAGAGCATAAATATTATAAAATAACTGATTTAAAATATGTTTTAACACTTTAAACTTCAAATTTAATTATATAATTAAATTAAAAGCATTAGTTCCGTTTCATCTTCAAGCGAATATTGAAATAACTTCTTTTTAAATTTATTCTTTTAAACGTACACATGAATTCATAATTTCCTGAACACAGATTTAGCTTCCATTTTTGAAACATGGTTATTATTGTGTAGCGAAAATTTTTTAAATCAGTTAATTTCTATTACATACATATATATATATATATATATATGTACACACACACACAGGAATCACTCGATTAGTGCGCAATTGATTAATACGTTTTCGATAAATGTGCTAAATGTTTTGTATACCAAAATTCGATTAGTGCATGCATAATACTCGATTAGTGCTGCGAAACATTCTTCCGGTTAAACATAGTAAATGAAAATTGATTTTTTATAATTACCCATTCATGAAAATTTTCTAAAATTTCAAAATGGTAAATGGGTAACTATTTTTTTGTCAATTTTATTTATATTCGAATTAAGGGTTTTCGATTAGTGCGTTTCTTTTAATGTACAAATTAGCCATATATATATATATATATATATATATATATATATATATATATATATATATATATATATATGTATATATAATACAAGACAGAAAGAATGAGAATGAGGGAGATAAACAGAGATTAACAGCGTGAATAAACAATCCATGATGACTACAAGTTTTCCAGACATCAAACATGTTCTGTAACATCTTAGTTTCACAATGTAGTTTCTAAATAAGTCATTATATATATATATATATATATATATATATATATATATATATATATATATATATATATATATATATATATATATGTAATTTCTCGTTGGTAGGCCCGAGAACCTTTATTGTTTATAAAAACTTACCGGCTTGAAGTTTACCGGCTTCAATAGTTGATAAATCCAGATAAAATGGCAGCTTTCCAAGAGGAATACAGGTTCAATTTTTGTGGGAGAACGCACATTTTCTAAGAAATTTCTCTAACATTATATATAAATATATATATATATTTATATATCTATACATACTTTTGTATATGTAAGAGACAAATGCATATGAATAAATTGTCATTGCGATAGAACAAAATGGACCTACAGAGAATATGTATAGACTGAAATAGAGAGAAAGGAAAAAACGTAAATAGAAAGGAACAGACTGAGATGGATAGAAAGAAATGAACAGGCTGACATAGAAAGAAAGGAGCAGACTGAAATAGAAAGAAAGGAGCTGACTGAGATATATAGAGAGAAAGGAACAAACTGGGATAGATACAAAGAAATGAACAGGCTGACATAGAAAGAAAGGAGCAGACTGAAATAGAAAGAAAGGAGCTGACTGAAATAGAAAGAAAGGAACAGACTGAGACGGATAGAAAGAAAGGAACAGACTGAGATATACAGAGAGAAAGGAACAAACTGGGATAGATACAAAGAAATGAACAGGCTGACATAGAAAGAAAGGAGCAGACTGAGTGATATAGAATGAATGGAACAGACCGAAATAGAAAGAAAGGAGCAGATTGAAATAGAAATAAAGGAAAAGACTCAGATGGATAGAAAGAAAGGAAAAGACTGAGATATATAGAGAGAAAGGAACAAAGTGGGATAGATACAAACGAAGGAAAAGTCTGAAACAGAACGAAAGGAACAGACTGAGTGAGATAGAAAGAAAGGAGCAGGCTGAGACGGATAGAAAGAAAGGAACAATCCGAGATAGAAAGAAAGGAACAGACTGAAATAGAAAGAAAGGAACAATCCGAGATAAATACATATGACCACATAGTAAGATATAGAAAGAGAGAATGAAATTATCGAGAAATGTTGCAGAAAGAAAACGTATGACAAAATTTATTTTATTTGGAAATAAATCTTCCATTTTTCTTTTTTTTCATGTTAATTTTATAATACATAATTTTATTTGAATTTTTCCTTTTTTGGCCTTTTCTTTTCCAATCATATTTTGATTGCCTATTTCAAAAAGAAAAAACCGAAAACGTTTTTTTTATTTTCTAGTATTTCTCAACTAAATCAGTTTATATGAAATCTACATAAATCTGACACGGTCTGCCTACTCGCTGAAATAAATGCGTAATTTTCACTGGTGACAAAAGCAAATTTATTTCAATTTAAAGGCAGTTACCTATGTACTTTTAATCAGTTATCTCAGAATGTTACTTTTTTTTTCTTATTTACTAAGTTCGTTGTTCACTCCTCTTCGGGTACATGTGTACTTACATCAATGTTAGCATCACTAATCTGATGAAGTCTGAAAGAACGTAACGTATCACACGAAACATTTTTTACAGTTTTTTTTTAAAAAACTGTGTCATTAACTCTTTGATCCCTGACCATCGTTTTACCGGTGGTAGAGAAAAATGACGTAATGCCTAGCCACCGGTTGAGACGTAGGTAAACACTTGTAACTATTTTTTATATCTACCGTGAAACATTACATACCAATTATTTACGAACTTTGACGCAGGAACTCAGGCAGAAGGGTTGAAATTGTTCAGGAACGCAGGGCTCAAAGGGTTAACTTTCCTAATATACTATATTTATATGACAATTGATCTGAATGTGCAAACTTTTACTCGGAATTTGGTAAAAAAATAAGATAGAAATTAAGCCGACATATCTTTCAAATTAACTTTTTGAAAAATTGTTAAAATATTACGTTTCCTATATATCTATCGGTCTAGTCGGTTAGACGATTGCGTCTAGCATGAAACAGCCTGTCGCCTCTGAGTGTTGTCTTCAATGTTCACTTTTATATTTACATACGCTCTATCTCTGATATTGAGCACACCTTAAAACTATATTTCTTCATATATATATATATATATATATATATATATATATATATATATATATATATATATATATATATATATATATATACATGTATGTATATATATATATATATTAATGCATGTTTCATTAAATAATATAGACAAATTTTGTCTATTTATTTTAAGTAAGTTCCATTCGTATTGTCTGATAAGCTTAATCACATTATCGTTGAAAGACGAAAGGAAAACACCATATTGACACATGTTTGAATCCAATCTAAGCTTCCGGCTTACATAAGTCATTATCAAAGATGACAATTATAATAAATCAATTAACACATATACGAAACCACCACAATGGCCCGCCGTTGCTGTTTGAATAAGCTCAAAGTAACGACAAACTCTTATTTACGAGCCAAGGAAGCGAAAAACGCGTCGTAGCACATGACGTCACACATGACCACGCGAGAGTGAAAACGAGAAGTATTAAGTATGGGAAAACATTGGTATAAACCAATGGTTTCTGCTATAGATTATAGGCATTTAAGAATGTTTGTGGAGATTTCATAGTTTATTTTGTTCAGGTTAGGTTTCAACTGTTTTATGTATTTAGCTTCAAGGATTTTTAATTTTTGTTTATTATTTTCATAGTTAAGTATAATTGTGTTGTCAACAAGGATTTTCCGGAATTGAGTACGCGGCCAGGCATGATGTTTTAAATGTCTAAAAATGTTAGAGTTATCAGTTAAATGTAGAGTTAAGCGTCTTGAAAGCGAGTTTGCGGTGTGACCAACATAAATATTATTTAATCCATTGGAGATACATTCTCCCAAAGGGCACTTGAATTTGTACGCTATGTTAGTTTTTTGCAAATCGCTAACAGTGAGTGGGGAAGAATCATTCCGAATATTATATATATATATATATATATATATATATATATATATATATATATATGTATATATATCCCATTATTATTTGTTTATTAAAGACGGGGAACATTAAAAGTAATTTTAATTGTTTACTTTAAGTTTTCTTAATTACATGAAACAGCATATCTGAATTCAGTCACATTCGCTAACGGCAGAAAACTCGCGCAGTCCGGACACCTGTAGGATTGACAGATCGGTAGCTCTTTCCCGATTCGCTAGGTGGTGGCCATTCTTAGTT
>OZ038488.1:108336748-108476748 GCA_964036315.1 Acanthosepion esculentum
AACCATTACGCCACCTCGAGGTGCCCATTAAATGAGAATAGTGATTTTCCAAGCGTAGTTTAGATGTGGCACAAGGCTGAAAGTATGGGGCACCCAGTGAGGATCGAACTCACTACTCGGTCGTAATTGATCTAGAAAGACAAGCTCTCTCACCATTACATCACGTCGAGGTGCCCCTCCTCTCCAGGTATATGTTAAGAAAAACTTGTATCACTAAACCATTATTATCTCTAAAAATAAAATTAAATTACGTACAAAATATTTCGATTTCGGTATTAGAGATTGATATGCAGCTGAAGGAAACCAACCACACAGCTAACCGATGCACTCATACATTCATGCAACCCCCCACTTGAAACATTCAAAGAAATCGATATAACAACATTTACTCGCATCAAAATGTGTAGCTCTCCACGTTCGTAGTTGTAGCATCTTTAATTTCTGGTCACCATATTTTTACCCGTCACACTTCTTTTCCGTCTGATAGAAAATCTTATAGACACTATCACGTACAACCCCTGCCCCATGACAGTTGTCACAATTCGTGTATAAGCTATGTATACAAATGTATAAAATATTATGAGACATAATCGACAATATAATTTTTTCTTTGCTTCTCTAAAAGTAAATTCTGTCAGTCTAAATTTAACAAATATATTGTTATGGTCCAGGTTAGGACCAAGGAAGAACAACACGAACACAAGAGTAGAAATAACGAAGATATATTACATGGATGAATAATACAAGATGTGGAAGGTGTTAGTATGACTGTCAGTCTGGTTTGGAGTGAACTACTATCAGCTCGACTCGATTCGTCTCTCTCCCTTGAGAGGCGTAGTATACATAGTGTTAGGAAGAGTTCATTTTGTAGGTATAGGTAAGGACCCATAACATATATAAAATTATCAAATGATTTCTACCCGGACTTGAATGCCGACCAGGACGCCAGTAGACCAGTTGACTGTCCACTATCCAGTATTTCTTCGCTTGAGCGGAGCAATAAAATGAAATTGTAAATAATAAGTGTAGATCGGCACGTACATGCTAAATTTATCATGCATTTACACGCATCCCAGCGGTGTTGAGATGTGACACGAGCGGAGTTTAATGCGGAGCGCAGATAAGCATATATATATAGGCCAATAACAAACACCTTCTATTCCACCGACCGACCCACACTCTTTAGGACAATGAGAGATGTTCTGTCTCAGGGTTTGAATCGTTGGGAGCAAGAAACTTCCAAAGATTTTCCACGAAATTTCTGAAGATAGAAACACGGTTGAAGAACAGGTACTACGATTTAAACCTAACCTGAAGTATGGAGGATTTGTTCTAAGGTATCACGCGAAACACACAGATAAAACTTTGATCCTAGATAGAAATACTGATCTACATTTAAATATACCCGTCATTTTTTGTGGGTAGTATGTTAGTATGTTTGATCGTAGTATGTTAATTTATGCATAGTGTAACGTCGATTAGTGAGGAAAGTGAATACAGCGATCCGAGATCTAATTCCAGCCTAGTCATTTGCACCAACGTCCTTAGAAAATGTATGGACACAAGCTTTCTCTCCCAGATTTGTGTTAAATAGCAGAGTAGATTTGCTTCTCAAGTCTTGTATGGCGGCCAGTCTAGGAGAAGGACAACTCTGAATTCAAAACTGTGGAGAAAGCAACAAGGGCGTGTTGTTTCCACTGCATAGATTGTGTCTTTATTTTAAAGTGATGGACGCAAAATTCATCCTCTCCACGTTCTCCACCGCCTTAATCAGGTATTGAACTCACACTCTTTGGGCCCTCTCACTGGATCTAACTAATCCCTTTATCCACAAGGACACATGGCACAGTGGATAAAGTCGTTAGTTAGATCCAGTGAAAGGACCCAAAAAGTGTGAGTTCAATACCAGGCTAAGGCGGTGGAGAACTTGAAAAGGGGAATTAACAGGAGATAACTGATAACGGGCATCCATTAGACATGGCACGTGGAACTAGAACAGGTTAAGGCGGTGGAGAACTTGGAGAGGGCAATTAACAGGAGATAACTGATAACTGACATCCATTAAACATGGCCCGTGGAACTAGAACAGTCTACCCCAGAGAGCGAAATAATGGGTTCAGTTCGACATTCCAACCAACTGAAGAAGGCCTGAGCATACAACGGCCGATACTTTGTGATAAATAAGGCAACAAAGATGAGGACGATAGTCCGAACAATGTAAATAGTACCAATTTTTGTCTATTTTAAAGAGTAGTCGCTACTAATTACTATTGAAGTTTTCTTTGAGCAGTCAGATGTTAGTTTACCTGAAAAAGAAACAATGCAGTTATTAGTAAGAATTAGTGAAATTAGTGCATGCAAGATTTCACAGCTTTCGCCTCACTAATCTCTAATCACTAATTTCAGAGTCAGCATATGAACTTTTCATCTCAACTTCGTAGGTAGATTCCCTGTACGCTACAAACCCCTCCTCCTTTAGTAACGTGAAAGGATTTCTTGGGGTTTGAATGAAGCTCAGTACCTTTAGTAACGTGAAAGGATTTCTTGGGGTTTGAATGAAGCTCAGTACTGATCAAGGATGAGAACAGAGAGGGTTCGCCCACTACACGCGTGCCAGACCATTTACTGGAACCCACACTGATTATCTGTACGCTTAATATATTGTAAATTGAAATGCTTATTTAGAATACTGGAATTTCTATTGAATCACCGTGTGCATATGTTTAAATATGCATACAGATATAAATGAAATGCATGCACACACTTCTACAGGAAACACTCTATTTCTCTCTCTCTCTAATTACGAATAAAACTTACACCAATGATAAGGGCATTTTAAAAAAATCGGAAATTATAAGCAGTCAGTTGTTCATACTCTCTGACAAGTGGTGGGAGTGATTCCTGGAGAGTCCGTCTATGAAACTCTGGAGTCGGGATGCGAAGGTAGCATCTATCAGCCAAGTGATAAAACTTTTACTTGTATATATATATATATATATATATATATATATATATATATATATATATGACTATTGCCACACGGTCCCCAAACAACGCTGCGCAGGTTTTGAATTCAGCGCTGTCCTCCTTCTAGACCAGTTGCCAACCCAGTCTGTCCTGCTATTTGCCCATATCTGGAAGGAGAAGAAGAGGATGAATACCTTTCCCAGGGGTATTAGCATGTAAGTGAATGTAATGGACACGACTGTATATATATATATATATATATATATATATATATATATATATATATATATATATACATATATATATATATATATATATGTTCCGTTTATACATTATTTTTATAGATATAAATTTATTTAAGTAAATGCTCTGTTTTTAATTAAACAGTATTAATTGCATTTATCGACATGAATATTTGAGAAATTTCATAGAAAATATGTGCTTCTCAGACAGGAATCGAACCCGTAACTCTTAATGAGAACCATCATTTGTTCTGATGGGCTGTAAACCATTCAGCCAGAAACAAATTTCTCGATCGTTCTGGGCTGTAAATGTAATTAATACTACAACACTTCTGGATGGTGTCCTTGTTTAAGTTGGTGAATGCTGCCATAATCCTTGCCTTCAGTACATCTTTGGTGTTACAAGGAGTTTTGTCGGACTCTCGCTCAACTGAATCTCACAGATAATAATTAAGGTGGTTAGAGTCTGGGGAGTTAGGCGGCCAGATGTAAGGGGTGATCTGGTCGCCGAAATTGTCTGACAGCCATGACTGGGTTTCTTCTGCTTGTGTGCCAAGGTGCAGAGTCCTGTTGCCAGGCGTAGGGTCTACAGCAGTCACCCTCTTCATATAGAGCAGCACTGCTTTCTCAAGGCACTTGATGTAGGCCTCCATGATGAGTCTGAGGCCCTCAAAAGGTTTCTTATCTTATCAGAACGATCAAAGTGAGTTTTCCGAATCCAATTCTTTCCGAATCCTCTGCACTGTCCTCAGATTGACACCCAAACACATTCTGAAATGTTCGTCTTGGAACTTCCAGTGCGAATGTGAAGCAGTAAATCCTTCCGTTTCCAAATTTCTGGCAGAGTGAATTGCGTCATGGTGCTCTTTTTTCTCACAGAGGATGCCCAACTGACCCTACTATGCTGTGAAATCGAGAAAATAAAAAACAAACAACGCGCATGCGCGAAATTGAAACTACAAAATGGCGACAATTTACCCGCCGTAACCACTCTCTCTCTCTCTCTCTATCTCTCTCTCAATATATATATATATATATATATATATATATATATATATATATATATATATTGTTATGGTCCAAGTTCCTTGTACCACGGTGATGGTCTAAGGTAGAACCAATGAAGAATAACTCGAACACAGGTATGGAATAACACAGATATATTACAAACAGAAATATGTACAAAGAAGTAGAAGTATTAGTAATGACTATCAGATTTGGTTAGAGTGACCTATGTGTCTCGACAAGTATCACTATTCCAATGTCTTACAGTAATCGTCTGACTCGACTCTGTCTCTGACTGACTGTGACTCTGAACGACTCTGAACTCTGAACCTGAACTGCTGCTCCCTCTTGAGGCGCAGTATTTATGATGTACGGAATAGTCCATTACTATTATGGGTAAGTTCCGATAAAATATATATATATATATATATATATATATATATATATGATCTAAAATCTAGATTTAAGGTATGCTATATTTATGTCTGAAAGTGCTCAATATCAGGGATACAGCGTATGTAAATATAAAAGTGGACATTGAGTCAACACTTGAATATTGCTTTTAAGCATGAAACAGACTGTCGCCGCTGGGTGTTGACCCCAATTTCAATTTTCATATACAGAGACTGCCAAAAAAATGTATACACACTTCAGCAAAGGAAAAACTTGTATAGATATTGTAATACTAGATTTATTTAAACATCGCGAGATTAATACAAGTTAGCTTTGGCCTCAACAATCACAAGAGATGTTCAAAATGATTGCTTTTAGCTTCCAGACATTTATTAGTAAAGCGAACTATTGCTTGGGCAAATTTGTCCAAAATGTCCAGTGGGATTGTTGCACATTCATTTTCAATTTCTTGTCTCAGGGCCGCCAATGTAGTCAGTTTATGTGATACACACCACCTTCCAGATTGATACCACAGACAGGAGGGCAATGCCATCTCTCGATAAAATATCGTACTATAGTAATCAGTGTTATCTCAATTTAATAAAACTACAAATAACAAGTTTTCTTTTCCTTATTTGTGTCTACATTGCGGCATATATATGTATATATATATATATATATATATATATATATATATATATATAGTGTGTATTAAGGCAACATTTTTTCATTGATGCATGTTTCATTAAATAATATAGACAAGTGTTGTTTATTTATTTTATGTAAATTCTTTTCATATCGTCTGATAAGCTTAATAACATTATCAAGAAGAAAGAAAATCACAAATATTGATACATATTTTTTAATCCTATCTAAGCTTTCGGCTTGCAGAAGCAATTATCAAAGATGACAATGGCATTACAATATATTAAACAATACACGGACAAGACAGTGATGATAGTCTGTTTCTGTTTACATGGAAGATTTCTAAGCAACGACAAACACTTGTATATGAAAACAATAAACAAAAACTAAACATTCTTCAACCTATATACATAAAACAGTTGAAACCTAACCTGAACAAAATAAACTATGAAATCTCCTAGGAACGTTTACTAAATTAGGAATAACTAAAAGGAAGGTTGGAAATGAAATGATAATCTTTATAACATCAACAAAATGGAAATAGGTAAACCGCTGTTAGTGGTCGTCTATTTTATCAGTATATTACCCCTATTATTCATATAATAAGAGTTGGGTACCTCAATGTGGTGTAATGGTTAGCAAGCTTGTCTTGCTAGAATAACTACGACTGAGTAATGAGTTCGATCTTCACTGGGTGCACCATAATTTCGGCCTTGTGCCACATCTAAGCTATGCTTAGAAAATAACCATGTATCAGGAGTTTTAATATTGGTGGAAAACCCAACAAAATCTGATGTTAGCGTTGGGTATAGCTGTGGTTCCATAATTTGGTGTTTATATTTCGACCCCGAAACCATAGCTAAATTTAGGAGCATCGTCATCTGACAAATTCTTAGTTTCCAACGTCCTTTTGGTAGCAGCAAATATAAGAAGTTCTATTAATGTATTATAAATCGAGTATGAATGTCTAGGTCAGTGTAAAATAAAAAGAAAAAAAATTACTTGTTATAGAATATAAAATATACAGTTACATGTTTTAAAAATCTGGCAATATTCCAAAGTAGAGATTCGCTAAAGATATACGAAATTGGTTTCCTAAAACTGTGAAGTCGAAGAGAAATATCTCGTCTTAGTGACGACAGGCAAAAAAAACAAACAAACACCCCCCCACAAAAAAAATAGCGTCGAATTCTTCTGAAAGGCAGACGCTGCGTATATTTCTAAATTGGCTGGAAATATCACAAGAGACATTATTGTTCGGATTATTTGGACTCACATCTTCACATATCCTTGACTATATACGAACCGAGGTAGCCAGAACATCTATATCCCAACCGAGGTAGCCAGAACATCTATATCCCAACCGAGGTAGCCAGAACATTTATATCCCAACCGGGTTAGCCAGAACATCTATATCCCAACCGAGGTAGCCAGAACATTTATATCCCAACCGGGTTAGCCAGAACATCTATATCCCAACCGAGGTAGCCAGAACATCTATATCCCAACCGAGGTAGCCAGAACATTTATATCCCAACCGAGTTAGCCAGAACATCTATATCCCAACCGAGGTAGCCAGAACATCTATATCCCAACTGAGGTAGCCAGAAAATTTATATCCCAACCGGGTTAGCCAGAACATCTATATCCCAACCGAGGTAGCCAGAACATTTATATCCCAACCGGGTAAGCCAGAACATCTATATCCCAACCCAGATAGCCAGAACATCTATATCCCAACCGAGGTAGCCAGAAGATTTATATCCCAACCGGGTTAGCCAGAACATCTATATCCCAATCGAGGTAGCCAGAACATCCATATCCCAACCGGGGTAGCCAGAACTTCTATATCCCAAGCGGGGTAGCCAGAACATCTATATGCCAACCGAGGTAGCCAGAAAGTCAACATGCTTATAATTTTTGTAAATTTTAAATTTGATATACTAGCGACTTTTTTGGCTACCTCTGAAATAACCTGGGCCAAATTGGTCTACGGAGGCGAATTAAGACAATTGAAATTTTAGTAGCATCTGATTTTGACATTTTGCTAAATTCACTTCTAGTAACGGAACCTGTAAACTCTGATAACAATGTGTTTATCTGCATGCATCAGTAGTTTCAATGTAGACTTGCGTTAGTGTTAAAATGTAAAGATTTAGAACAAAGTTTCTCATGTGTTAGAATCCTGTTTCCATAGCAAAAGCTTTAGTATTGATTCTATGAAATCACTTTTGTGTTCGCGGAATTATTCTAATCCCTTAAACCAAAAATGGAGTATTACTGCCATATCTGGACTGGAACTGTTCAATCCTTAACAGTGATTTCAGAATCATTTCCAGGTCCTCGTGGGCGATGAGTTATTTTCAGCCCTACAATTCCTTTATCACTTTATGGAACGTTGCAAAACTATTGCTCCTATATCACTATTTTAACCGAATTCACCCCAAGAAAGGCAGTAAAGCCACTAAGACACAAGGGCTTACCGTCTGGTGAAATATTAGAAAACATAACCATTACTAAGGAGCGAGAACAATAAAAGAGTAATCAGAAAGACAGTAGAGAGCGATTGACATTGCATTTAAATTTTGGAAGATTAAAGTTGACTGGAAAGCATGGAGCCAGAAGAGAGTTCCAGAAGCCAGAAAAAAACACTGTTGCCATAGAACTTACGGTTACATCTAGGTTATTCAACTGTAAATTGCTGAGACAGGCTAGTACTGCGTTTAAATTCATAAAGTCTAGGTAGAAGAGCTCCTACGAACAATTATCATGAAAGCATTTCTAGAAAAAGCACAGAGAGGCAACTTTACTGCAGGTTGGAAAATGACTGAAGCCGAGACGCCAGGTCAGGACCAATAATATTGCTGATTTTGTCATTGGATTTGATCAAGAATCTCTAAATATGCAGCAGGAATATCGGACCATATATATGGCAACAATATTCTTAGCATGGACGAATGATAGACTTATAGATATGTAAGATACACTCTGGAGAGAAAAAATGTCTAGCACGACACAGTGAACCAAATTTCTTAGCAGTTGATCTCGCAACTGATTCTATACAGTTATTCCATTTCATGTCAGCAGAGAATGTTAACTCGAGAACGCGGCGCAACGACTCACTCTTCTTAGTTAAAAAATGTCAGAACTTTGCAGCAAAGATCTGTCATGCCCCGTTCACAGGGTTGAATTCCCTTCTTGTTGCATTAGTAAAGAGGAAGCACATCCCGGAGAGCTTCTTTCTCAGAACCCTTATTTTGGGGAACAGATTCACGAGACGATGTTTCCCCGATCACCACAAAATTCATCACTGCATATCTTGGGGTAACCACTATCTATGCCCCGTATCCTCATAATCTGTACCTACTATGTTTAGCAACCGCATTCAGTAATCTTCTATTTTGAGTGGCTCTTATGGCTTTTATTCTAGTAAAAAATAACAGTTTGCGTTTGGTGTGTTGAGGTTGTAGCTCTATTGTATGAATCACAATCAGTAGAATTACATTGCTTCTCTCTGCTGCCAGTTTTATTTTTAATATTTTGCGACATGAAAGTATTTACGTAAAGAAAAAAACATTCAAATCAAATTTGAAATTTTGCAAATCGATGGGAAGATGTTCTGGTTCGTAAAGCGAATGGTTCGTAAATCGATGGGAAAATGTTCTGGTTCATAAATCGAATTTTTCTTAAATCGATGGGAAGATATTCTGGTTCGTAAAGCGAATGGTTCGTAAATCGATGGGAAATGTGCTGGTTCGTAAAGCGAATGGTTCGTAAAGCGAATGGTTCGTAAAGCGAATGGTTCGTAAAGTGAATCTTTCGCAAATCGATGGGAAGATTTTCTGGTTCGTAAAGCGAATGGTTCGTAAATCGATGGGAAGATGTTCTGGTTCATAAATCGAATTTTTTCTTAAATCGATGGGACGATATTCTGGTTCGTAAAGCGAATGGTTCGTAAATCGATGGGAATTGTGCTGGTTCGTAAAGCGAATGGTTCGTAAAGCGAATGGTTCTTAAATCGATGGGAAGATTTTCTGGTTTTGTAAAGCTAATAGTTCATAAAGCGAGTGGTTTGTAAATCGATGGGAAAATGTTCTGGTTCGTAAAGCGAATGGTTCGTAAATCGATGGGACGATGTTCTGGTTCAGAAAGTGAATGGTTTGTAAATTGATGGGAAGATGTTCTGTTTCGTAAAGCGAATGGTTCTTAAAGTGAATGTTTCGTAAATCGATGGGAAGATGTTCTGATTCGTAAAGCGAATGGTTCGTGAAACGGATGATTCGTAAATCGAATAGGTCGAGATATTGAGTAAATTTCAATGCGCACTTTTTTTTTATTTCAATCGAATTTTATGACGTCTGCAAATTTATATTTAAAAGGATATTTTCGATTATCGCTTTTGGTCTGTTGTTGTATACTTCCTTTTTTACTTAACCTTAATAAAAAGTTCCTGTTTAGAAATATTAGAATTACTGATCTCGAAATAAAGCACAAATGTGGTAGGTATTTACTTGACCCCCATTGAGTCAGGTTGTGACACAAGGTCGGTTTTTAACGTGGAGACACGAGTGTTTTCACTCGGGCCGCTGGTCTAACCTGGTCTTAGCTGGTCATAGCTTGTCCAAGCTGGGCAGAGCTGGTCTAAGCTAGTCATAGCTGGTTCAGGTCAGAGTCGGTCCAAGCTAGTCGTAGCCGTGATACTACCAGCGCAGGGACGAATCCCTACAGCAGGTAAGTATCAAGCACAAATGTGCTATGTGTCATTTTGTTTTGGCCAGATTATCTGAAATTTTTTTTACCATATCGGATCCTTATTAGCATTGCTGAAATCTTTATAAAAGTGGGTTTTTTTTCACGTAATTGTCTGTTTAGAATAGAAAACAACGGTTAGCGCTTATCTTCAACGGGTTTCCTTTAAAGATATAAACACCGAAGTTCTTCCCTTTGATTACGTTTCGGAACAAATTTTCTTTTACTTTTTGTAACGAATTGTAAAGTATATTTCTGTTCAATACTTATTTTCTATACAAATAAAATGGAGTGTCTGTTTTATGTCTATTCGATACAGACTCGGAAACTACTGGATGGATTTCAACTGAATTTGGCATGACCAATGAAGGTCGCAAAAGATAAAAAATAAAGTCAAATAAGCCACATGTTATGAAAGTTAAATATTTATTCCAGCGTTAAAAATATAGTGGCAAGGGGAGTAAATAATCTTTTGGCAGGAAATGAATGCATGGTCACTTCCCCATATAATTTTTAATAATCTATACAAATAAAAAAATGTGTTTGCCTGTTTTTATTTTTATTTAAACAAAATTAGTCCCCGAGTAATGACGAATAGATTTGCTAGTTTTAAATAAAGTCCTTATCTGTATCTGTTTACAAAGTTTCAGTCGGGCCATACGCTCGCCTTCTTCAGCTGAATATGCAGCCAGTCGAAAGCCTCATTTGGCTATTATTAAGTCTGATAGAAGCATGCCAACAAAGTAAGTCTCGGGCACCAATATACACAGCCCAATATACAGATCATGACACCGATCTGATGAGAAATATGTCAAGTACATGCATCCCAGCCAAATGTACGTGATATGAGGAGAGGTTTTTGATCAAAGCGGCGAATAAATTTGCTCAGTCAGAAATACCTTCAGGCTGGCTGACCCAATTCACTCATACGGTCTCCGATTAAGAGCGTTCCCAAATATCTCCGCAACTACTTCTCTTCTTGAACAGAGATGCACAGTGTGTCAACCACTAGGGGACCTTCCCCACTCGTTGAAGTGAGGCAACACGTAGAGAAAATAATGAAGACGATGACATTAGACGCTACTTCAAATAAACGATTAGGAAGCAATCTCCTCTACATAGCAGAAAGAATGATAACAGCTAGTGGACTTGAAAAAACCCCTATTTTTTTGAAAAGTTGTTTAAGAGAAAGAATTTATAAATTTCAAACGAAAACAGTATTGTCTCATTGGTGGATGAATGTCAGATTCTTATAGGGAAACGGCTAATATTACCATAACCATTACCACGGTTAATATTACCGTTACATATACCAATTACCATCAGAAATAAGAATAATTAAATCTTAAAAATAAAAACCATTAATATCACAAACAAAGAACTGAACCAAATAACAGAAACACCATCACTTGAGGACTACGAATTGCAATAACAACTAAAATGGATAGCACATATAAAACAAAGAGAAAATAATGACATAATCCAGACGCTGACATTCCAAGCTACTTCAAATAAAAGATTATGAAGGAAACTCCTATCAATAGTGGAAAGAGCGATAACAGCTACTGGATTTGTGAAACATATTTTCCTGAAAAATTGTTTTAAGAGAAAGATTTTATAAATTTCAACCGAAATCTGTACCCAGTGGCTCAGTCAACAAATGCCAAATGTTTCCTTGTAGGGAAACGACTAATATTATCATTACTCTTACCATTTTGATTCACTAAAAAACAAAACAAAACACCTTGACTTATTTAAGATCAGAAAACATTAGAGGCATGTCTGGTGCAGCGATATTATTATTATCGTAATTTTATTGTTTTTTGCCATTGCTTTGTTTAATACAAGTTCAATCTTAGTACAATCTCAGCCAAAACTTCAAGGGACAATAATCTTTTCTTTGTCTCAGAAGATGAATAAAGAACAGTAGCCATGCAATCAGAGAAAAATAATGTAACTGTGATTCTTGTATGGAGAAAAATCTACGCAAGATGCAAGAAGTACCCATGAGTATAACATTCTTTTGCAATTCACATATTTTAGGGCAACTCGGAATTTAATTCACATATTTGGTTTATTGGTAGCATTTCCAAAGACCTGATAGCAATTCTGCTGTCTTGAGATGCCACACTCGACTGATTACGATCTCAACCTCCTGCTATTTACTTGATTATTATCACTATTTTTATTTCCTTTGATTTCTGGCGTTTACACATTTCTTTCCGGGTCCCGCCCAGCGAACTAAGGTTAGAAATGGCATCATACCACTTTCCACTGATTAGAAAAAAATTACATAGATAAAGCCCTTCGTAAAGTGTGGGCTGTACTTGTGAGAACAATTTTTTGTATCTCTTTGAGGCATGGACTTCCAGGAATCCCTTCAATTAGTCTACTTGAATCTTTTCCAACCAATCCTAGGTCTCCAACTACAACAGGGATTGTTGATGTTCCCATGTGCCACATTTTTGAGATTTATTATTATTATTATTATTATTATTATTATTATTATTATTATTATTATTGACTTTGATTTCTGCTGTATAGACATTTCTTTCCGGGTTCCAAACAGGGATCTAAGTTCATAAATGATATCATGACATTTTCCACTGGCATTTTTTTATGAAAAAAAACCCTAAGATCACACATATTTTACATCAATAAAGCCCTTCGTAAGGTGTAGGCTGTTCTTTTGAGTACAACTCTATTGTATTTCTTGTGAGTACAACTCTATTGTATTTCTTTAAGCCATGGTCTACCATGAATCCTTTAATGCGTCTATTGGAATCTTTTCCAATTAATCCGAGGGCTCCATCTACAACTTGAGTTGTTGATGTCCTCCTGTGCCACATTTTCGAGATTTCGATTTCAAGGTCCTTGTATTCTGATAGTTTTTTGAAGATCTTCAAAGATCTATTGCAGTCTGTAGGGACTGTCATGTTAATAAGAAGGCACATTTTGTTTTTGCTGTCTCTGACCACAACGTCTGGGCGATTAGCTTTAATTGTTTTGTCCCTGTTTATAGTAAAGTCCCATTAAATTATTACAGATCCTATCTCCGTAATCGTGACTGGGTGGTGTTCATACCAATTTCTTACAGTTTAATTTCCGTAAAAGTTGCAGATTTTCCAATGCAAATATTAGCTCACTCTGTCATGACTGATTTTATATTCAGTGGGTGCCAATACCGTGCAACCTGATACAAGGTGGTCAAATGTTTCTGGATATTTATCACAGAATCTGCATTTTGGGCTGACACAATTTTTCAGTATCTGTGCTTGGTAATTTCTAGTTAGCAAGCATTGGTCCTGTGCAGCAAGAAGAAAACCTTCGGTTTCAGCTTTTAACCCTTCACCATGTCGCTACTGATAGGAACGGGATGTGTCTACATAAGTTTGTTTGGTACGGACAGAATATTTTCTATGGAGTCGATTGTCTTGCATTCGTTTCTGCATCTAAACGATTGCATTTTCCTTTACTTCCTTTTTTAATGTTTTTGCCGCTGCGGTAGCTGCATTATGTTTTACTTGTATTTCTTCACCTACCTGAAACTCCATTTTGAAATTGTTGGCTTCCTTTATTACTGAATAAATGTTCTTACTTCTTTCATGTTCTTTGAAACAGATCATCATCCTGTCTTCAGTAGTCTCAGGTTATCTTTGAAGACCGATTGTTGTAGTATTTTAAGATAGTTCTAGTTGAACTAATCCTCTGCTTTCATCGGATCTGGGCACAAACGGACGATCAGTATCAGCCTTGAGATGATGCGTGCGGTGGCAAGTGGGAAGCTTTCACGTTTTGTCGTCTGTTCGCTTAATGTCAGCTATAATCCAATTAAGGATGTTGAAACCATATTGTACCACGCGGGCGGTCGGAATGTTTATTATTATTATTATTATTATTATTATTATTATTATTATTCATTCGATCTGGTGATATGAGTCATTTGATGTTGCTATAAAACTTTTTCAAGTGTATCATATTTTTTTTATTAGATTTTCACATCAAAACTTGACGGTATCATATCTCTCAACTCATTTCAGGTGTGACATGAAGCAATCTAAACCATGTAAAAATAACAACAAAGATGAGAATAGCAGTAAAAATATTACTGAAAATTGCAAACACTTCTTCAAATTCCAAGGGACGGTATTTTATTTAGATTAACTTAGTTTTCATTTCCCAAAGCGCAGTAACGTTTAACCTCAGTGTGAAGACATTAATTTGCCAATATGAAAAATATTATGAAAAAAACACAACAATTCCGTATAAGCTAATGCACGAACTCATAAAGATAATTTAAAGGCGTCTAGAGATTTTAAACTAAAAATACAGCCAGTGGCGAGACAGAGCGAATAACACTTGTCTATATAATACATACAGTGTCTTCCCAAAATACAGATCTATTTTACAGCCTATAACTAACTAAATAGTTCTTTTCTAAGCGTGACTAATTTAAATTAATGGTTGACATGGAAACAAACTCTAATTGAAAGCAGTTTATCCCAAATCGACGCTGAAAGTACGAAAACATGGCTAAAGAGCAAAAAGACTTTGGATTAGAGTTTCAAACAGACCCACCGATATTAGTCACCATTATTCACAGTTGTGGTAATTTTATGGCTTAAAATGGGAGAAAAGTAGAAGATAAATTTTTAAAGTGGACTTTTATGCTTTTTTTTCGCTTTAATTATATACAAACACTGTGAAAGTAAAAACAAATGTTTGGTCCCTAAATTTAATATATTTAGCAGTATGATACTCGTGGCCCAGTCGTAGGAACGTTAAATCTTGACCATGAGACCCGGAAAGGAGATCTCCTGATGTTATCGGACTGGAGGGGTCGATCGTGTGGCACTTTTGGAAAGTGCCTGAAAACCATACCACGGGTTGAGCCTTGTGAGCCGTCGATTGTGCTTGAGCGCGCTGGCCTTGTTCAAATTATTGATCACGCTAAATAACACGCGCTTTCCAAGAAAGTGGAACTAACGTCTGCTAATGTTGCCTTGTAAACCACATGTGATCTATGTGGGTGTTGAATAAACACAAATGCGTCTGAGCAAGCGTCTACAATAGGGATTGGCTAGCCGCTTTCGTGCGTCTCAAGCGGTCACTATGGGGGCGATGAGAGATTTCCACGGCTACGAAGGGGCGCATCTATCAAGCTATTGTTCGGACTATCCTTCTCTATGGCTGCGAAACGTGGCCACTTAGAGCGGTTGACTTACGAAGCCTTGAAGTGTTCGACAACGATTGCCTTCGCTGCATTCTACGATGCCGCCGAATCGATCGTGTGCCCCCAGCCACTCTGCGTCGTCGCCTGGGTCTCCGTCCTCTTCCACTCGTCTTGCTCTAGCGTCGTCTTCGATAGTTCGGGCACGCAGCTCGACGCCCGAAGGGAGAGCTCATCCGCGATGTACTTCTCTATCTTTCTCTCCCTGGCTGGCGAAGAAGTGTCGGTGGGCAGCTGAAGACGTGGACGAGCACAATCAAGGATGACCTAGCAGTATTATCGGGTCCCCAAGTAATTGGTCTTCGACGATGGAATCGCGAGTGGCTCGCCATTTCGTGTGACCTGGCTCAGGATCGGCGGGCGTGGGCAGCGATGGTCCGTGATGCTGTACTTGCTCGGGAGGAAGCCGGTTCAACCCGACCAGGGTGAAAACCGATACAGACAGACAGAGAAGAGTAGACGGGTATCCTCGAATACGAGTGGCCAGCTATACTATACCCCTTAAAGTATTAGATGCACAATATATTTTCGCATTTTTGCATGCAGATGTAGATCCGTCTTTGTCTTGTTCTCCCCGGCTTGATGCGTAGGCAAATATTACAGGAAATGAATCCTAGAATTGCCAATTAGTCATTAAGACGGGAACTGTGGATGGACGATGCTTGTATCGTTGAAAAAAGTTTAAATCATCAATTTATAATATCCGCTGCTCTCCACTAGAACAACAGCGCCCTGGGGGTGGCGATAAACTACATCTGCATCCTGGAGATGATGATAAATTGCGTCCAACAGAATGGCCGTTTTTAAAAAAATAATGTTCCCGGCTAGACGTTTTTGGAAAAATTGTATTATCAGCTCTACGTTTCCGAAAGAATAATGTTGTCAGCAGTGCGTTTTTGAAAAAAATAATGTTCCCGGCTATACATTTTTGGAAAAATGGTATTACCAGCTATATGTTTTTATTTTATTTTATTTTTTTAAAAATATTACCAGCTAATGTTTTTGGAAAAATAAGCAATATATTTTTGAAAAAAAAAGGAAAATATATATTACCGGCTAAACATCTTTTGAAAAAAAAAAGAAAAAATATTACCAGAGATACATATTTGAAAGAAAATTATTACCAGAAATAGATGTTTTGAAGGAAAAATTTTACCAGAAATAGATTTTCTGAAGGAAAAATATTACCAGAAATAGATTTTCTGAAGGAAAAATATTACCAGAAATAGATTTTCTGAAGGAAAAATATTACCAGAAATAGATTTTCTGAAGGAAAAATATTACCAGAAATAGATTTAAAAAAAATATTACCAACAAAAGAAAAATTTTGTCGGCATTAAATGACCCTTTGAAGTTGGCATGCCGTAAAACCAAGACAAACCAAACCAAACCAATGCAACATCAATTAGAAATACCCGCTGTTTAAGGGTTAAACCAAGCATTTATTCACGATATCCACAGGTATCTTTTCGGAAAACAGCAAACTTTCAGGAGCTACAGAAAATAAGGAAGGCTGTTGGAAAATTACCATCCATCTCAAAGAAAATCCGATTAAGCAAGGTTCTCGTTAGATAGGCACTTTAAAATGGATTTTCTATAGCGTTTCTAAGTGTACGTTTTAGATATTTTTCCGACAACTTTCAATGAGGATAATCCTATTTCCTCGTTGATGTGAGGAGCTATCTTCATGAAGATTTACCGGATAGGTTGGTTAAATGGCTAACATTGAATCTTTTCTGCGTTCATTAGATTTCACACGGCTCTATTTTATTTATGGTGGGGCTGGCAGTTTGTGATAAAGATTATCGTAGAAAATTAGTATCATTAAATGAAATGAAATCAACCATTTAATGCGCCCAGGTACTCTAATTTGAATTACAAAACCAATATAAATCTGAATGGACATTGTTTTAATAAACCTTCAAATTATGTATACATGAAATTGAATATCGTGCAGAATATTTTAATAAGCCTTTAGTACAATGATTTAATTTATTTTTGTGAACATTTTCTTTTACTCTATCGCAGCAAAAACAACACATTGTAGCAAAATTTAAAGTAGAGTAATACTGTTAAAATACTCTAAAGGCTTACCGCCATATCAAGTTGAAACACCGATTCCCCTACCGAAGTTAAGCAATGACGAACCTGATCAGTACCTATATGGGTGACCGCTTGGTTCTGTAAGCTTGAATGTGCAAGGGATGCAAAGGATAATGTCTCGGAATCGTTAATCAGCGAGCTGAGTTCAAATTTCAATTGAGTTCGTTATATTCACTTACGCACAAATACTCTTGGGAAAGGTATGATTCCATCTCTTCTCCCCTAGCTGTGGGTTAATTAGTAAGGATTGTATCACTAAATCATTATTAACTCCACAAATTCTTACAATCTAAAAATACTTTCTGAATTTAAATAACCTGAAAACGGTTGATAAGCCATAAAAAACGAATCAACCAATAAAAATACTCTAACTTGAACAAGGAAACGCTTCCAGGTCCATTTTAAAATTTAAACATAATAGTGTAGTAGCTTCGTTCACGCTCACCACGATAATACTGGTCCGATTTTGATGCTAGTTTTGTGTGTATTGCTAAAACTGATGAGAAAATCATAACAATATTGAAAGAAGAAAAGAAATGAAAAGATTACTGGTTTGGTTTGGTTTGTTTTACGGCATATCAACACTTCCATGGGTTATTTAAAGCCGACAAAATGTTTTTTGTTGTTAATAATTTTTTTCAAAAATCTATTCCTGGTATTATTTTTTCCTTCAAAAAATCTATTTTTGGTAATATTTTTTTCGGCAAAAAATCTATTTCTTGTAATTTTTTTTTCTTCAAAAATCTATTTCTGCTAATAATTTTCATTCAAACATCTATCACTGGTAATATTTTTTTAATTTTTTTTTCAAAAAATGTATAGCTGGTAATATTTTTTTCAAAAAATGTATAGCTGGTAATGCTTTTTTATCCAAAAATGTATTGATTGGTAATATTTATTTTTCAAAAATGTATAGCTGGTAATATTTTTTTTGTTTAAAAATGTATTGCTAGTAATAATTTTTTTTTACAAAGTATTTCTTGTATTAAAATCTATTTTTACAGCTTCTTAGTGTTTTGACAACAGTTCGGGGGTTAACTATTTGCCCATAGCTGGGTCCCTAACAGGTGCTACCCCCAAGGGTCAGGGTGGACCTGGAAACACCAGCAATTAAGAGGTGATTGCACGCTCCTCAAAACATCCTGATCAGAGGCCTTGCTGTTGAATGTAGTTTATCGTCTTACCCAGGACTCGGATGTAGTTTATCTTCATACCCAGGCCGAACAAAGATTACTAATTGTTACATAAAATAATGATAATTTTTTCAAGGATTTAACCCCGAGCAATGCGGGATTGTTACTAAACCGCAAGACGTTACAGAGAGTGAGAGTAAGAGTAAAGAGGGGTGTTTGAGGAAAGGATATAGAGAAAGACGGAGATCAGGATCAAGCCATCAGAAGATGTCAGTTGACATTACATTTGAATATTTGAAGATTATAGCTATCAGGGAAGCAAGTAAGAGGAAGGGAGTTACACTGCCGGGAAGTGCTAGCGAAAAAGCGGTTGGCGTAGAAGAGGCAGTTTTGTTTAACTGTTTCAACAGTAAATGGGTGGGACCGAGATGTCAACCTAGTAGAACGCTTAAATTCATGCAGTTGGGGTACCGGTGAAAATAGATCGTCAGAGTATTAGCCATGAAAATATTTATAGAAAAGACAGAGGGAAGCCACAGTACGTCTGTGAGAAAGTGAGGAAAACTTCCACACTTTATTACCAAAAGTATTCTAAATTGTGAGCATGCACATCCTGATACAATTTAATACTTATAATGCGACGGGGGCACTTCGATATCGCGTAATGGTTAGATAAATCTATAAATGAAAAGTGATTTTAGGTAGGTTTTAGTAAAAAGATATACATACAGAGTAATTCCTATGAAAGGATGGTCATAGTCGTAACTTCAGGTTCACCCTCAGAAGATCTTAAGACGACTTGAATGGAAACGTAAGCGTGATACTCTTGTTATGACTAGGAATATCCTTTCATAATAATTAAAGTTGTCAAGCATTTTTTGCTCTGTCTAGGTAATATAGCCGTTGAGCACTTTACTTTAGTGAGTAGGTAGTTGTTTACCTTTAGGTCTTTTTATTTTTTTGGTTTTTATTTCTGTCCTTGTTGGAGATTATTTTCGATTAAGGATATTTTGTGTGTTTTGGCAAGTTTCCTGTTGGGTCCACCAACGGTTTTCTGTTTTCTTTAATAATAACATTAAATATATATATATATATATATATATATATATATATATATATATATATATATGTCATCTTGAGCGAGGCGAAAAACACACTAAAAGGCAAGGTGTTACTAAGAATGAAGAAAAGTATGAAGCCGTTGCTGAGAAGGGACAATAAAAGGGACAGAATTCAAGGAGACAGAAGATGTAAATGAAGATCGACGTTGCATTTAAATTATAGTTGCAAATTTTCATGTCTGGTGGGAGTTATCGTGTCCGATGTCTACTGTTTGGCTCGCACGGTTATCGATCAATGTATAAATTAGTAAAGAAAATAAAGTTGTACAAAAACCTTTCTCTTCCAATTGTTTTCTTTGTTTGCGAGATGAATTGCTCTCATTATTTTATATATGATTCAGAATATTTCAGGGCACTGAGAAAGGTCAACCGTTTTTTACATCAAAGGGCAATTAGGGAAGAAATTCCAGTGTTGCCGTATCGGTTTTCCAGTTCTTCTGTTATTATTTTCCTAAATTGTGAATGGTATGAAGGGATTGAAAAGTGTCGTAGAAACAAAGAATACAGGGAGCGATTGATAAATTGTCGTCTAAATGACACGAAAATGAAAATAACACTGACATCTCATTTTAACAGATATATTTATCAAAATTACACAAAAATATCTTGAAAGACAAAAAGAGTGAAATTTTTTCAATAAAATCGGTATTGGCTTCAACCACGGCCCCCAGGCGATTTCGAAATCTCTTGTAACACTTCTGGACACACACCTTGTTTAAGTTAGTGAATCTTTGGTGTTATCAGGAGTTTTGTTGGTCTCTCGTTCAACTGCGCTCCACACATAATAATCAAAGGTGAAGCTAGGTGGCCTGATTTAAGGGGTTATGTGGTCGCAGAAATTCTCTGACAGCCATGACTGGGTTCTCCTGATTGTGTTGCATGGTGGAGAGTCCTGTTGCCAGACATAGGGTCTTCCAACAGCCATCTTATTGACCCAGGGCAGCACTACCTCCTCATGGCACTTGATGTAGGCCTCCGTGATGAGTCTGAGGACCTCAACAACAAATTCGAGAGTTTTTTCTTATCAGAATGAGTTTTCCGAGCTGTCGTACCTTAGTAATCACCATTAGACTCATCTCACTCTTTCTGAATCCTTTGAACTGTCCTCAGGTTGACGCCCAAAAATGTTCGTATTGAAGCTTCCGGTGCGAATGCCAAGCAGTACAACATGACGTTTCCAAACTTTCGGCTGAGTGAATTACCTCATGGTGCTCTTTTTCTCACAGACAGTGTCCAGTTGACCCTTCTATACTGTACAGTCGACAAAATCAAAACCACACAATGCGCATGCGTGAAGGTAATAATAGTAAATGTCGAAAAGTTACCCATCGCACCCTGTAGAATGATATTAACATATATTTTTTTATAGAGCAGTGAATTCTGGACACACTTGCGTCACAGATGAAGAAATGACTCCAGATTCCATTTCTTTATTATATGTGAATTGCCATTTCATTTTTTCCCTCAGTACACCTTAAGTAAGGAGATAATGCCACTAAGACGCAAGTTGTTAATGGGAGTGGAAGAGAACAAGAATACTTTAGTGAGGAGAAAAGACAATAAAAGAACACCGATTAGAATTTGGCGACTGAAGTTACATTTAAATTTTTGATTTGTAAGAGGAAGGGAAGCAAGAAATCGGAAGAGAATTACACAGGTGAAAAATATGAGAGAAGAAACTAACAGAATAGAACTTACGGTTACATCTAGCTAATTCAGCAGTAAAACGCTGAGGCCTATTTACTAACCTTCTACAGTGATGTTCGATAAAAGTGACTCACTTGATTTTTTTGACTTAAAATTTTTTTTGCCTATTGCTTTTGGGGTCAAACTAATTTTTAATCTTACTAATATAAAGACCCCTTCCCGACCACCTAGTAAAACCGTTTACTCACGCTAAGGTATTCTAATGATAATTACAATTTTGGATATAAATGAGATTTAGGGAAAAACTACGTGCAAAAAATGTGACTAACTTATTTCCTGCAGCTAGTAATCAATAGAAACATAACCGAACGAATTATAATAGGTAATATAGTTCGAAATATTTAATAATCTATGGGTCCTCCTTTATTTTGAATAACCTTTTCAACTTTTTTTGGCATTGACTTGATTAAGTTCTGGCAAATCTCATCTCCAAGCATTGAATTCCATTCGGATATGAATCAAATCCTCTTTGTTGCTCAACTGCTTTCTCGAGAGCCTGTACTTTACAATGCTCCATAAGTTTTCTATGGGGTTGAGGTCAGAAGATTGGGGCGGCCATGTCATAACACTCACCTGCTTCTTATCAAAGTATTCCTTCATCAATTGTGATTTGTGACAGGGAGCATTATCCTGCATAAAAATGAGCTTGGTGGGGTCGATTTGCACCCTTTCAGCAGAAGGGAGCAGACAAGACTCTAAAATTCTCTTCTACTGCTCGCTCCTGAGGGTCTTTTCAATAGGTTTTAATAAACCAGTTCCATGAAAAGAAAAGCATCTCCAGAACATTATACTGAACGGATGCTTGACAGTACTTACTGCTAAATTCAAAGAGCTTTCAAAGCCTCTTCTTCGGATTTTAGATTGCTTATCCTTTGAATTATAGATCAACTTTCGTTTCATCGCAGAAGAGAACATTTAGTTAAAAAAAATCAGGTGAGTCATTTTTATCGAGCAGCACTGTCGTATGCTTAAACTCATGCGGCCGAGGTACCAAGGTAGAACGATCATTAGACCAATTGCCATGAAAATATTTGTAGAAAAGACAGTGAAGACACATGACGTAGGTCAGAAAGTGAATGAAGCCGAGATCCCAGGCCAGAACCAATTAATTTGCAGGCGCTTCGTTGGAGTTTGTCGTGAAATATACGGCAGGACCGGATATGGCGAAAATATCTAATGCCCGGACGAATCGTACATATATAAATGAGTAAGAAGCGAACCAACTTTCATAGCAGCAGACCTAGAAATTAATCCAATACCTTGTTGGTAAAGCTAGTATAGTTGTTTTCCGTTGCCTTCTTCACGGTATTGAATTTAAAGCTCTACTGCCCCTAGTCTGACTGTCATGTCATGCAAGGGAACCAAGTAAATCACACTTTTTCCCGTGAACATTTGTGTGAAAGTGAATGCAGCAGATTATGTGGTAATTAACTCAGTTCCCGCGCCGTTACGTTACATGCACATGTTAAGAGTACCAATAACATGTGATAAGAATACCACATTTTAAAATGCCAATGACATGTAATATGAATAACACATGGTAAAAATACCAAGAATAGATGATGTGAAATTTTTTTTTACGAAGAATAGAAAATAAATCCTTAAAAATACTGTTAAATATGAAATAAAACGTATATTAAATTGAAATTTTAGGGATACTACTGGAGAATTCAATACTCGGAATGCAAAAAAAAAAAAAAATCCCCAAAAAATCAACAAGCAAAGAAAAAAAAAAGAAAACTCCAGAAAGGTAAACCGATTTGCTTGAACTAATCGATAGCGAAACAATTATCACTCAAACAGTGCGTGGGTGCAAAGTAGCGAGTATTGCTTAAGGACAACAATAGACAGGAAACTGTGGAGAACTATGACCTCCTCATTCTCTGGCATATAGCAAATTAACAAGAATACACCTTGTCACGTCATTCATAGCGGCAAAAGGTTTTAATCATTCTTACAGTGTAAGGGGCAAAAGAGAAAAGTTCACAAGTCTGCTCTCTGTCTCACCTAATTCTAGGCCCAGGAGCCACTCAAGTTACAGAGTTACTGGTTGATGTTGTATAAGCATAAGAAAAGGTAAGATGTGTATTTCTTGAGGTGATGTTGGAAAGAAAACGTTTAACCCGACACTTGAAGAGGTCAAGATTATAGTGATTGGGAAAACTCCCCACCAGGAGTCTCTTCCACGAAGCAGCAGTTCTTGTTTCCGAGTGGAACGTACCTCTAACTACTGGAATTCGAAGGACCTGTGGGTAATTCATTCTTGTGCATGTGACATGGCGATTCCTAAAAGTCGGGGATGGACCAAGTAATGTAGCTCGCCAGAACACACGCCATGAAAATAGCGATAAAGTAGCAAGAAGCTTGCGACGTTTCGTCTGTGGGGAAGGGTTTTGCAAGGTGGAAAATAATTCATCATCCACAAGGTCGCGTAAACGCTTTTACACTGTCCGAGTGGGACTTACATCTTACTGATGAAAAGAATGGGGATTATTTAGCCGCGTGTGCGAGGCATTTTGACTCCCAGATGTCAGGGTTGGTGTGACCAAGGAATATAGCTCGTCAGTACAGATGGAAATGGCGGCAGGGTAGCGTGAGACACGCGGCATTTTGTCTGTAGGAAAGTGGTTGTAGAGTGGAAAATAATTCATCACCCACAAGGCCACATAGACGCTTTTGAACTGTATTAAAATAGGTAAATGTAGACAGGCAGCTCCAATCCATATATTGCAACAATACTCCCTTTTTGGTCTGATATGCCTCTTGTAAAGAGAGGGTATTGTAGGGGGAGTTAGATACTTACTGGAGCTATAAACCAAACCGGACATTTTCCCAGCATCTTTAGTAATAGATCGTATAACGGGTGTAACAGTAAAATTATCCAAATCGTGTAACAGCGTAAGATAATTGTCTATCCCACAAAATGTTAGATATCTAAAAAAAAAAAAAAAACAAAAACAAAAAAACACTGAACTAATTAAGTTACTTTTTGCCTGATTTTCAGACAAGATGTTTAGTCATATTGACGCCATTTGTCGTAGGAATGACTAAAAAACAGCTAGAAAGGGAAAAGGTTAAAATCCACTTTGTAAACCCCACTATGTCATCCCAACTGAGCAATGGTGAGAGGAAAAAATCGTTCAGGCCTTCAATAATGGTACCTACATTCATACTCTGGCTTCCATCTTCAAAGTCCATTCAAGAACCAGGATGAGAACGGTGAATAAGTTTAAAAAAGAGAGAACAGTAGAGAGGAAAACTGGATCTGGAAGTCATAACAGCAAGAGGGTTCATCATTTCAACTTAGAGCTAAAGAGGTCAATTAGAAATGATCCGACTCAATCCATAAGTCGTTTGGCACGTGAGAGCTATGACAGTCCAAAGAGCAGCGAAAAAAAGAAAGAATTGACAATGAAATCGTACGTAGAACCTGTGGGGTACCTTGTTAATTTAGGACAGAAAGTTAGAAGTTGAGAGAGGGCGAAGAACATCTTGAATAAATTGGAAAATTAACCTGAAATAATACATATATTTGAAAATTATTTCAATTCTTCATGTACTTTCGATCCTTAGATATGATTAATTTATGGTGAATATGTCATTTTCGTTTATGATCGATTTCATCACGATTCTCCTGTTAAGCTTGGAGAGTAATTATACATTCGTATTGCTCAAAGTAGAGTCCAATCGTGTTATAAAAAGCTCGGAGAATTCCAGTAAGATATCTTTAATCATTTCTAAGCTCTAACAATTGGACAATTTTGCTGTTACACACGATGTATGAGTTCTGTTTGAAGTTTTGGTTGAGTCTCAATAGACGCTCAAGGCTAGGAATCTTTTTGAGAGAATACCCAACAATAATGACGACAAGATGAGGAAGGAATCACGTTCTTGATATTAACACGAGATTAGGTCCCGGGAAGATTTTTTAGCATCCCCCAAAGGTGGGTGGGGATAAAATGAAAGAGGTCAAATCTAAAGATTGTCTGCAGAATGCACCTGAAAGTGGCTGACAAATGGATTGGCCGAAACGTTCTGTTAATGGTTACTAAGGTGGAGACAATAGTTGTGGCGACCAGTTGCATTACGTCTTTTCCTTATACGAGCACATAAGCGCTGCCTACTTGTACGTTCATTAAGATCGTTTCAATTTGTCAATACAGTCTTGCATTGATTGTGGCTTCTATTTCTTTTTTCTTCTTCTGTTTTCTTACAAAATAAATCGCCTGTCTTTCTCTCCGACTTTTTAAAAAGACTCTTCTTAATTGGAGGTGCAAATTACCTACAATCGAGGCTTACACAGCATGTTCTTTTTGTCGATCAAGTCAGGTTTTCGTGAAGAAGACCTTTTTCTTTATTACCGTCTTAAAAAATTCCTTACCATTCTGTTAAACGGAAGCATCTGCATTTATATATGTATCCGTATGAATATATCTATATATGTGTATATCTACGCACATACACACGCACACACACATATATATGTGTGTATATATCTATATATGTGTATGTGTATATCTATATATGTGCATATCTATATATTTGTGAATATGTATATCTATATGTATATATACGTCGATACGTAAGAGAGAATTTTCTTATTTCTTTTCTTTGTAGCAGAAGTGGGTAGTGTTTGTGTGTGTGTGTGAGAGAGAGAGAGAGGGGGAGTGAGAGAGTAAGAAGGACAGAGAGTGACGTCAAGATAGTAAGGCGAGATAATGAAAGAGAGAGAATGTAAGAGAGGTGGAAGGAGAGATGAAGACAGACTATGGGAAAGACAGACGGCTAAAAAGAGAAGGATTGAAGAGATGAAATGAAGAGAGAGAAAGCAGAGAGAAAAAAGGAGAGCGAGGGGGAGAGAGGAAAGCGGAACAGGGAAGTATAAAATGGGAAGGAGGCAGAGAAGGAGTGCAAAAGAATGAGAAAGTGATAAAAGGAAAGAGGGTGATACAGAGAGAGAGAGAGAGGGAGAGAGAGGAAATGAAAGAAGGAATGAGAGAGAGGTAAAGAGGAGAGATAGAGAGAAAGGGGAGTCAAGAGAGAGAGACTGGGATTAGTGAATAGAGAAAATAAGAGAACGAGAGGGTGATTGTTTCTGAATTGCGTTCTTTTACCTCAAACAGAATAATGTGCGTATTTACGTGTCTATGTGTCTATGCATTTTTGTATAGTTCGTGAAAGAGAGATGATTCTTTGCTTCTCCATATTCTGAAGAGAGTATGAGTGTGTGCGTGATCGAGAGAGGGAGAGAGACAGAGACAGAGAGACAGACAAAAAGACAGACAGACAGAGATAGTGTGTCATAAAGATTGTATCTTTTTTCTACTCACGCTTACTAGGCCGCCAAATATAATACGAACGTGGGTATAAATTTGCGTGCATAATATATAGCGGGCGAGAGATAGAGAAAGTGTGAGAAAAGGAGAGTATATATATATATATATATATATATATATATATATATATATATATATATAAAGAAATATAAATATATATAAAAGGAGAATATATATATATATATATGATAAAAATATGGTTTTAAGGTATGCTATATTTATAGGTAAAAATACTATAAGCGATAACGCACTGTAAATATAAAATATAAAAGTAGATATTGAAGTCAACTCCTAGCGGCGACATTTTGTTTCATGCTAAAATCCAATCTTCAGGCCATATATATATATATATATATGCATATGAGTGATAAGAGCGGGAGGGGAGGTGTTATGCATGTAAAAAAAAAATTACGAGAATTTTAGTAGAGCGTCCACGCAACATATATGGCCTGAAGATTGCGTTCATGCATAAAACAGACTGTCGCCACTTGGTCGGGACCTCAACGGAGACACTGGGGACGCTCTATACACTATTGACCACTTCCCCATAAATATAGCGTAGCTCAAAATTTTATTATATATATATATATATATTTCATAATTTTCTGTGAGGTACAAAATTTTATGGAAATAAAAACGGTAAGACTATTCATGCGTTTGTTTTACAATCATGTTTTTATCAGAAAGAATAAAAATTTTATTTACATTATATATATATATATATATATATATATATATAGTGAGAGAGAGGGAGTAGGTTAGTAGTCTTTTTTTCATTTTCTGAAGCAGGAAAAATAAAAGAACATTTATATATGTCTTTATTGGCAAGTGAGTGCGTCAGTGTTTGCACTAAATAGAAAGATAGATACAAAGAAATATTTCTCAGAGAAGTGTATGTTTGTAGTTGTGTTGCTGTGTGAGATTGGATGTGGCCTATGTGTATATATATATATATATATATATATATATATATATATATATACATATATATAGTTATATATATATCTATATATATATATATTCATTTGTATGGACATTAGTTAGGTTTGAAAGCTTTTGCGATCATGATTGTCTGAGGATTACAAAAGCGTGAAACTCACGGTCACAAACTCATATCCCTACAAATGAGTATGTTAATATGCTAGCGCTATCACTGATATTGAGCCCTTTCAATAAGTACCAGCTCACACACACACACACACACAGACACACACACACACACACACATATATATATATATAAAGAGAGAGAGGGAAAACTGATTTTCTTGTTTGTTAAACACACGTGTAAGTATAATGCTAGAATGTGGTTGTGTGCAAAAGATGAAGAAGGAGAGATGGAGAGAGAGGGAGAGAAAGAGGGAGATGGAGAGAGCTAGGGAAAAAAAGAGAATGAGTGATGGAGAGACAAAGAAAAAGTGAGAGTGGGAGCTATTTTAAGCAAATGCATTGTTCAGACTCAATCACGAAGTGGCTTAATGGTGTGAAGGAATTTACTCTTACTTTTGGTCCTCGTCTACAGACGTGGTTGTTGGTATTGTTTAAATAAATAAAATCATTTTGGTTTTCATTCATTTCTGGAGAAAATACTAAATGCAGTCAGCACAGATAACAAGCAGCAACTTAAAAATGGCCTTCCTCTCACTCTTCTTTTTTCTTTTCAAACATTCTTTGTATTTTATACTGATTATTTATCCTTGCATTTCTTTCGACGCTACCCGTGCACCCGTATCTCTGCCAGAAGAAAAATGATCGCGAATCATTTGCCGTCATCTATTTTCTTTCGGGTTTTTTCTTTGTATGCATACCTATATACACAAATAATGATGGATAACAACTCGTTTGCCAGTACACCAATCCACTACGGCAGACATAAATCCCTGTTGGAGAAACCTGCTCAGACACATTTGTTTAATACCTACAGACCCCATCTGAAACTATGCTGAACGGGTCTTATTTACAGTTTCTGGGAGAGTGCTCATTTTCTTTTGAACAAGGTTAGTACAGTCAAACCCCCGCTGATCATGACATGTGACTTCCCTCGGTCACGATGACTTGTGACTTCGTGCTAGCAGAACCATCAGCGGCCTCCGAACAGTTTCGTTTATCCAATTTCACTCACAATCTTTGGTTAAGCCGTGGTATAGCTTTAAAGAACTTTTCTAAGCTGTCGCATGTTGAAATCCCGTCCCTAGACCAGTTACATGAAGAAGTGTCAAATCAACCCTGGGGAAATTCGAACCAGGGTTGCATGAGTCATTTAATGCCGTAATCTAAATATTTTGTACGCAATTTTAAATATATTTTGAGCGCAATTGTATGCCTTCAACTACTGATCAAATTTATTGTTGGTCTCTGTCTATAGAAAGTTGTAACGAGGCGAAGTGGAAAAATCAGGCGTGGCTGACCACATATGGAGAGTAAAGGGAGATCACCGCCCTCTGTGGGATCAAGTTGAGATCACAGACAAAGAACATCATTGGAAAATTCGTAAACTTAAGGAATCAGCACATATACTAGGCCACAAAAATCTCCTGAGTCGACCAAGCATAAAACTGAATACAATATGGGAACCAGTAATAAGGAGTGCCAGAGAAAAGCGATAATAACAACAAAAATTGCAATAAGAGCTCTGGTAAAAACATGTAGGATAACTGCAAAAATTGCAATATGAACACTAGTAAAAAATGGATGCTGAAGACATTAGGTTTATATACCCAGAAATTCATACTCAAGGACTCATGGCAAAGTGGATAAAGGCGTTGGTTAGATCCAGTGACAGGACCCAAAGTATGCGAGTTCAATACCTGGTTAAGGCGGTGGAGAACTTGGAGAGGGGAATTAACAGGAGATAACTGATAGCTGGCATCCATTAAACATGGCACGTGGAACTAGAACAGTCTACCCCAATGAGCAAAATTAAGGGTTCCGTTCCACATTCCAAACAAGAGCGTACAACGGCCGAAACGTTGTAATAAATATGGCGACAAAGAAGATGACAATAGTCCGAATAATGTGAATATTGTATTGTTGGTCATTTTGTATATAAAATATATTTTTTTATACTTTCATAGTTTTTTGTTTGGTTGGGGTGTGCACTATCTAGCAACAGTTGGTACCCTAACAGGTGCTATCACCCCGGTGGACCTGGGAACAACAGCAATTAAGAGGTGGTTCTACGCTCCTCAAATCCTCCAAACTCCCGATCATACCGAGGACTAGGCATAGTCGGAAAGCGAGCGTTCTACATACATATATACATAATAATAATAATAATAATAATAACTGGCCACTTGTATTCGAGCGGCTTGCCAATCCCTAATTCAGACGCTCGTCCAGGCACATTTGTGTGTGTTCAACACCCACAGAGCCCACCTGTGGATTATTCTGCAACTATGCTGATCAGACCTTAGTTACAGTTTCTATATGAGAGCGTGTTATCTAGCGTGATACAATCTGAACAAGGCCAGCTCACTCAAACCCTCGGTCATGAGGACTTGTGACTTTGTGCTAGCACAGCTATCGACGGTCCCCTAAGGGTTCCGTCTACCCAATTTCACTCACAAGTCTTAGGTCAACCCGTGGTATGGTTTTCAGGCACTTTCCAAGGGTGCCGCACGCTGGGACCCCCCCAGACCGATAATATCAGGAAGTCAAATGAACCATGGTGAGATTCGAACCTGGGTTTCATGATTATAAAGTGAACGCGTCCGTACATACATACATACATACATACATTCATTGCTGAACTGAGATAGACAAAAAGATAGAAATATATATAAACAGATAGAGAAATAGATACACACAGATATGTTTTACAATAACGTCCACCCTGTACAAGGTCCATGAGCCAGTCGAGGTAGAGGATTAACAAAAATAAGAAGCACTGTTTATGCGGGTATACGGGGAATAAAACGGTAATCCCTAGATTTGAACATGTTAAGATTGTAGCGATCGGGGAAGTATCCACGTGGGAGTATCTTCTCACCAATGGAGTACGAAAGGAATGAGGGTGGTTCGTTTCACACAATGTGTTGGGCATGGCGGATCCTAGCCGTGAAGGTTAAAATAGGCGGAACTAAAGAATGTGGTTTGTCTGAACATTTTCCATGAACATATCTATAGAGCAGGGGGAGGATCGCGATGTTTCGTCAGTGAGGAAGGGTGGAAAATAATCCATCGCCAACAAAGCCGGGGAGACGCTTTTGGTTGAGACTGGAAAGCGAAGACTGGGCAGCTCCTGTCCAGATATGGCAGCACTGCTCCCTTTCCGGTCTGATCTGGCTCTTGTAAAAGTAGACGATAGCAGGAGGAGTCAAGTACGTTTGTCCTGGGACAGGTATGACATAGAGAGGCAGATTGAGATAGATATGAATAGACTGATTTAGATAGAGATACACGCGGACAGAGACATAAATATACTAAGATATGAAGAACCTGAGGTAGATAGCTAGACTGAAGTATATATGAAAAGATTGATGTTGATCGAAAATTAGATAGATAGATAGATAGACAGATAGATAGATGGAAATTACAGGCTGGTGTAAAAGATCCGAGGGCTGTCGACTAAAAATTAGACACGGAATATAATGCTGAAAACAGTTTTGTTTCGCTGAAAATGTTTCGTACTGATATATAAATAGGAAAAGAATCAGATAAATCTAGAGACCTTGATGGATAGATAGTGAAAGAAAGAAAGAATCAATGACTCAAAGAAAGGAAGAAAGAAAGAAACTTAAGAAAGAAAGGAAGGAAGGAAGGAAGAAAGAAAGAAAGAAAGAAAGAAAGGGAATGTGATTACGTTGTTTTGTTGTAAAGACTGTCCAGAAGAAATTCGTAAACGTTATTTTTGTAAGCATTATTGTGTCTACATTTTCAGGCAATTAGCAGGAAAGAAGTTTCTGTTTGGCAATCTTCCAGATATCACGACGAACAAAAAAACAAACAAAAACAAAAAAACCAAAAAAAAAAAAACCCCAAAAAACAAAAGAACAAAAACACACACAAAAAAAACTGTACGTCGCATTGATAGAATTTTAGTTTTGGTAGATTTCGTTTGCACAATTTTCAAAAATACTTCAGTTTTTTTTTCATCTGCAAATGCAAGTTTGTTGTTCTTTTAATAATGGTAGTTTTATATTGTAAAACTGGAAACCTCCAAGTTACTGATATTCCTAAGCTGGCACCCATGTAGGTACTGATCAGGATCGACATTGCTTAACTTCGGTGATCGTACTAGAACCGGTGATATGACTACCATACAAAACTACCATTAATACCTTTTCCAATGACGGGTGTTCGAATTCCAGTCGGGTTTGTTATAATCACTTGCATACAAATACCCTTGGGAAAAGTATGAATCTATCTCTTCTCCCCTCCCGCTATCGGTTGAATAGCAGAACAGAGTGTGGGCCTATAATCTTGGTTGGCAACTATTCAAAACGTAACGGCAGCTTACTGCGGTAGTTCTTCTGTCAAGTCATTCAGAAATCGAAAAAAAGAAACATGATTTCCTGAGCGTGAAGCACGCATAGCACCGAAAGAAGCAATTATAAAATCTATACTTGTAGCCTCATCGTGTCGAAACCCCGAAGTTAAGTAACGTTGAGCCTGGTCAATACTGAGATGGGTGATCACTCGGGTAAACCAAGTGCTCTAAGCTTGGATGTGCTGGTGGTGTAATGTATAACTGCTCGGAATTGTTAAACGGAGAGCCGAGTTTCAGTTCCAGTTGGACTTGTTATATTCACTCACTCTTGGGAAAGTTATGAATCCATCTCCCCCCGCTGTGGGTTAAATAGTAAGATAGAAAATGATTATTATTTCCAAAATTTTCTCACAATTCAAAAATATGTTTCGGCTTTAAATAACCTTAAAAATGTTGATAAACCGTAAAGAACAAACCAATCAATGAAAAACAACCGAATTGATTATAAACGGTGAAATGAAAGGTGTCTTCGTAAGCATAGATTTGATAAAACTGCATTTTATCTTTTTAATTTAAGGTATTTTAAATTATATTCTATAAAGTCACTTCATCCAGCTTAAGCACTATATTTGAACTTTACGTTTCACAAAAATAATTTTAATAGGCAAAAAAGATTCACATTTTTTATAGAAGTTCTTTCAGAATGAGGTTTTACAGAATTTTAAATCCTGGCAATTCCTAAAAAAAGAGCCATTCAGTTATTTTCGGTAATGAATTCACAGATTAAGGTTATCAAAATCTTTGTACGAAGCGTTTCTAGAAAGCATCAGTCCGTAAACGGATACGCTGTCTTGATGCTAAATGGCTTAACGTTATTGTTGCAACGAATACAAGGCTAAATCTTTCAAACAATAAAAGTTAATTCACTTCTGGCTTTCGTCAATTAATGGCAGTGTGAGGGTATGTGGTTTTGGGGACTTTCTGCGAACATGAATTTCCTTCTTGTGAGAGACTTTGGTTTTTACCTACTCGAGTGACACGCCTATGTAACTTCCTGTTATCCAATTGTCTGGCGTGTGCACATGGCAAGCGCATCTCGGCCGACCACCTGTTTGCATGTCGCGACAGTCACTGATAATATTTGAGGTCCGATTCAGAGCGATGAGGATCATTTTTCAGAACAACCTTCTGACGCACTTGGCTTTTTTGTTGCTCTGGTGTAATGCGGAATGCAAATACTACTTTAGTATCAATTGGGGTGATCCCAGTTCATACGATTCGATACCATTAAGACCATCTGGTATTTCCTGACGTGACTTCCATGATACAATGGCAACTAATCAGAAAGTATTGCGTGTACGTGGATAAACGTTGCTCCTGTGAAACGATATGGAGTGACTTTGTGTATTTGTTTTATCATTGAACCTCAAGCAATGCGATAATGCCACTAAGATATTAGGAGTTACTGAGAGTGAAAGACAAGCAGAAGACTTTAATGAGTAGACAATAAAAGACAGAAGATGGTGGTTGACGCTGCATTTAAATTGATGAAAATATTTGGTAGCAAGGAAGCAATAAACTGAAAGGGAGTTCCACAGGTGAGAAGTGCAAGTAAAGAAACTATTAAAATAGAACTTGCGGTTTCATTAAGTATTTCAAGAGTAAAATAATGAGTTCTAATTTCCAATGTAGTTGAACGTTTAAATTCATGCGGTCAAGGTAGCAAGGCGAGGAAAGGAGCTTATTAGAAGAATTGCCATGAAAATATCTATAGAAGAGACAGAGAGACACCACAACACGGCAGTGGGAAAGGGTCTGAAACATGTACTGTGTGAGCGATTAGTCAGTTATCAAGTTTTTGGTTGCTGAAGGGTGCAAACCAGTTGAAATTCATAGGAGAATGTCAACTGTGTATGGTGCCACATGTTTCAGCCAAAAAATGTCAACAAGTGGGCTAAATTGTTTAAAGAAGGACGGAGTAGTGTTGAGGATGAAGACAGACCTGGGAGGCCTACAGAAGTGAGGTCTCCTGAGGTGATCGAATCAGTCAATGACCTCATTCAGTCTGACAGAAGGGTGACAGTGGATGACATTGCAAGTTTTTTGAAAGACATAAAGAACAAACGCAGGGGTCATCAGTCAGAAGGAGTCATCTTGCATCATGACAACGCAAGGCCTCACACAGCAGCCCAAACCGTGCAGACCATCAACGAGCTGGGCTGGGAACTGGAGAAAACAACTGGAGAAAACAACTGAAAAGTTGCAAATTAAAAGAAAAAAATTGAATGTTTTTCTCGTGAAAGTATTTATTTATATTTTTTATATATATATATTTGATATTTCAGATCGCCCCGATCTTTCGTCAGAAATTAATTAATTAAATATATATATATATATATATATATATATATATATATGTGAGTGGACATTGAATTCAACACCCAGCGGCGATAGCCTGTTTCATGCTTAAACGCAATCATCAGGACAAGTGCACTGTGTTTTGACACGACTATTTATATATGCTGGCCCGTGGTGCATTATGGGTAGCTCTTTTCTGTTTGTTGGACGGTAACTGCTATGTTTCGAATTATCCTAGAGGCTAATTAGTGGATATAATTGTGGATCTGAATGTAGTTTTATGGCTATTTGATAGTTTTATTTGTTATCTCTTTTTTTACTCATTATTAACTATTGATTATTGGTTATTAGTTGTCATCATTACGATTACTTCATTTTACGTGTGGATTCATAGTTTGGTAATTTATTTATTATTTACTTATTTTTATTTATATATTATTATTTATTTTGTTAGATTTAATTTTCAATTTAGTTTTCAAAACATTTACTTATTGTGTAAATTTGTTATTATAGAACTCACAATTGCGATGTTACCAAATTCCCACTGCAATCTTTTAATCCACTAGAATATTGCCCCGTTGGGTTTTGCATTTGGTGACATCGTGATTGTGAGTTCAATCCCTGGTTCAGGTAGCGTGTACTTGCACTCAGTGGAAACTGGGGAGAGTAATAATTGAGCAATACTAAATAAGAATAAAACCATGACGATATTTCTAGAAATGAGCAGGGGAATGAGAACAGCCTACTAACAGTTACTCCAATTTACTTTACTAAAAAACCGCCACTAGGGGACGCTCATGAAGCCTATAAATAGACAATGATATTCTAAGCCATTCTCTTTCATCTTTCATAACTCCAGTCATAATAAATAGTCGCACATGGGAATAAAAATGTTCCTCACTGGGGGCACATTCACTTTGGTTTCACTGTATTATTTTCTCTCGGACCTTTTGCACTCAAACACACGTGCATCTATCACGTAGGCCTACAAACATTCTACAAACACGTATTCTCTAATTTAAATGTTTTCTATGTAATTAGTCTTTAAATGTTTCCTTTTATTGACATTGTATACTTTTGTTAATGCATACATTATCGTTTGTTTTATATACTGTTTTGTACTTTCTACAAATACTTTCACGGTAACTGGTCCGACGAGCTACTTTCGCTAGTTCTCAAACTGAATGAATTTAAACGTGCAACTAGGCTGGTATCACGGTCCCACCCTTTCACTGTCGAAACGATTAAATGTGGCCGTCTCTTCTACTCCAGTAGCTTCATGTCTCGCACCTCTCATTTGTGGAATTCCCTTCCTATTACTTGTTTCCATGATAGCTATAATCTCCAACTATTCAAATGTAATGTCAATCGATTCTTCTCCAGATGCCCTGAACTATCCCCTGCCCTTCTCTTCATCCTTTCCTCCATCACACCTCTTTACTCTCGTTGTCACTGTGTAACCCACTGCCTACTAGTGGCATCCCGACTTGCTTGAGGTGAAATGCTTAAAAAAAGTATTCTGGATATTTTTTTTACTATAAAAATGTATTTTTATACTTTCATAGTCTTTTCGCCCCAGTTTGGGTTTAATTATTTGACTATAGCTAGGAGCCTAACAGGTAACTACCATCCCGGGTCAGGGTAGATCTGGGAACAACAGCAATTAAGAGGTAATTCCATGTTTCTTAAAACCTTCCGAACAGAGGCCTTGCTGGTGGATGTAGTTTATCATTATACTCAGGACAAGAAGTTTCATGTTGTCACAGGTTTTTCATTTTAAATTTCAAAATCCTTATTTTTACTACATTTATTATCGGACTCAAAATCGAGATCGCAATAATTGTTACGGAAAAGATAGACAAGACACGCATTTTCTACATAAAAGTCAGACATTCCCACAACAACCCTCGTAGACTAAATAAAGGGTTCAATTCAGAATTCAATGTAGGTTACCTGAAGAAGGTCGGAGGACATAACGGCCAAAACGTTGTAATAACGACACACGAGTAAAATAGTACGAATATAAATAGTGTAAATAATGGTAACTCCTCATCCCAGGAATTCAGACGGAAACAATCTTTTATATTTCACAGGTGTTCATTTTAAATTTCAAAATCCTTATTTTTACTTATTTAACAGATATATTCTTATCTGAAAGGCACTGCCATGTCTATGAGTCAGCACTTTTTCGTCTTCAATCACTATATGAAGTTTTTGTATCAGTATGAATCGGAGTGCCTCAAAGAATAATAACTTAATGGTTTTCTGTGAGTGATTCAATACAATGTAACACTGGCATATTTCCAATGAGTATGCTGTCCAATCTTATCATGTCGTTCTTCGTAATCTTTGGTGTCAGGATTAGACTGCCAGACACTAAGTTGTCAATAATCTCAACATTTGTACATAATCTGTTTTCAGTCTGCAAATTTTTTAATTATGTTTACGTGGTAATTACGTGGTAATTACTAGTGAATAGGTTTTGGTCCTGTGCAACCAATATACATTCCCCTGTTTCTGCTTTTAGACCAGTACTTTTCAAATACCTCTGGGTTTTGCGTTTATCTACATCGACATCGTTACTTCTGAGAGAATATTAGCTATTTAACGGTGGGGTTGTTCCCAGGTGTTTTTAATTATTTAATCAGTGTTTTCCTATTCACGTTTGTCAGTGGTGAACACTATATTGATTCCGTTCTTCGGGCAAAAAATCCCCATTGATACCGCATACACGAGGTCGGGGTGGTTTCTACCTCCCTAGATTTCGGCATAGCTTCGTCTCGTTTGGGTTCCCCTATAGATCCTATCAAGGTTTTCGTATTGATGTATAGTTTGGTATAATTGATATCTTTGTGTGGGGTGTGATTTTTTCACTTAATAGGTGTTGTATTATCTGTTTCTATACTTTTTTGCTGTTTCTTAAGTGGTGTAGTGTTTCGTGGTGATTGTTTGCTTTGAATTGTGCTGACCTCTTCTTGGCCGTGTTTATGTATAGGCTCTTTTAATTGCGTTATGTAGGATTGACTTCTTTTTACCGTGTTGAGCTGATCTTTTTTTTACCGTGTCAGTTCATAATGCCGCTCGATTTTTTAAACCTATTTGTAGGTCATAATTAAGTGTTTGTGCTTGTGTGCGCGCGCGCGTGTGTGTATGCTGGTCTTAAATTTGTGTATTTGGGCAGTAATATATGTTTCATTAAAATGACTGACAAGGTACTTCTGCAAGTTTTTAATGAGTGTATATGTACCTTGTCAGTCATTTTTAATAAAACATACGCACACACACATATACATATATAAGTTAGTACGCTCGCGTGTGTCTGTGTGTGTGTGTGAATCCTGACCGTATGAGCAAGACTTTAGGACCGGTGGAGGAAACAACGGATCTAATTAATTTTTCTTGCAGTAGGTTCATTAATCTGACAAATGATGTCATGTGGATCCGTTACTACATTTGTACATGACTAATGTTTTGGAAGACCATAACCGTTTTGAAGATCATGAACCTCTAAGGAACTTCTCTCAATCCTCACTTTCCGTCCATGATAGAAGGTCAAAATTGTTTAAGATTTATTCTCCATTCCCTTTCCCATAGGTATAAAGTTGCAAGCTTATTGTTACTATATCATTATTTCCATAGCAAGCTTTCAGAAAAGATCTATTCTTTACTTCCTCCAGTTTCAGACCTTTACAGCTAGGACACGCCATGCTACTCCCATAGTGCTGAATTCGCCTCATTTCCTCCGTATTCCAAATTTAAGAAGAAAGTTCCACTCGGGCAGCTTTTTACAAAGAACTGTCACTTTTTGTAAAACACTTCAGTGTGGTTGCTTCCCTAAAAAAATAACATCTTGACACTTTCTAGTCAAAGATCATTCGTTAGCTATCTTCCTTATCCTCATAATCTTAAACCCCTTCTACTTTCTTTCATAATCACTCATACCTTGGGTGGCTCATGAACCTTGTATTGGGTTAAATTCTGGATAAGAAAATGATAAAAATGCCGATTGGGAGGAAAAACAGTGTAGATGGTTATATCAGATTGGAAGTTACTGAAAATATTAACAATTCATGGATTAAATAATGCAAAATCATTCACAGAGACTGAGACATTGGCACGAAACCAAAGCATATAGAGGAAGCTGGTCCGGGGCTCATCTGCGCAATGGCTCCCGGAACAACATCCAGTTAACAGACGGATGATGAATCCAGGAAATAAAAATTCATCGAAAGGGTTTCTAGTCAGATTAGCTGGTAAACAAGTTAATACAAGACAGTTGCCGGAAGAATATGGAATATGGATTGTTCTGAAAGAGTTTCAAGCTGGATTACCTCGTTAACATTTTGTTGGATATTGATGGAATCTTCCGAAAGATGAGTTTGCAAGTAATATAATCCATGCTCTTAAATAGTTTAATAAAGCAAGCATCCAGGTAAATGAGTTGCTAACCTAGCATACTCAGTTGATTCGTCAATAAATGAGAATTTCGTCACCTACATGTAAACTGGTGACCTCCTTAACTGGGGTAGTAAATTGACATTCTTCTGTTAAATCCGAGACCAGACTTAGGCGTCCTGGGTAAGACGATAAATTACGTCCAACAGCAAGGCTTCTGATCAGGAGGTTTTGAGGAGCGTGGAACCACCTCTTAATTGCTGGTGTTCCCAAGTCCACCCTGACCCGTTGTGGTATCACCAGTGAGGGTCCCAACTATGATAGTTAACCTCCAAACTAAGGTCAAAACACTACGAAAGTGTAGAATTAGGTTTTAATACCAGTAAGAAATTTTTTGAGGAAAAATTATTACCAGCAATACATTTTTGAAGAAAATAAATATTACCAGCAATACATTTTTGAGGAAAAATTATTACCAGCAATACATTTTTGAAGAAAATAAATATTACCAGCAATACATTTTTGAGGAAAAAATATTACCAGCAATACATTTTTGGAACAAAAAATATTACCAGCAATACGTTTTTGAAGGGAAAACATTATTGCCAGCAGTATGTTTTTGGAAAAAAATATTGCCAGCAATAAAAATCTTGTCGGCATTAAATAACCCATTGAGGTTGATATGTCGTAAAACAAAACAAACCAAACCATTATATACAGGGATAGATAGATAGATAGATAGATAGATAGATAGATAGATAGATAGATAGATAGATAGTTAAAAAAATATTGCCAGCAATAAAAATCTTGTCGGCATTAAATAAACCATTGAGGCTGATATGCCGTAAAACAAACCAAACGAAACTAAACCAGACTAAGTGTCTCTATATTACGTACCATAACGCTTTCTTTCTGTCTCTATATTACGTACCATAACGCTTGAGATAATCTTTTAGACTGTTGTCATAGTGTGACACAAAAGTGGAAAAAATTGGTAATCTAATAAATTAGTATTAGGTATATGGTTACTTACCTGTTCCGAATAAACAAGAGAGAGGTAAAATATATCGCATCCATATCTTAATGAAAGGCGAGGCAACAGTCAAGTCTGTCATAACGAAGTAAGCTGAAAAACACAATAAGCAATTATTATTGATAAAATCCAAGGGGAGATAAATTAAATAAACGACAAATAGAACGAATAAAAGGCCTAATGAAAATACAATGAGGAAGAATTGAATTGTTCATGGAATGTTTTATCGAGCTAATGGCGTCACAATGGCGAAGACTTGTTCGCATGATTATAAAGAAAGTTATGTCATTCAATGTTTTCCGAATGATACAAACATTTTTCACTGTTATTCATTTCAATGTTCAACCATTTTAATATAAATAATTACAATATATAACGAAAAAGTCTTGTCGAATGCATACATTAAATTAAGCGGCCCTTACTTGATAAATTGAAATAATGTCTCAATTTTTCTGCGGACCATCAAAATTTTGCATGGACCGCTAGTGGTCTGTGGGTCACCGATTGGCGGTTACTTCACTAGAGGGAGCCTTAAAGTTCTGCCTTAACCAATTTCACCAGATGATATCGGGTTATTTTAAATACATTCTTGGTCGGCCTGTGAACTTTTTAGCACTGCGTGGTATAAAACTCAAATATATATGTGCGTATATGTGTCTACGCGAATTGATGAAAATAAATATAGAAAACGTTGGGTAGTTTGCGTGTGTGTTCAATTATTACGTAAAACTGTGACAGAAAATAAATATTTTATCATTTAAAGACAGCATGCGTCTTATATCGTTCCCAACATGGCGGTTCTTGCTTGATACAGATAACTAATTCGCCTATTCGGCTTAAAATTTGAATATTGATTAAATTCTGTATATACTAATTTGTATATCCACACTGAAACATAAATATTGAGTAAAACACTGAAAGCAAAAAGACAATGATGTGAGAAGAATATAGTAAGAGAGTTGTAAGAAAAGACTATGTGACTAGACGGGGGGATTCTTTCAAATATAGCTTCATCTTCAGATCTACGACCTTCTGATTATCATTTGAGATCCGGCAGAAGGGCCTCTGGTCGGGGAATTGGAGGTTTCGAGGAGCGTGTAACCACCTCTTAATTGCTGTTGTTTCTAGGTCCCCCAAGCACAGGTTTGTAACACCTGTTATGGTCTTAGCTATGGTCGAATAGTGAAACCCTAAACAAAACACTATGAAATTATTAAAAAATACATTTTTATAATATCACCAATACATGTTTATGTGAAAAATAGCAACAACACCTATTTATAGTAAAATTAGCAACAGTCTATTTTCAAAGTAACATGTCCAATAATATTTTTTTTGTAGTTGAAGGCATACAATTGCATTCAAAATATATTTACTTGACGCCATATAATTGTTCAAATTATTTATATTTCGGGATTAAATAACCCATAGAAGTCGATATCCCGCTAAAGAAAACCAACTAACAAAGTACCATTTGTTTTTCCCCAAGCATTGGTTCCATCATGTTGATTATCTTTTAACATTCCGTAGATAATTAGAGAATCAGAGACAGAAGATTCCACTGAAAACTGGCGTAAAGAAACAGGAATCTAAGGAAAACGTTTGAGGAGTGACTAAAGATGCTATATGTGACACTACTTAACGCTTGAAGATGTTTAACTCTGAAAAATAAGGATTAAAAGATAGAGTGATCAGCTATGATATTTAGCGGTGGAAAATAGTGATTAGAAAATATAATTAAGGATAGACTGATCAGCTACAACGAAGAACATTTAAGATTTTATTTTTAATAAAGAAATTAAGTTTCTCAGAGAATGATAATTGCGGAAAGGATAATGTTTTGATAGAGCAATGTGGCAAGTGTGAGAGTAATTAATTATGAAAGGCGCTGGAGATAATCTTAATGGGCTGACTCAGGCAGGAAGGTGGTCAAAGAACCCGGAGCTGAGAACAATAGCGTCTTAAGTTTATAAAACAAAAAAGTGCGTAAGCCGTAATTTTGCAAATAGGCAGTATAATGGAGAAAATTAAAGATTTTATTTTTAAGAAGAAATTAATATTCTGAGATAATAAGAATTGCAGAAAGGATAATATTTTGATATGAGTAATTACGAAACGTGCTGGAGATATTTGGGATGGGCTGACTCAGCCAGGTGGATGGTCGAAGGACCTGGAGCTGAGCACAATAGATTCTTAAAACAAGAAAGTGTGTAATTTTACAAATAGGCAATCTTGACAATTGATGACTGATGGTCATTAAATATGTTGGTCATAAAAACACAATAGGAGGGGAGACGGGCGTTAAACAAGTGTTGATTCAAGATATGGGGTGGCTTTGGTCAACGCAGATACGATCTGTCGTTCAGAAGTGGAAAATAGACATTCTTCGTAAGCAGGAATAGAATTTAAGGAAAAGCTGATGAAGAAGAGCCATGTGTTAAATACCAGAATTTTGACAAGGCGAGAAAAAGACTTACGAAGGCAAATTTCCGAATTATAATCTTAATTCTAATGCTGATAGGCCAGAAAACCCTACGTAAGAAAAACATCGAGGAGATAATGTCTTCTCATTAATGAGGCAAATTGAATCGCGTCATGAAGACCGAGCAGCCATTGTCCGGGTGCTAGCCATAGTGGCGGGCACAGCTAAGACAACTGGAAAGACAGATAAATTATTAACTCCTTTCGAAACGTGTTAGTATAAGATGCCAATAGGTAAGAGAAGGAATATGAGTGGATTGATATCCTGTGACCATAACCCGCAAAAGAGGAGGTCTTACCAAAAATTGCAAGTGTAAGCGATTCTAAACAATGGACCTTCATTGGATTTAGGGGAATCACCGAAATCCCAGACCACGTCTTGCCCCACGCCGATATGAAGTGAGGACCTATATAAGCAAATGCGCAAGGCCGAGAAGTGAGAACCGAGGAGAATTCCATCGAGTGCTGTTAAGAGTCCGTACTGAAGACCGACCAGCTCCCTGAGACTGCCCACATGAATTCTGCCAAAAACAAGAACTCCGACTTTGAAGAAAAACTACGCTAAGACCAAGAATTGTACCAACAAGTTAACATCGAAAAGCAGGATTAGACTAACACCAAAAAAACAGAACGAACTCCACATTGAAAATGGAATTTCGTAATCCAGCTCTGAGAACATGCCTAAGTGTCATACTCTATTAAGGCGGGTTGGGACAATACTTGTAAACCAAAAAACCGTTATAAAAGTGAACTTTGTTACGTATTATCTACGTTTCATTTTTTTTTATTGATGTGAACCTTCACCCTAGCGTATCGACTTGGTACCAAAGATTCCGACAGCAACCGGACCTGACCGACCTATGATTAAAATTCACAACGTGGGATAGGACAAAGGTTGGGACTGAACAGGTTAATTCGCTAACTTACTGCGGTATCATACATCCTAAACGAGCTCGGGGGCTTGGGTGCTACATATTCGGATCGGACCAAATACCTTAGAACCCAGAAGGTGGTACGTAATTGGTCCCGTGGCCCAGGATCGTGGAGCCCGCAGAAGGTCTTACATATAACGTGATACGAAAATCTGTCATAACGAAATAAGCTGAAAAGCACAATAAACTGCAGGCATTAAATTAAGCGTAGAAAATTCTCAAACTTTTAATTAGTTTCAAAACTTAAAACAACGTTAAATGTATTAATATATGAACCCTTGTGCAAATTAATTGAAACAAAACGAATATGTCCAGTAGCTGTTATGGCTCTTTCCAGTGTTGATGGTCGTTTCCTTCCTAACCCTTTTATTGAAGTAGTGGGAAATGTCAGCATATTGGTTATATCATTATCTTCTCTTAGGGTTACATTTTAGTTGTGGCTACTGTTGTTAGTCTTCAAGTGATGTGATTCCTGTTATTTAAAGCAACATTTAAAAGAGGGAAACCTGCACCAAAAATTGCAAACAATGAAACCGTGATTCTTCAACTGGATTAAAAAGAATTGTACATATATATCATGGAATCGATTAAAATCAATTGTTCCAAGATGAATCAATGGTGTGTAAATAAGAAAAGAATATTTTAAAGGAGTAAAATCCTTAAGCAAAATTAAGGAAAATACACAAAATGAATTGGAATCTATTAACAGATTGGTAATAACTATTGGTACAGATTTTTAATCTGATAAAGGAGTACCTTGAAGGAGTTCGCTGAATATCCTTTGCAACCTTCTCTCGGATTTCCTTCAGCTTTCTTTATGTGCCTGCCATCAACACTTATCTGTTTATCGTCTCCTATTAAGATTACGTCTTTCTATAATAAATCCTGTTAGGACACCTAGTTCTCTTAGTATCGTCTGTAAAGGTTAAATAAATCAGGTGAGATAACGTATCTGTGTCCTTCTGTTCGTGTGCCCTTGCTCAATTTTTATTTGTCGAAGTGAATGATTCAGATTATAACTCATAATTCAAGTTCTTTTCGCAGTTCAAATAGAACTTTGTGTTGTCCGTCTGCAAATGGTTTTGTGTAGTCTATGAGACAAAGGTAAACTTCCCGTATTTTTATTGCCCAATAAAAATTTCTGGTAGAAAAACTTGATAAGGATAAAAATCTGAACAGTTACTCAACGTTGAGATGCACTTTTGCGAATTAATTTTGTCTGTAAGAATATTTCCATAGAGTCTGACCTCAACAATACAAATTTGACATCATTTTAAAAGCAATTATCTTGAAAATTACTAAGTCTAGCTCAATGAAACATCATAAGTTTATTATGGGACCGATTTCATAAGTGTTCAATATGTGCACCGCCTGTGACACGTCAAATCGGTAGTTAAGCTCTTGCCAAATACGTTGTAGCATGTCTCCGGTAACAGTATCTAGTGAGGAAGTGATTCTCTGCTTGAGTTCATCAATGCTAGCAGGAAGAGTGGGAAACATAGACCAGTCCCTTCACATATCCCCATAAAAAGAAATCACATAGTACAGCACAATTATAATTGCATGTGCGTCTCTGTCTATGGGCAGAGTGAGCTCAGGGACAACTCTGTCAATGGATTGAGGGTCAACTGAGAAAATAAGACTGAGAGGTGCCCAGCCCTGGGGAACAGCTGCCTGAAGTCGCGTCCTGCCATTGTACCAGAGGGAGAGATCTGTGCTCGCATCGACGGCAGCGCAACCGACGGTTTCGGGGGCTGAGAGGAATTTTTGTTCCTGTCCCGGGCGTACGCCCTCGGGTCGCCACCTAAAAATAGAACTTGTGTCACATCTCGTCCTAGTGGGGGACAGAGTAAATACCGCACGTGCGTTTAGTGTAGCGCAGGGGTTCTCAAGCAGGGTGAAATTCCAACCTAGGGAGGTGGATTTAAGGGTTTCAGTGGTTGAATGCAAACTGAATTTCGATTACTGATATAGACAGCGTTCTTTAGAAATATTCAAATTTCATATGTAGGTTTACATACTATAAATGGTTTATATAGGAGGTACGGTGGTGTAAGCGGCTCGGAGAGCCGAGTTCGAATTCCAGTCGAATCCATTACATTCACTTAAGTGCTAATACCCTTAGGAAAGGTATAATTTCTCTTCTTCAGCCATGGGGGTAGAAGAATATAATAAAGAATATAAGGAGAATATAGACCGGGTTGTATAGCCTTGGGTCTAAAAGAAGGACAACTCTGAATTTAAAACTTGGTCCGCCAACCGACTCATTTAAAAAACTGGCTTGTTATAGAAACCGAAATTATATCTTGCGGCCCGATGTTCCTCAAGGACTTAAAACGTATAATATAATACATAAATGTTTACTTAATAAAAATATTTATTATATATCTTACTGATAGATAAATTGGTGATAGCTAATTAAAATAAGTGCAACGTAAACAGTTTTGATAAATTTCGAATGATTTGTACTTTAAAAATAAGCAGATTTTTTGTCGTTAAAAGTCGATTGAAAGTAGTTTATAAATTAATGACATTGAGTGAAAACCATTAAGTATTAACGTGGTTAATTAGAATTATTATTAATTATTAATATGGGTAACTGGAATAATTATTAAAAAATTAATGTGGGTAACTGGAATAATTATTAATTATTAATGTGGGTAACTGGAATGATTATTAATTATTAATGTGGGTAACTGGAATAATTATTAATTATTAATGTGGGTAACTGGAATAATTATTAATTATTAATGTGGGTAACTGGAATGATTATTAATTATTAATGTGGGTAACTGGAATGATTATTAATTATTAATATGGGTAACTGGAATAATTATTAATTATTAATGTGGGTAACTGGAATAATTATTAATTATTAATGTGGGTAAATGGAATGATTATTAATTATTAATATGGGTAACTGGAATAATTATTAATTATTAATGTGGGTAACTGGAATAATTATTAATTATTAATGTAGGTAACTGGAATAATTATTAATTATTAATGTGGGTAACTGGAATGATTATTAATTATTAATGTGGGTAACTGGAATAATTATTAATGTGGGTAACTGGAATAATTATTAATTATTAATGTGGGTAACTGGAATAATTATTAATTATTAATGTGGGTAACTGGAATGATTATTAATTATTAATGCGGGTAACTGGAATAATTATTAATTATTAATGTGGGTAACTGGAATGATTATTAATTATTAATATGGGTAACTGGAATAATTATTAATTATTAATGTGGGTAACTGGAATGATTATTAATTATTAATGTGGGTAACTGGAATAATTATTAATTATTAATGTGGGTAACTTAAAATAATTATTAATTTTTAATGTGGGTAACTGGAATAATTATTAATTATTAATGTGGGTAACTGGAAAGATTATTAATTATTAATGTGGGTAACTTGAATAATTAATAATTATTAATGTGGGTAACTGGAATAATTATTAATTATTAATGTGGGTAACTGGAATAATTATTAATTATTAATGTGGGTAACTGGAATGATTATTAATTATTAATGTGGGTAACTGGAATAATTATTGATTATTAATGTGGGTAACTTGAATAATTATTAATTTTTAATGTGGGTAACTGGAATAATTATTAATTATTAATGTGGGTAACTGGAATGATTATTAATTATTAATGTGGGTAACTTGAATAATTAATAATTATTAATGTGGGTAACTGGAATAATTATTAATTATTAATGTGGGTAACTGGAATAATTATTAATTATTAATGTGGGTAACTGGAATGATTATTAATTATTAATGTGGGTAACTGGAATAATTATTAATTATTAACGTGGTTAATTGGAATAATTATTAATTATTAATGTGGGTAACTGGAATAATTATTAATTATTAATGTGGGTAACTGGAATAATTATTAATTATTAATGTGGGTAACTGGAATAATTATTAATTTTTAATGTGGGTAACTGGAATAATTATTAATTATTAATGTGCTTAATTGGAATAATTATTAATTATTAACGTGGTTAACTGGAATAATTATTAATTATTAATGTGGGAAACTGGAATGATTATTAATTATTAATGTGGGTAGCTGGAATGATTCTTAATTATTAACGTGGGTAACTGGAATGATTCTTAATTATTAACGTGGGTAACTGGAATGATTATTAATTATTAATGTGGGTAACTGGAATGATTATTATTAATGTGGTAACTGGAGTGATTATTAATTATTAACGTGGGTAGCTGGAATGATTATTTAGAAACGGATAAATTAAGATTAATTTGTCTTGTTTCGCTATTGACGGTAAAGAGATAGCAAAAACTCTTTGAAAGATATTGGTGGTTAAATTTAATAAGCAGTTTGTCTACCTAAAAATCGCTTGTAATATGATAGTTTATACGAAATTATGTTGAGGGAGAAAAGCGTAGAGAATGTGCTCTTACACCTTTGAAACTTCTTGTTTCTTAATATTGAGTGACGGAGCGGAATTTTGTTTTCATATCTCTTCTTTAACGTTTATGTGTATTGGATGTATGGCTGCGTGATTAGAACGTTTGCTTTCCTACCATAAGGTTCGGGTTCGAATCTCATCTTGGTTGATTTATGAGGAAAGTGACTTCTTGATGTTATGGATCTTGGATGGATAAACTGTCGTCTAAATGACACAAAAAGGAAAATAACACTGACATCTCATTTTAACAGATATATTTACCAAAATTGCGCAAAAATATCCTGAAAGACGATAGAGTGAAATTTATTCAATAAAATCGCAATTGGCTTCTACCACGGCCTCCAGACGACTTCTAATCTCCTGCAACTCTTCTGGACGGTCTCCTTCTTTAAGTTGGTAAATGCTGCTATAATTCTAACTTTCAGTTCATCTTTTACAAGAAGTTATGTTTGTCTCTCGTTCAACTACGCCCCACACACAATAATCAAGGAGGTTGCAGTCTGGGTAGTTATATGTCCAGATGTAAGGGGTGATGTGGTCGTCGAAATTGTTTGACAGCTATGACTGGGTTCTCCTGCTAGTGCAGCATGGTGCAAAGTCCTGTTGCCAGACATATCGTTTTCCAGAGTCACCTACTTGGCCCAGGGCAGCACTACCTCCTCAAGGCACTTAATGTAGGCCTCTGTGTTGAGTGTGAGGCCCTGTGGGAAGATGAATGGAGGCATAACGTCACCATCATTAGTGATCACACGAAACACATTCGTAATCACCATTAGATTCATCCAACTCTTCTCGAATCCTATGCACTATCCTCAGATTGACACCCAAACACTCTGAAATGTCCGTTTTGGTGCTTCCAGCGCAAAGGCCATGCACTACAACATGTCGTTTCCAAATTTCTGGCGAATTGAATTGCGTCATGGTGCTTTTTTTTTCTCACAGACGTTGCCCAACGGACCCGACTATACTGTGCAGACGACAAAATCAAAAACAAACAATGCGCATGCGCGAAATTAAAAATATCAAATGGCGACAATTTGCCTATCGTACACTGTAGTGTAAATTGCTTAAATATTAATCAACGTAGACTGTCTGCGTAAACTTTGTCTGCGCAAGTATAGTGACTGTGGCGAACAGCCCCGTAGAAGCAAGCGAGCCAGAGTGGCTTGCATCTGGTGCATAGGAAAATAAGGGTTTTAGATTAACGGGCAGCATGTGACATCAGCAAGTTTGCCCCGTGAAAATGGCATTACTCTCCCGTCTAGCTGTATGTTTGGCCTGCTTCCACCAATAGCAAGTCGTGTGCTGATTGGTCGAACTGGAGGAGGCTATTTGCCTGTGTAACTGAGAATAAAAGCGAAGAACGCTGATTGGTTGGTTGACCGCAGTGTTGGCCTGATAAAAAGAGGGCTGAAGCAGTGAAAAAGGGCAGAAAGAGAGACGGATATACGCTGTGACGTGTTCAGAAAGAAAGGACGGCGAATTGAACCAGCGGTATCTTGATTTGTACAAGTGACGTCGTAGCATTACAGACTTATTTAAACTACAGTGACTCATTCAGTATCGACTTAAGTTGTGCTCATTTATTAGATGAACTATTATTATTATTAGTAGTATTTTTATTTTCATTATTTTTGTTGTTATTATTATTATTATTTCTTCCATCTTATTTCTGTTGTTTTTTGTGACAACTCTCGCATGAGTTTTTACATTTATTTTATGACCACAATGTTAACCGGGTAAAAATAAAGAATAAAGAACCGTCATTGAGATGTGAACTCGTATCCGTAATCCTTAGCAGGATCAATGACCGTGACAGTATTTTTACGATTTGACTACAAAAATACACCCGGATTTCGTTCATATAATCAATATCATTTTACTTTAATTCACGCCATATTTTTTGTATCAATTGTGTTAGATATAAAAACCTTAAATCGTTCGAATGTCTTGCATTGTTGTTAGTGTTAATTTTAATTTATATTTCTTTCGTTTTATTTCTGTTGTTTTACACTTAGTATAACAAACCTAATAGTTTTTCGTATTTTTGAGATGAAGTATTGTCATTATTATGACTTTTTGATTAGAATCTCTTTCGTTTTATTCTTTTGGTTTGTATTACAACTCTGCCATCGTTTTTTTTATTCTATGTCAATATGGCGGAAAAGAAAAGAACATCGTGAAATAGCTAATTTGAATGACGCCTGCTGGTTGAGCTTTCGTCGGAAGCTTATTCGTTATTTCCAGTTCATGCTGCTTGCATAACTGAATAAATGTAAAAACAAGCCGAGAGTTGCGTTAAAAAGCAAGATAATAGGATGAAAGAAAAAAGAATTAAAAATGGAGTAATAAATCAATCTCTATGTTGTAAATTGAAAATCAAGAAAGGAATTGTCAGAAGTAATACTGACAGAATAGAGCCATGATTTTATGCAAATGCATTCTTAATGATTTTTATAATAAAAATGTTGTTTTTTTTAGTGATTTTAATAAGGAAATACATTGAGACAAGAAGAAATTGCTATTGGTTGGAAACTAAGACAAAGATTATTGGTATGACTATGACATATGCAATGTAAATATATTGGTCATTTTCTTTACTAAGCGGTGAAAATAATTATCCTGTCAAATTGCATTAAAATATTATTTTATTTGGAGACGAATTTAGACGTTACGGAAAGAAAGCTTTCCTCTTTGGGATTCGACATTACGAATTAAAGCACAGTATTATATTGACGGCAAGGTCTAATCATTTTACAGTTGAAGTACATTTGACCGTAATTTCTGTGCTGAAAGTAACTTCTTTCGGATTTCTCGCTTGTGAAACTCACTTTCGGCCTTTTGCATTCTAGTCTACTTTGATATTAAAATATTTAAACGCATTCGCTATCTTTTGCTTTCTTAATTCTTTTTCTTTTCTTTTTCTCTCTGCTTAATGTTTTTTCGTTTTCACATATTCTGCCACACTCAGTACCTCCCTTGCGTCTTAGTGGCTTTATTACCTTGCGTGGGGCGTAATGATAAAAAAAACAGCAGTTATAATGTTTGGTTTGGTTGCTTTTGTTTAGTGGCATATCAACAACTCTTTGGGTTATTTAATAGCGAAATGTCAATATTTTGAACGCAATTGTATGCTTTCAACTACAGATAAAATTTATTGTTGGTAATTCTACTAGAAATAGGTATTGTTGGTAATTTTTGCATATAAAATGCTTTACTGGTATTTTTAGTATAAAAAATGTATTTGTATAATTTCATAGGGTTTTGTATTTGGTTAGGAGTTCACTATTTGCCCATAGCTAGGGCATTAACAGCTGCTACTACCCCTGGTCATGGTTGACTTGGAAACAAAAGCAATTAAAAGGTGCTAACAGTTTCCTCGACACCTTTAATCTGCCGGTCAGGGGTTTTGCTGCCGGATGTAGTTTATCGGTAATTATAATGTAACTCCTAAAAAACATGTTCATAACTACTTAGTATGTGATTAATCAAAAAACAGGTTTGTTTTTCATTTTTCTGATATAGTATTCTTTAACCACCCACCGCTCACAAACTGCTTACATACAGGGGCTTGGACAAAATAATTGGAACAGGTGCAAATTCCACTCCTATATTTCAAAGACCTATTATACGAAGGTCATTCAATAAATAAGGTGAACTTTTCGGTATAAGGACTTCTAATACAGATAGAAGCTTACTCTTTTTTTAATTTTTTTTTGTTTTACTTCTTTTTCACATGGATTTAATTTCTTTTGCAGATTAAAAAAAAAAACTTTGAGAGTTTTGGCGATTAACAAAGATGGCCGACCAAGAAGCATGCTCCAGGATTGAACAGTGGTCAGTTATCAAGTTTTTGGTTGCTGAAGGGCGCAAACCAGTTGAAATTCATAGGAGAATGTCAACTGTGTATGGTGCCACATGTTTCAGCCAAAAATTGTCTACAAGTGGGCTAAATTGTTTAAAGAATGACGGAGCAGTGTTGAGGATGAAGACAGGCCTGGGAGGCCTACAGAAGTGAGGTCTCCTGAGGTGACCGAATCAGTCAATGACCTCATTGACAGAAGGGTGACAGTGGATAACATTGCAAGGACTTTGAGCTTATCTGTTGGGACAAACGCAGGGGTCATCAGTCAGAAGGGGTCATCTTGCATCATGACAAGGCAAGGCCTCACACAGCAGCCCAAACGGTGCAGACCATCCACGAGCTGGGCTGGGAACTGCTCCCTCATCCCCCTTACAGCACAGACCTTGCCCCTTCAGACTTTCACCTGTTTGGTCCCTTGAAAGCGTTCACGAGAGGCAGGAAGTTTAAAAGTGACGATGAAGTCAAAAGTGTTGTGAGCGACTGGCTGCGACATCAGTCCAAAGATTTTTACGCTGAGGGAATACGGAAGCTTGTTCACAGATGGGAAAAGTGTGTGACAGTGCTGGGATGCTACGTTGAAAAAAAAGTAAGCTTCTATCTGTATTAGAAGTCCTTATACCGAAAAATTCCCCTTATTTGTTGAATGACCCTCGTATTAAGAACTTTAACTAAAACTTCGTAATTGCAGGTTATATCTATTGTAAATACATTTATTTATCTAATTTACTGTCTTTGGCTTATTTATTTTTAGAATTTAGTAAAATTTAAGCTAAATGCGTGACCTCTCTGAGTTGGAGCTCGCATGGCTGGAGCCTCGATCACTAAGGTTGCTGAACTGTTTGTTTTTTCAAGAGCTACCATATCAAAAATTATGAGGCAATTCGAGAAATAGGGCAAAACCTTTAGCAACCGTAGCAATTCGGGCCGGACTTACAAATTTACTGACAGGGACCGATGTGCATTGAAATGCAATGTGGCAAAAATCATCGGACTGCTGAGTTGAATAATCATCTGAATAGTCCAGTGTTTACTAAAACTGTTCGCCATGACCTCCATAAGGCTGGATATCATGGAAGAGTCGCCGTAAGGAAACCTCTTCTCTGCACTCGCAACATTCAGAAGAGGTTGAAGTGGTGCAGAGATCACAATGCGTGGTCTGCAAACCAATGGAAGCAAGTCATATTCTCAGCCGAGTCCAGTTTTTCTCTTTTTCCTCCTTCAGGGCGAGTTTATGTGTGGAGGCAGCCCAAAGAAGCTTACAACCTTGACGGTCTTCTTCTAACAGTGAAGCATGGAGGTGGGTCAGTGATAGTTTGGGCCGCTATATGATGGAAATGTCTTGGTCCAATAGTTGCCCTCATGGTAGAATAAACAGCAAAGATTACCTGAACATTTTGGGATATCATGTTCATTCAATGGCCCAGACTTTATTTCCTGATGGTGACTGCATCTTCCAAGATGATAATGCTCCAATACATACTGCTCGAGTGGTTAAGAATTGGTATGAAGAGCATGAAAGCGAGCTAGAACACATGGAGTGGTCTTTCCAATCTCCAGATACCAATATTATGAAACATTTGTGGTGCATTTTGGAGCGACAGATTAGGAGCCGCTATCCTCCACCATCATGTCTTAAAGAGCTGGAGCAGGTGTTAATGGAAAAATGCCTGAAAATTCCTCTGCATGAAGTCAGGAATCTGTATGATTCCATTCCTAGACGCATTAAAGCTGTATGTGAGGCCAAAGGAGGACCAACTCCATATTAAATAAATTTTCTTTGAATTTAACAAGTGTTTCAATTATTTTGTGCAACCCCTGTACGTGGAGGTTATTTTTATTCTTTTAGCAAGTGCATGATGTGCGGTTAGTGTAAAGGTTATCAGCGCAGAAAGTGGTTTCGGCGAGCCGAGTTCAAATGTCTAGTTGGAGGAATGTGAAGAAAACTAACAAAATCAACTGCATCTTTGGTAGCAGCCAGTTTCGGAGAAACAAAACTCTGAATTAAAACTGTTGTGGCCTTTTAGGGCCAGAAAGAAAGACAGGGAAAGAAGAAGGTAGGTTGAACAAGTGTACTGAAATAACAGAACATATATGCAAAATAAGAGTGTTATTAGTCAGCAGATAGAAGTGTCCGTCCGAAAGTGTCAGGTTACACTGCGCCCGACTGCCTCTGCTTAGGAAGTCTCGCAGGTTAGTATTTATGAGGAGAGAAGAGTTCATTCTAATGTAGATAGGTCACCATAACAAAACCTTGAGAAAGTAATGGGATATAATATGTTTTGACAAAAAGAGATGACAATTCGCATATAATAAAGAAAAGGAAGCTGTGGAGAGCCATGATTGCCTATGTCCTGAAGGAACAAAAAGGTAAATAGCATTAAATATTTACCTCCACACCAAGGACACAGTGAGACCAAACTCCTTCAGTTTATCAGCTTTCTTTTCGAAACGTCTCAATTCTTTTTAGAAAGTTGTTTGGGAACGTTTCTAGTGCTCCCACGACTATGGAAACTACCACAACTGCACTGTCTACAATTTTAGCAACTATTGAGTGATAGATTTATATCATCATGTTTTTTGATTTATCTGCAAAGAAATATATATTAGTCAGAATAATATAAACTTTCTCTAGCACTTTCCTCAGTATCCAATCAGATTATGGATATACGAAAACTTCTAATTCCGTGGTATCCTACAAAATTGAGTATAATCTGTGATAGCTTTGAATATGAGAAAAATTATTTCATGCAGTATTCTTTATTCTGAAAGGATTTAGGTGGAAATTGATTTTTTGAAAAAAAAAAAAATCGAAAATGGTTTCGCATGTCCGAAAGAAAAACTGACTGAATCTGCGATATTTTCACAAATTGAAAAATGAAATAAAATCCCTTTTCTCACAATCTTCTTTAGTTTTAAGATATTTAGGTGAATAATTGATTTTTGGTAAAAATATTCGGCATTTGATTTTACGCGCCTTGAAATAAATCTCACGAATTACCGTTATTTGACAAAATGGCAGGCACCCATTTTACCATTCAGCATCATATTTGTTCTATCGATAGATTTTGTGAAACCAATTAGGATTATGGTACTTTTGTACTTTCAAATTCTGTGATTCAAGATAAGATTTCCTGATTTCTTAATTAGCTCGTATTTAAAAGTTGCTTAGCATTTTTTCGTTTTTTTTTAAATTTTCCCCACTGAAAAATCATAATTTAAAAAGACACAAAGTCATATTTTGTTTATATTATTAACAATAATATCGATCAAACACGTAGATTGGTTACAAAATCTCTGCAATATCGCGCCGATGAACTTTCAGTTTCTTTGATATTAGCTCAATTAAATCACATATCACTAACCAACACAATAACAAAATCCAACAAGAATTAAAAAAAAAACTAGGTAATAAAACCAAAATGCTATAAGATGTAACTAAAAAAATCAACTAAAATATTACAAACCTCAACTATAAAAAATAGCTAACCGCCATCATTAAAATATAATTCAGTTTAGCAACAAAGCATACATAAATATATTTCACAACTAATTATAACTGATGTAATGAATATTCATACACTTGGGTTCCCCCTCACAGTAATATGATTGGCTGGTGTCAGCCATAAATACAGACTGATGTGGAGGTACATCGCCTACGCCTATTGCCTAAGCTTAAGCCTAAGAATATTGCCTACGACTACGACGAGTACCAGTCCATTACGGCTACCTGCTAGATTGTCCTACCCGGTTCCAGTAGCCAAAACCACTTAGCTACTTCGAACAAATATATCCCTTTCCGAGACATATCAATAACAATAAAGAAAGAGACGAGACCACAAAATAACGTGTGAAGATGGCATATTTGTAAAACCCTGACATGATACCAACAAGACCGAGACCCTAACAATGAAAAAATAAAACTCTCTTCTAATGATTCATGATATTAAGTAATTTATGTTCAAATTCTCACCGGAAACAGTTATCTGAAAGGCACATGGCACAGTGGATAAAGGCGTTGGTTAGATTCAGCGACAGGACCCAAAGAATGTGAGTTAAATACCCGGTTAAGCCAGTGGAGAACTTTCAGAGGGAAAAATTAACAGGATATAACTGATAACTGACATCCATTAAACAAGGGACGTGGAACTAGAACAGTCTACCCCAGTGAGCAAAATAAAGGGTTCAGTTCGACATTCCAACCACCTGAAAAAGGCCAGAGCGTACAACGGCCGAAACGTTGTAATAAATATGGCGACAAAGATGAGGACATTAGTCCGAATAATGTAAATAATGTACATGATACCTCATCTCAGAAATATAGACAGATATATTAACGAATATAATTTCAATGATATTTTGTGACTGAAAATTAACAATGAAATTAATTAGTATAAACGGAAGAGAACTTTATAATTTTTATTATTTTCATTATTATTATTACTTAGCTTTTATACGCATATTTTTTCGTGACTTCTCACTGTCCAAATCTCGCGCGCACTAATTCAAAGTCATCGCTGACATTAATTCGCTGTTGGCATATCCATCATGGCGCAGATGGAGAAGAAGCGAAGTTCGGTCGTCACGCCATCTTGTAAAGCGGGCATCATTAATCACGGTCGGCAAAAAGATGGCACGGCAGATGGACAACATGGAACGATCTTAGATCGATATATCATAGGACACAGCTTAAACACCCCTAGGCAGAAGGAAGAGGAAACAAAGACGCCCGCAGAAGAAAAACAAAGCAAGAATAACATTAATATCAACAGCAGCACTTACTGGCTTCCATTTGTCATGATTGACAATGAATATAGCAGATACTACTACTATTCCGACAAGGACATGTAAGGTAATTACTTTGAGAGGATAGATTTCGTTTGCATTCGCTCAGCAATACTTGCCTGTGTCAATCAGGATGAAGCAGTGATCATGGAAAATGGCCGCTGATTGGATAGAGAAAATTAGATTGATGTCTTGCCTTTTAGATTCGATTGTTCTTTTACAAACAGTGGACGGTGAAGTAATGGATAGCGGCTCGGATTGAGGTATCGGAGAGCCGAGTTCGAATTCCAGCCGGATTCATTCACTTACCTGCTAATACCGTTGGGAATGGTATGAATCCTCTTCTTCTGATATAGCAGGACAGACCGGGTTCTATAGCCTTGGATGGTAACTGGTCTACTGCAGAAAAGAAATAGCAACCTACTACGGGAAAAAATCTGCCTCGTCATTCATGTATCGAAAGATACATGATCGCTTAAGCGTCTATCACAGATGGCACATAACTGACTGAACCTTCAGCGACGTGGGTGATTATGTCCCTCCACGACTTCTTATTTTTTCTAGCTCTCAACAATGTTTGCCTTTTTATTATCCGTTCGCGTTCTTCTTTTGTCATCCATTTACATAAACTCTTTAGGTAGATTACTTGAAGTTTTCTTCTGTCCCTCTTACATTTAATATGTCCTGTAAGTGTTAAATTCTTCAAGCCCTCCTTCCTCATTTCCCCAGGAACGGTAACTTCCTGATTATAAATGTGTCCGTTTTGTTTCGATTTTTTAAAGTTTTCTTGTCGCTCAAATGTCCGGTCCATGGTATTCTCATCATCCTTCTGTAGAAGCACATCCCAATTACCTCAAGTTTCCAGTTCATCTCTGAAGAAATTACCTATTCTTCACTTCCATAGAGGAAATCTAATATTGCATCACAGTTTAGCACGCTATTCTTTGCTTCTACCACAATTTTCTTGTTACTTAATACTTTGCTTAGCTTTTAGAAGGCCTCTACTGTTATTCCAGTGCAGTGGTTTATGTAGGAAATACCAGCAGTTTTAGTCTGATTTCGAACTCTTTCCGCCTATTTAATAAACAATGAAAATAATAATAATGATGGTGATAATAATAATAACAATAATAATAATAATAATAATGTATCAGGTTGCACGATATTGGCACCCACTGAGTATAAAACCCGGCATGACAGAGTGGGCCAATATCTGCACTGGAAAATATGCAGCTTCCACGGGAAGGAAACTGAAAGAAACTAGTATGAACACCACCCAGACCCGGTTACGGAGATAGGACCTGTTACAATTCTATGGGACTACACAATACACACTGACAGATCAATCAAAACCAACTGCCCAGACATTGTTATTAAAGACCACAAACAAAAAAGTGCCTCCTTATTGATATGACAGTCCCTGCAGATTGCAATGTATCTTTGAAGATATTCAAAAAGCTATCAAAATACAAGGACCTTGAAATCTCAAAAATGTGGCACATGACATCATCAACAATCCCTGTTGTAGTTGGAGCCCTAGGATTGGTTGGAAAAGATTCCAGTAAACTAATTGAAGAGATTCTTGGAAGTCCATGCCTCAAAGAATTACAAAAAATTGTTCTCAAAAGTACAGCCCACACATTACGAAGGGCTTTATCTATGTAATTTTTTTTTGTCAGTGGTTGAAATGATGCCATTTCTAACCTTAGGTCTCTGAGCGGGACCCGGAAAGAAATGTATACAAGCCAGAAATCAAAGGAAAAAAAATAATAATGATAATCAAAGCTAATCATTCTGACATTAAAAATCAAAGCTAATCCCCTAAAATCGTGATTAGAGACCGCAAAAAGCCTCTTTATTGAAACGACGGTCTCTGCAGACTGCAATGTATCTTTGAATATCTTCAAAAAGCTATGAAAATGCAAGGACCTTTAGATCGAAATCCCCAAAAATGTGGAACAAGAAAACATCAACATTTTCAGTTCTAGTTGGAGCCCTCGGATTGGTTGGAAAAGATTCCAATAGACTCATTGGAGGGATTCCTGGTAGCCCACGACTTAAAAAAATACAAAAAAATATACTTACAAGTACAGCCCACACCTTACGAAGGGCTTTATCTATGTAAATTATGTGTATTGTTTTTCAAAATTGCTCATTGGAAAATATCATGATGCCATTTCTGACCTTAGGTCCCAGGTCGGAATCCGGAAAGAAATGAGTATACACAAGAAATCATATGAAATAAAACAATAATAATAAATGTCGACTATGTAGAGATAGTGATGATACTTTCAGTTATAAAGACGGAAAGCAGTGTATGAATCTAATTTTAAAGAATTAAAATATTAATCCTCATGGACATTGCAATTAAAACGGTCCACCCAGTCACAGCCAAAAGACCATATCTCATCGGCGGTAAACAAGATTTATCAGAAAACGGACTTCGCTGTTTAATCTAAAAGTTAAGTAAAACTGAAAGAAAGTGGAAAGATGTTAAAGATATCATGACCTGATAAAGAAAATGTAGAAAATGGAGGTGATTGTACTCATCATGATTCAAGAAATTGGAATGGACGCGTTAAGCCTTGAAAAGAGTTTGGAAACATTAAAAATATGAAGAATCGTAATCAGCCAGTCGATTTCTTCTAGTTCTTCTTGTTCTTCTTTTCTCCTCCTCCTTCTTTTTCTTCTTTTCTCCTCTTCCTTCTCCTCCTTCTTCTTTTCTCCTCATACTCTTCCGCCTCCTTCTTTTCTCCTCTTCTTCCTGCTTCTTTTCTCATCTCCTCCATTTTCTTGTTTTTCTGCTCCTCTTCCTCATTTCCCTCCTCCTTCTTCCCCCATCATCCTCCACCTCCTCCTTCTTTTAGCCTCTTCCTACTCCTCCTTATTCTTTTCTCCTCATACGCTTTCCCTTCTTGTTTCTTCACCTTTTTCCGCCTCCTCCTCCTACACCTTCTTCTTTTGCTGTGCTCATTCAGGACGTGGATGATCATGTGTCTTCCCAATTCGCTGTCCTTTGTAGATATTAAGAAAATTTGTCTTTTTGTTTTCTATCCCAATCTCTGTCCAGCATGTTGTTGGGTAGGTTAAGTTCTGCTTTTAGTTGACAGTGTTACTAAAGCTAGCTATAATACCGAGTAGGGTGCTGCAGTATTGAGTACACTTGTTGTTACTTGATTTCCATTGAAAGCCACGACGCATTTCTGCATTGAAAGTCAGATAAGTATAAATAATATCTTTCTCTTAGTAATGGCTAACGCGCCAATATCAAAATCTAGTTCTAGGGGAAAACTCTTTCCTTAAAGTTACGTGAGAAAATAAAACCTTAATCTTGCGAATAGGTAAATAGCAGAACAGGCCGAGTTCTATAGCCTTGGATAGCAACTGCTCTACTGCAGAAAGAAATGGCAAACTACTTACGAAAAAGATCTGCCTCGTCAGTCGAAAGATACATGATCGCCTAAGAGTGTATTACGCATAGCACGTAACTGACTGAATATTACGTGAGAAAATGAACCCTTCATATTACGTGAGAAAATGAACTCTTCATATTACGTGAGAAAATGAACCCTGAACATTACATGGAAAATAAAACCTTAATATTATGTGAGAAAATGAATCCATAACATTACATGAGAAAAAGTAACCTTAAAATTAATTGAGAAAATGAACCCTGAACCTTACATGAAAAAATGAATGTTTAATCTTACATGAGAAAATGAAGCCTGAACAATTCATGAGAAAATTAAACTTTAATATTACGTGAAAAAATGAATCCTTAACCTTGCAAGAGAAACTGAAACCTCAACATTACGTGAGAATAGGAAACCTGAAAATCGATTCAGAAAATGAAGCCTGAACCTCGCATGAGGAAATGAAACCGTAACCTTACGTGAGAAAATTAATCGTTAACCTAACACGAGGAAAAGAAACCTGAACAATTCATGAGAAAATTAAACCTTAATATTATGTGAGAAAATGAATCCTTAACCTTACACGAGAAAAGGAAACCTTAAAATTAATTGAGATAATGAATTCTGAACCTTACATGAGAAACTGACACCTGAACATTACGTGAGAAAAGGAAACCTGAAAATCGATTGAGAAAATGAACCCTGAACCTTGCATGAGAAAATGCAAGCTTAACCTTACGTGAGAAAATTAATCGTTAACCTAACATGAGAAAAAGAAACTTTGAAATTGATTGAGAAAATGAACCTTGAACCTTGCATGAGAAAATGCAAGCTTAACCTTGCGTGAGAAAATTAATCGTTAACCAAACATGAGAAAAAGAAACTTTGAAATTGATTGAGAAAATGAACCCTGAACATCACATGAGAAAATGAAACTTAAAACGTTACGCAAGAAAATTAATCCTGACCCTACATGAGAAAATGAAATTTTAACCTCCCGTGAGAACATGAATTTCTAACCTTACAAGAGAAAATGAAAATCTGACAAAGGACTGAAGTTAGCCGGTCTAAAATAAATAATACCAAGGTTGGTAAGATTGTTAGGGAGAATACTGGTGATTTGAAGCTGTCGTTTCATCCTCAGCGACAACCACCAGCTATCTCTGGTGTGAATTGATGAAACAACAAGCAGCAGCAGCAACATCAATGACAATAGTAAACAATACTTTCTAACTATTAAGAAAACATCTTGAAAAATAGTGTTGATCTCAAATCCAGATTCTATGCTGAGTATCCAGAAAGAATTGAGTATCTTTTATCAGGTGACACGCTATTAGCATCAACCGGATATAAAATCAGTATGACATGGTGGGCAAATATGCGACTTTAATGGGACAGAAACTACAAAAGATCTGTACTGGCATCACTCAATCCCGGTAACACATCTGTGACAATTTTATGGGACTTTACGATACATATAGAACGAACAAATAAACCTAACCGCCCAGATATGGCCATCAAAGCCCACATTTACTTTATTATTGAAACCGGGGTAGAAATCGTCCTGATATCATGCCTGTGGACAAAAGCAGCCATGAATAAATCCTGGTAGACGTTATGGTATGACAGAGAAGACGGAAATATAGGGGTAGTATTTACTAATAGTAACCGTGAAAAATTCACGGTTACCCTCTTAATTTTCTGGTTAATCTTGATTTTTATGTTGGTGATTGAAGGAGCTCCTTGTGAGTTTCATAAAATGCACGCGGAAATTCATCTGTTGCATCGTTAAATATTTTAGATTTTAGCTTAATAAAATATTGCAATAGCAATCATAAGTATGAAAGCTGGTCGTTATTTAAAGAAGGAAGGGGAAAGAAATGAAAAGATTTGAAACTTTGAAGTGTTTCCGTTTCACGGAATCATAAGTGTGATATCGCCTTCTCTTTCGTTTTTTCTTTCTTTTTATTACGCAGGCATTTTTTTTAGATAGAACCGAACAGCATCTTTGATTTTCTTTCGTCTTTGCCGGCAATCATATGCCCGGTCAGTACTTAGATGCTGACTTCCTTGCAAACATCAAGAACTGAAAGCAAATTCCTGCAATCCTAAATACATTAGCCCTCCACTCTGCCACCGGGCAATGATTGCAAGTTCCACTTCCAAACATAGAAAATAAGCAATTTGACTTCAAAGAAACTGCATAAAAAGTTTTAATGTAAATTTTACACATTACAAAAGCTGTTTTAAATTATAACACAAATACCTTTCATTTGTTAAAATGTGCAGAATAGTTTTATCAAATTCTGCACGAAATTTCCGCAGACGTGTCATATATTTGTTTTATAGTTCCTTTTAGCCTCAGGGGGTAAATGGCTTATAAAGAATGGCCTGATATATGTATGTATGTATGTATGTATGTATGTATGTATGTGTGTGTATATGTATCTATGTGGTTATATATGTATGTATGTGTGTGTATATGTATCTATGTGGTTATATATGTATGTATGTGTGTGTATATGTATCTATGTGGTTATATATGTATGTATGTATGCATGTATGTGTATGTATGCATATGTGTGTGCATGTATGTATGTGTGTGAATGTATGTGTGTATGTATGTATACATGTATGTGTGTATGCGTATGTATGTATTTATGTATGAGTGTGTATGTATGTGTGTGTGTATGTATGTATTTATGTACGTGTGTATGTATGTATGTATCTGTGTATGTGTGTGTATGTATGTAGATATGTGTGTGTATGTATGTATGTGTGTATGTATGTATGTGTGTGTATATATGCCTATGTATGTGCGTGTATGTATGTATGTGTGTGTATGTATGCATATGTATGTGCGTGTATGTATGTATGTGTGTATGTATGTATATATATGTGTGTATGTATGTGTGCATGTGCTTGTGTGCATGTATGTATGTGTGTATGTGTATGTATGTATTTATGTATGTGTGTGTATGTATGTGTGTGTATGTATGTGTGTGTATGTATGTATGCATTTATGTATGTGTGTATGTATGTATGTATCTGTGTATGTGTGTGTGTGTATGTATGTAGGTATGTGTGTATGTATGCATATGAGTGATCATATATGCGCGATGCCAAGAGACTATAAAAAATTTGGCTTAATTCGAAACTTTGCAAGTAACAAATGTTTTGGACGTGATTTTAATTCTACACGCAGTTCATTCACAAAAAAAAAGAAAAAAGAAAATCTATCCGTGTGAGCGAATTGTGTTTGTAGACGAGGAAAACTTAGACAGAAGAAACAATAATAAATGGACTAAAATATACTGAGGATGAAAGCGTCGTTTCGCGAATTTGTTAGTGAGTTCAAGACCAGCGCTGGGTAGTGACTTGATTCAGAATCAGTATAAACAGGACTAACAATAACCGAGCAGTATTAAAAAGAGAAGCAAGCGTAGATATAGAGAGTGGGACGCGAATAATCTCCCCGCGTAGATTAAATAAACTATCACCCTTTTCCCTGTTTTTTTTTTTGAACTGGAGAAAAAGTATATCCCTTGTTTTTTGTTTAGGGTGGGATTTCCGGTTCTACTTCAACTCTAGACTTCTAACGTTTCCGTCTAAACTCTGGAATTTACACCTGTTAATTTATTTCAATTATAATTTTAGTAGAACGTAAACCCGACTACTAGCATCAATGGTGAGAAAAACTCTTCTTTTCAAATCGTTTTTTTTAAGCATTTCACCCGAAGCAAAGTGGATGTGCCACTAGCATGCAGTGGGTTACAGAGAGTGAAAGTGAGGGAAAAGACTGTGTATAGAGGCGATTGAAGAAAGGATAAAATAAAAACGGGGCCAAAGCAACAGAAGATAGCGATTGAAGTTGCATTTAAATTTTTTGAAGATTTTCAATATCAGCGAAGCAAGTAAGAGGAAAGGAGTTTCACTGTCGGGAAGCGTGAGAGAATAAGATAATAAGAGAGAATAAGTAGAAGTGGTAGCCGCATTTAACTATTTCAACAGTAAAAGCTTGGGACCAAGATTAATAGTAATATTTGGATGGAAGTATTTCCTCCTCCTTATTTGGACGAAAACCACATTTATCATGTTTCTGTTGCTCTCTGTTTAGCTCAGCTTGCGTAAAGAAATGTTCATTGATCATTTGAAACTTCCATACGGTATCCCAAACGAATCTAATCTATGAAATAGTGTTTCTATTTCCCTGAAGAGGTCAATATACTGCCGATGAGGGTGGGAGGTCTATACAGATGTCATAGGTATTCATAATTGAGATAAGAATGATCTTCCATAAAAGAAAATCAACGTTCTCTTCCAAGTGTCCCAAGAAACAAGACGTTGTATTGATCTTTGGAAACAGAAGATATGAACTGGAATCAGAATGCGATTGTTGTTAGATCATACCCTGGATCCATCACAAAAATAATAAGTACTAAACATTTCAAATACATTGGCATATGGATTAGTTATAACCAATTTAATGAAAGAGATAAGGGAATTTAATACAATATATCTCGAGCGATTTTTCTATATCCCTTACCATATTTGTGATTCTTTATGATCTTGTGCATGTCGTTCGACAATTCTTTTGTTTTCACCATTTTCTTGCAGTAGTGGCAACAGAATAGTTGCAGTGTCTCAGAGCTGTTATCTAATAGCCAGTTGAGTGTCGTGCAGTGCTGTCATTGGTCGACATATCACATCATATCAATATGGGTAGGAATCATGGCGACACGTCTCTTCTAGCATAATATTTGCATTGGTGCTAAATACTTTTGCATATGGGTTATTTTATTTATTGTTAATAAATGTTTCTCAAAACTGGTTTTAAATTTTCCTTCTATGTTTTGATCGGCAATATTTCCTATGCAAGGAGCACATTCAACAAACAGCGCAGGATGCCACAAGACCAAAATGTAATCGATCCTGGCTGCATCTCGACTTCAGTCACTTTCACACCGACTGTCTTTTCTATAAATATTTTGATGGCAACTGCTCTGACAAGCTTTTTTCCATGGTGCCCCGACTACTAGATTGGCGTCTAGGTGCCACCCTTTTACTGTTGAAATGTGATCGGTCCGGATCTGGTATATCGATTTCAGTCACTTTCTCACAGACGTGACGTGGCTCCCCTCTGTCTTTTCTAGAAATATTTTCATGGCAAATGCTCTGACAATACCAATACAGTATCCGAAAGTCAGCCGTGTTTTTAGTGCTAATATGGACTCATCCATTGCATTTGTATTGGGAGAAGTTTGTTGGAAAAAAAAAGTTGACTGTATATTGAATTGTGATGCGATCCGATGCAATGTTCCCTTTCATTGAGTATTTACAACCCTTGTAAGTCACCGGTAGTCATATAGTTGCATCGCCTGAGGATGGCTGCAGTTCTTACATGTCACTGATATCAGGGTGGAGTTCGAATGTCGTATATACTTGCTATCGTTAACAGATAAATACCAAGAGATTTTGTTAATTATAGAATGTATCGCCTTTCTTATATCGATGATTATTCTTTGTTCAAATAATTTAAAATTTTGTTCATGTGTCATGGCTGCCACTGCAGTATTGCCACCGGAGTATTTTCAAGTTTTATCTTTCAGCTATCATTTCATCAAGAAGTTGAGGGTGAAATCATCCAATGTATAGTTGTATATATTTGTCTGTAATTTTTATTACTTTAGTTCATATATATATATATATATATATATATATATATATATATATATATATATATATATATATATATATATATAATTTACGAAAAACTAGGTAATCCGTATGGGTAGACCCAAGGAGGATAAAATCCAGAGAGCTCAATGTAAATCAGAGCTAATAATTTAAATAAACATAAAAACAGACCACTTTAAGGTTCCATATAATAAATTATTTCACCACAGCCTTTTTAGAGGACCGCGGATCATCAGACTTTACTTCCAAAGGTTGAAATGTGTAACTCATGACTTCTTTCTCTCTTTTTCTCTTTATGTTTTTCCCCCTTCCATATCAATATATAACTTCCGTTAAGTTAACCGATTTAATGTGTCAATGTCTGGATTTCCTCAAACAATTTAAATTTGAGAGAATATAAATTTTATATCTAACTCAATCATGTCTCTCTCCCCCTCACTTCCCCATTTCGTTAATTTACATTTACTTAGAACTGCCCGACAAAAATGTGTAAATTTCTTTTAATTTTTCGTTTCAACCTTTGGAAGTAAAGTCTGATGATCCGCTGTCCTCTAAAAAGGTTGTGGTGAAATAATTTATTACATGGAACCTTAAAGTGGTCTGTTTTTATTTTTAGTTAAATTATATATATATATATATATATATATATATATATATATGTGTGTGTGTGTGTGTGTGTGTGTGTGTGTGTGTGTAACAGCAAAATTGTCCAGTTGATTGATTAAGCTTTGAACTGTTGTATCTTAGAAATGAGTAAATATATCTTACTGGAATTCTTCGAGATTTGTATAACACTTTTGAACTCTCCTTTGAACAATAGGAATAGCGAATATACAAAAATAGAAAGGGGCGTAAGGCAAGGATGCGATTTCTCACCCGACCTGTTCAAAACTAAACAGTGAGGCAATTCTGGGAGAATTGGAAATCCTACCGCAATTTAGCATTGGCGTCCACAATCTTAACAACATAGGATACGCAGATGACACAGTACTGATAGCAGACAAGGAAATGAAATTACAAAATCTCCTTCAGAAGGTAGCGAAGGAGAGTGAGAAGAAAGGACTAAGCATAAACTACAAGAAGACAGAATGCATGGTCATCAGTAAGAAGATGTGCCCGAAATTCTATTTGCATGTCGGGAATACTAGAATCAAGCAGACGCAGAAGTTTAAATATCTGGGAAGCGTTTTAACAGAAGATAGTAAGTGCGACACTGAGATCCGAAGACGTATTGCGATGACCAAGGACGCATTCCAAATGCTGGGCAGAGTATCGCGAGACAGGAGGATTTCTTTGGTAATAAAGAAAAGAATACTGAGCTGTTAAGTGATATCTGTCCTTCTTTACGGCAGCGAATGTTGGATGATTTCCGCAAAGAAACTCGAGGCAACGGAGATATGTTTCTACAGAAGGATGCTAAGGATATCATGAACCGAGCGTGTGAGCAACGATGAGGTCTTAAAGAGGATGCAAACAAGGAGGAGGCTTATATTTAACATCAAGAAGACGCAGCTGAAGTTTCTGGGACACACAACAAGGAAGAAGAGTCTGGAAAATCTGATACTCGCAGGTCGAATAGAAGGAAAGAGAGACAAGCGAAAACATATCTAGCGGTCTTAAGCAAGTGGCTGACAGAACGTGGTCTGTGGGAGTTGTCAGATGGAAGGAACTTGTTGAGAGCTGCAAGTGATAGAGAGAGATGGAGAGCCATGACCGCCTACGTCGCGAAAGACATGGTACATAAAAAGAAAATATTATTCAAGTAATTGATAGTAAGTTATGTTTCATTAAATTCTGTTAGCGAAGTGATATAAATATATATATATATATATATATATGTGTATATATATATATATATTTGTGTATTTAGGCAGCAATCCTTCTTTCATGTACATTTCATTAAAAATGACTGACAAGGTGCTTTTATTCATTTTTTTTATATATTTATATATATATACAAGCACCTTGTCAGTCGTTTTTAATGAAATGTGCATATATATATATATATATATATGTGTGTGTGTGTGTGTGTGTGTGTGTGTGTGTCTGTCTTTGTCTCTGTGCCTCTGTGTGTTCTCGTGTGGGTGTAAAAGACAAACGAGAGCTCTTTGTTAAAAAATTATTTTTCCTATCATATTTTGTTTTCCGGTACATATTTAAATACAACTTGTCCAATGTCTGAGTACTTCCGGTTTTTATTTTTTTAGGCTCTGTAGTTTTTTTTAAAAAAAATTTTCAGATGTCGCATTTCTGCATTTTCACGTGATTGTTCGTGTCGCCCTCTTCTTTTTATTGAAATATATTTAGTACGTTTGTTCCTAAATTTGATATAATTTTGCTGATGTTGGGTTTAATAGAATTTATGGTTAATACTTCTAATATTCATAATTGTTTTTTTTACGGTTTATATGATATTGCACCTTTGTACTGGTAGTGAGGTGTAGTCAGATTTCTTGTATTTTTCTGCTGTGTTTCTTGGTGACATGTTATTTTACTGAGCTGTATTCAGTACGTTAAACGGTGCGGTGCGATAATGTAGTACTTGCGAAATCAATGTGTTATGTTTCTTGTAATTTTTCTTCTAGTTCGTGGTTTCTGTTCAGCTGATTCCTGTAGTTCAATAGTATTTCTACGTTCTTTTTATTATTTTATTGTATTTTTTTCGTGTTTAATATAATTTGCTTGTCGACTATGTGTTTAAGGAATTTAGGATTATTTTGTTTTTGTTTTATATTTTTTTGGCCATCATTAAGAAATATTGGCGCGATTATTACGGCCATGTGTCGGTGTAAGACCATTTCTTGTCCGATCGCCGAAGTTAAGCAGCATCGAGCCTGGTCGGTACTTAAATTGGTGATCCCCTGGAGAAAGCCTATGTCCAACAAAGGCATTCCCATGAGAAAAAAATGGGATTCTTAAATGTAGGTTATTTATCAAATAATCTATGAGGGTTGTTTTTTGTATTTGTGGGTGGATTCACTGTTGTACTTAAGTAAGCGTGTGTTTAAGTAGGTTTACTTCACCCAAACCTTTTGAAATTCTAAAAAAATAAATTTATTTTTTTAAAATTTATAGTAATCTTTTTAATTCAACCTGATTCTCGTCAATGACTTGTCTCCATCTGACATTTTCTATAATCTCGCCCATTTTAAAGAATCTTTGGTTGCTTTTACACACATTTTCAAACTCAAACTTACTAATTCAAAGTTACTATCTTATTTTTTCCATTATTTCCCAATTAATTATTTTTATTTCTTTAAAACTTTTCTCGATGGGAAAAGTTCATTCTTTTTTCCCCCATGAATGATCTGCTTGGTGTAAATTTCCTGACATAAAAGATCACGGCAATAAATATCGGTTTTTCCTTCCGTCTTGGATTAATTTCATTATTTTGATTCAAATCTTGGTTGAATAGGGCGCTCAAGTTCAAACCATTAATGCAGATCCCTCGATTCAATTATTTCACGGCTCAAACCTGTATACAATCGATTCAGTCGTTATAGTCCAATACTCGATACAGTTAAAGCCATGATACGACAAGTGACCCTGAACAAAGCTCGGTTTTCATTCGACCAATTTTGCGTTGGCATGATTTATCGATCAGACTGCCAAGCATGTTTCAAAAATTGTTCAGCCATTTATTTCTTCAGACAATAGTCGTTTTCAGGCTCTCGTAAAGCAGACATCATGAACCAAACATTTGAAATTTTCTCTATCATTTTATTACCTCCTTTTTTTCACTTGTTTGCTATATTTTGTGTCTGATATTTTCTTAGCTATTCCTTGATTGTTTGGCAGTAAAATGTCTAAGTTATTTATAGAGTCAAGCATAAATTTAACACCTAGATACAAGTATGGAGAATTCGGTGATGGTGAAACTCTGTTGAGTAGTAATAATACGCGAGATCTGAATTCCTAATCATAATGCAATTGATTCGCCAGAAGGTACCCAGTTCTTTCTGCATGGTCCATTTTTAAAAGAACCAGATTAGGCCAAAAATGGAGGATTGCAGCCATATCTAGGCTGTCATATCTTTTTAGTTTTCGCAAGATTGCAGGTAATTAATTATTTCCCCCCTACAACCTCTTTGTCACAAAACGAAACGTTGCTAGGGTATTACTGCTCTATCACTATTTGTCATGTCAGACATTAAGACGAGCTAGATTAAAAAATGCTAAGGGTACGAACATAACAAATTTAGTCTGATGAGTCCTGAAGGGCGAAACGCATCGCGAGAAAACTTTTTACCACTTTGTCTTACAATTCCCCAAATACATATGTGAGTCTGCGCGCGCGTGTGTGTGAGTGTGATCGCGCGTTCACAGGTAGTACCCGATATACCACGTACACAGATTCTACTCATCCTTTTTCTGCTCATATTCCAATGGTAAGGAAGAAGTTCCTGTACTGCTAAATTGTGAAACAGACTCCCAAAAGGATCACTAGAATGTAACCTTAAAAAATCATTTAACCGCTTCATATCTTCAACCGTTATATATCCTAAATATCCTCATAATGTGCGCCTCTTACACACTCCATATACGCCTTTACAGTAAACTCATTCAGTAACAATCTACTTTGAGTGGCTCTTGGGCCTTGTATTGAGAGAAATAAGTCGTCTCTTTTATATGTCATGACCTTGTAGGACTCTCCACACCCATCTGCCTTTGGATGCAACTTTAACCCTTTACCATATCTCTTTGTTTTTCTCCTTGCCCTCCTTCTCCAATACACGTTAAGTAGGTTACTGCCTGTTTCCCTTCGTCTCTCTTGTCCTCAATATAAGTCCCATGAGTGTTAAATTCGTCAGGTCCTCTTTTCTAATTATATGTCCCAGAATTTTCAACAGACTCTTCCACATTTTAGATGAGATTCATTCTAGTTCCTATTTTACTGAATATTTAGTTTCTAATTTCAAAGATTTAAATTATTTCTTTCTTATCTCGTGTCTTGTGGAGATTCGAACGTTCAACTTTTAAGAAAATTATATCATTATTGCTTGAATTTCAAAACTGTAATATATTTCATTCTTGGAAATAACCAATGACAATCGAAAGCGCTTAAACATATGCGTATGGACAAGTTTGAAATAAACTGGAACAAAACATATGTTATATGAATTTAGGAATACTGATCAGTTCAATAAGGTCAAATTGGCAGCGGATCTAAAAATGACCTACAATCTGTTGTTCAGCAAGGGCAAATATGATTTAAAAGAAAATTTTGACGCCTCAAAAAAGAAACGATTCTCTTTTAATCGATGAGATAACACGTTTTACCTTCAATCAGCATGGCTGATGCTAACCTCCAGGAGAGTGACGCTTTGCGCCTTCACGGACTAACGTCTTCTGCTGACATGAAGTGGAAAGAATATATTGAATCAATTGCTAGGTCTGCTGCTAGGAATGTAGGTCCATTGTGTCCATTTTTCTCGCCAGAATCTATCTTATATATTTTTAAGACTAGCGTCCATCCTTGGTCTGAATACTACTATCACATCTGGTCTGGTGCTCCTGCTATACACTTAGAGACACTTGACAAAATCCAAAGAAGAATCTGCAATGTTAGTGGACCTTATCTAGCATCTCAGCTTCAGTTATTTTCTCTTTGTGCCTTTTCTATAAATACTTTCATTGTAGTTGTTCTATCTATGGAACGTAAACTTTATGAATTTAAACGCAGTACTAGATTGGTGGCAAAGCTCAACCATTTTACAGTTGAAATGTTTAGATGTAGCCGTAAGTTCTATGCTTACAGTTTCTTCTTTTGCTCTTCTCGCTTCTAGTACTCTCTTCCGGTTTCTTGCTTCCCAGTCAACTGTGATCTTCAAAAATGTAAATCTCAATCGTTATCTTCTGTCTCTTACTTCTTGTTCTCGTTCTCTTTCTTAATAGTATTTTTTTCATATTCTCTAACAGTATTACGTCTTAGTGGCTTTGTTACCTTGCGAGGGGAGATATGATTAAAAATGAAACAAGAGATTATTTAAAAAAATATAACTCAGCCTTTAATATTTAATAAAAACCTAAATTCGGATTTCGCTGTTGCATTTTGTTCTCATCTGTTTAAAATGATTCCCTGTATTTGTGATTTAGAGGTTTCCAGTTCGTAGCTCAAATCTTTTGCTATGACTCTTGCTAATCGCTATAATAATTATAAGCGGACATAATCTAAATAGCATAAGATACCGTATTTTTAGGAGTAAAAGACACGTTGTGAGACCGATACTTTCCTACGTCATGGACTCTCCCAGTACTATATTATTATGTGAATGGTAGTATCATGGGAGTAGCGCCAGTAATGGTGCTCTGCTCTCGAACTCTCTATTTGGCAGAGAGGAACTCGGACGAGGCTTTGCCACAGGGCGGGGTTTCGTCCGGGGAGACAGTCCCTAAACTCGTGTATACGGGTTGTAAATGGGCATATTTTTGGCCGAGCCTACGGTCTCGGTAAACCCACGTTAAACCGGCCTTGTGCCACATTCGACCCGTGTGGGGGGGTTGTTAAATATCGTAGCACCAGTAATGAGCAGCCGCGTACGATACCAATATCGGACACCACTGGATAGTAAGCTCTGCTTACTCTTACACTATTCTTTGTAACTTTTCTGTTTAATATATCTTTCTTACCTCTAACCCGTGTTCCGCGTCTACCTTCCGTGGCCCCTACTTCGGGTCCACATCAGTATATGACTCTCTCTTATTTTGTAGGTAAAAATTTGGATAAAAGCTATAGAAGTTGAAAATTTTTATTGAACAAAAATTTAATGTGATACTTTAAAATGAGGATATAGTATTCTAAAAACAAATAAACCTATACAGTGCTGTTCGATAAAAGTGACTCACCTGATTTTTTTTTACTAAAAATATTTTTTGTCTATTGTTTTTGGGGTTAAAATAATTTTTAATCTTACTAATATAAAGACCCCTTCCCGACCACATAGGAAAAAACTTTATTCACCCTAAGGTATTCTATTGATAATCATAAATTTGGATATAAATGAGATTCAGGAAAAAAAAATCTGTGCAAAAAAAGTGACTCAGATATCGCATTCTAATGATTAAACTGGTAAATTTAAAGAGCTTTTGACAAAATATTGAAAACTATTTTTTAGAGTTTTTCTCTAAATCTCATTATTATTACTATATCCTCATTTATATCCAAAATTATAATTATCAAATAATAACTTAGGGTGAGTAAAACTTTTTTACTAGGTGGTCGGGAAAGGGTCTTTATAAACAAAGAAGAAGGCCGAAACGTTGTGCTAAATATGGCGATGAAGATGATAGTCCGAGCAATTTAAATAGTGTTAGATAAAATATTAAAAAAAATGAAAAATAAAATCTAAATTAAAAAAAATATTTAAAAATATATATTTGAAATATATAGGATAGATGTAGATTTTCACATCAAATTGTCCGGTTAAAAATGGAGGTTGATGTAACACTCGGAAAGAGAAATCAAGGAACAAATAGACAGTATAGGTGATTAAAATAAGAATAATAGGGAAAATAACCTAGTGGATTAGATGACATATTAAGTGTGAGTTCAATCCATGGTCCAGGCAGTGTACATGGACTCAGTGGAAACGGGTTGAGGATTAACTGAGCCGTACTAAAATAAGACGAGATGTACTCGAACATTGGTAGTGAAACGAGAAGGATCTAGCCTCCATAGATTAAATAAACGCTTCAGTTTCAAATTCCCTGTAGGTTATCCACATCAACATACACCTGATGAAGTCCGAAGGGAACATCAACCGAAACGTTTTGATCACATCAACAAACTCGAGATTGATTGATTTGTTTTTTTTTCACAGCTTTTCAACCTTGTGCAGGTTATTTAAAACCTAAAATATTTTTAGATTGTCAGAATTTTTTGAAGAAAATGATTTACTGATACAGGTTCTACTATTTAACCCATAGCTGGAGTGAGAAGAGATAGATTCATAATATCTTTCTAAAGGGTATTTGTGCGTAAATGAATGTAACGAACCCGACTGGAATTGAAACTCTGTCTCCCAATTTTCAATCTCGAGTCGTTATCTCTTATACCATCCGAACATTCAAGCTTACAGCACCTGGTACTTCCTAGCGGTCACTCATCTAGGTATTGACCAGGTTCGATGTTGCTTAATTTCAGTGAACGTCCGAGAACCGGTGTTTCAACGAGATATGGCCGCAAGGCACAACAAAGATGTAGTCCGCATGCAAATAATCTAAATAATAACTATTAGTTGTATGGAAATGGGGTGTCATGTTGTTAGCAAAAAGGACACCTTTACGTGTTGGGAACGTCAAAATCAAGCATGCGCAGAAATCCACCTATCTGGTAACAGACGACGGAAAAGAATGTGACTCGGACATGGGAAGGTGCTTAAGAATAGCGAAAGATGTCTATCAGAAGCTGAGCAAATATTATTCTTAGAAGCAAAGAAAAAACACTGATTACCTGCAATGTAATATCTTATCTCCTATATGACACTGAATGCTGCAAATCACTTCATAGATGAAAAAAGAGTTGAAACGATAAAGATGTAGTTCTACCGACGAATGTAGCGAATACCATGAACAGAGCAGGTGAGTAAATACTAAGATTTTATTCCCATTTTTACAATGATTTACAAGACTTAATGGCCGCTCAGGGTAGAGGGTTACAGAGTACGATGCACAGTTTAAGGAAAATTAGGAAATTGATGTCAGCTATTAACACGATTTACAATGTTCAGTCATATTCACTACGTTTCGACCGTTGTACGCTCCGGCCACCCTCAGGTGATATATGTTGGAATTTCGAACTGAATCCTTTCTTCAGTCCATGAGGGCAGATTGTTCTGGTTACACGTGCTATGTCTTTTCTGGATATTTTTAGTTTTAGTTAATTTCTTTTAGCAACTCAACACCAAGTTTTTGTTCACATCAGATGTCACCAGGTAATGGACTCTCAACTCTTTTGGGTCAACGTACTTTTTGGATTACTTCAACCAATGCGATAATAATAAAGAAATAGAGCTTGGGGAATTTGACACTCACGGGATATCGTGATAGCAAGTAAAAAAGGAATTATACTGCGAACAGCTTGCTTATGTTTGAGACACTAAATGACAAGAACAAGGAAGAATGGTAAGGAGAAAAAGCTAATTAGTAAAATAAAAGACAGGATGTAATGGAGGGCCGTGATCATCCACGTCCCGAAAGGACATTGCATATAAAAAAGGGATAAGAATGAAGCATAGTTTTAAAGATGCTATTGCATTACAACTTTGACGAATAATAGAAACCCGCCCGAGGAGTAACACAGTTGTTCAACTGTTGTTCGACCTTTGAGGATTCAGACATGAATTCAGACAGTTTAACCTCTTTGCCCTCTGACCATACACTAACTGCGGTCGGAAATTACGATGGAGCGTCCGTTTAGTAGTTATCAAACAATTAAACCGGGACTCACTATTTATGTTCTTTCTTTCTCGTTCCTGATCAAGAGGTCACTCTCGTTGTGTTCTCAGACAGACACGAGAAGAAGCAATCTTACGTGATTTGTTAAAATTAAATCCAAGGTGGGTCAGCATTCTGGCTGCAATTTTCATCCTTACATCACCAGCATCGAGACTGTGTGTGAAAGCTTCATCCGCTACTTAGAGCTTTTTAGTCGTGTTATTTTCTCATTGATTATTGTCTCCTTCTCGGCTCGACGCTCCTTGTATTATGTTACAGTAACAACCGGAGTTATCTGTTATTTGATGTTCGAAAGACCTGTTGAAAGTCAGATTTAATCAGGAACAAAATGACAAGAGACGTTCAGCAGAATAAGATTGTAATACCCTATGTACTTTATCTATACGCTCAAGATCGTATCGGAAAAAGTCAATTTTGGAAATGCATCGCACATTAAAATTCATCGGCCTTTCTTTGAATTATTTTGCAGTTTATAGGAAAAACACTCATATTCAAATATCAACCATTTTGAAAAAAATAGTAGAAACTCTTTGAAAATAGGTCGTTATTATTAAAAAAATCACTTCTAAATGTTTTATTGGATTTTCAATAAAAATGTAAAGGATATTTCGGTAAACTGATTTTCTTAGATGAAGTATTTTTATTATTATTACTATTATTAAACTTTATTTTAATTTCATCTAATTTCATTGTTTTTATGCCACCTTCCAGGTCATTACTCCCCATTCCTTGAGGAAGAAAGCGGGATTAGGATAAAAAGTCACATCCAACATCCTATCCTTCGGAGCTAATTTTAAAAGGTTTGTACCCTAGAAATGTATCCAGAAAAACCCAGCAGCAGCAGATGAAATTCAAATTAATCATATTGCCATATTGTGATAGATATTCCCATTGTGTGACTGTCGAAAAAATTTCCTGAAGTTTATGAAATCCTTTATTATTTAATTTTTATTTTTTCGATTAAATAAAACGTACAGTAAATAAAATATATTAAATAATCGGCATATATATATATATATATATATAAAATACTTGCTGTATTTATTGTATTGATTTATTTATTGTATTGATAGATACAGATAAAGACGTTACAGATAAATTGACTATAAATTGACAAACATTCCTCGCATTAATAGTCAAGCATTTTCCTAGTAATAATAAAATAAGTACTATTTTCAATAAAAATACAGTAAAATTAAGTTACAGCTGTACTGACAACTTAGAAATAATATTAAGAAACATAATGCTAATATCTTAAATAAACACTTATACCGGAACCAAAAAATTTTAGACAATGGAAAAATAAAAATAAAAACTGATGAAGATAAACAAAATTATGTAACTGCAGAAACCCTCACAACTGTTCTCTACAAAATAAATGTCGCACGGAATCATTAGTATACCAATGCAATATCTCTTCTAGTGAAAAGCCTGAAAACATGAAAATCTATATAGGTTGCACAAGCCATGAGTTCAAAAAACGGTTCAACCAATATAAAAGTTCATTTAGGATTAATAAATATAGAAATCAAACATCTCTCTCAAAGTACTTCTGACAGCTAAAAGAATCCAATAAAACACCTACAGTAAAATGGAAGTTAATAAGAAAAGCTAGAATATGTAGGTCATTAAATGACTCATCTCCTTTGTGCGTACATGAGAAACTATATATTACTAAGTTTATAAAAAATAAAAATTTATTGAATCAGAGAAATGAAATAGCTATTTTTTGCCATCATTGTCAAAAATTGTCCTTAAATAATATTTAAAAATAAAATTAAAAAGTGCGGCCTGGTAATATACATACTTATATCTGATATGAAAAAATAATTTTATATACTGTAAGTAATTCTATTACATTTACTTGTTTTAAAAAGAAATATAGTCTATTAAAATTAAGAGTGAAAATATTTTAAAATTGTAGTTAAATAAAACGTATTCTAACCTTAACATCCCAAAAAAAACTTTAAGTATACAAATAGAAAAAATGCCGTAAGAATTTTTTGCCGTTAACAATAAAATTTAAAAAAGCCCAAACGACATGCATTTAACGGATGTCAGAATTCGTTGAAAAATACATCCCTACCCTCCCTAAACTTAACCCCTTTTTTGAACGTAACTAATAACGGATACAACAAAAGTTAATAAAAAATGAACACGCTACCGCCCCTTGTCTGAATGATTGGATTTCTCTGTATCCTTGGAAACAGTGAATTATGAATTTTTTTCGTGCCTTTAAAATTCAGTAAATTTAAAAAATAAACTCCAAAATTCGCTTGAAGATGAAATGGAAGTAATGTTTTTAATTTAATTTCAAAATTAAATTCGAAGCTTTTAGCTTCCATTTTTGAAACATGGTTATTACTGTGTAGCGAAAAAAAAACAATATTTTACATCAGTTAATTTATAATATATATATATATATATATATATATATATATATATATATATATATATATACTATTTACATTATTCGGACTATTGTCCTCATCCTTGTCGCCATATTTATTACAACGTTGTACGCTCCGGTCTTCTTTAGCTGATTGGAATGCTCAAACTGAACCTTTTATTTCGCTCACTGGGGTAGACTGTTCTAGTTCCACGTGTCATGTCTAATGGATGTCAGTTATCAGTTATCTCCTGTTAATTTCCCACTCCAATTTCTCCACCGCCTTAACCGGGTATTGAACTCACACACGCACACACACACACACACACACACACACTATATATATATATATATATATATATATATATATATATATATATATATATATATATATATGTATAACATTGATTATTCATGGACTTTCTTTGAAAACTACCAATGGTTCTCGAAAGTACTCGGAATATATCACATAATTTTGCCAAATTCCTTTGGCAGATCTCATTCCCGACCCTTTCGACATCGGGAGAAATATATCAAAAAGATTAATAGAAACTCCCTTGACGTCCCGCGCTAATTCAAATGAAATATTATGAAGGAAGCACTTGTCAATAATGCAAAAAGCCATAGCAGCTGTTGGACTTGAGAAACCTATTTTCCTGAAAATGGCTGCTCGGTCAATAAATGCCAAATGTTTCCTTATAAGGAAACGTCTAATATTACGATTACAATTGACATTTCCGGTTTGTCTTATATAACATGTTTAAACAAAAGGTTATTACCTAATTATTATTATTTTACCAAGTACTTTCAACCTCTTCCGAGATCATCTTCAGGCGTTTAGTGTTGTCTGTGGATATGTGTGCGTGAGCACCGGAAATTTAAAATATTTACCCGTTATGCAAGAGAGGTAAATTATGTGTTTCTTTTTATTAAGCATTAGCAAAAAGAGCACGAAAACTGATATAATGGTGCTTGAATAAAAGTGGGGGATTATATTTTTTTCGATCAAAATTTTACTATCTATATTCAATGAGTATCGCAATTCTAAATTTTTTGTTAAACTATATTTTAATAAATTTAAAATTAAAATTAAAATTTTTTTATTAAACTATATTTTAATAAATTTAAAATTTAAATATATTTTATTAAAATTGAAACTTTTTCTAGCAAGTTCCTCGAACTGGGTTTGGAATGAAAACGGGTATTAAGTGTTCTTTTTATTCTTTTTATGTACCGTGTCCCTTCAGGACATAGGCGGTCATGGCTCTCCACTTCCACGTCCCTTGTAGCTCTAAATAAGTTTGGTCACTTTGCTACTCCCCCCACGCCGTCATCCACTTGCTTAAGCCCCCTAGGTATGTCATGTTTTGATTCCTCTTGTTTCTCTTTCTGTCTATTCGACCTGTGAGTATCAGATTCTCCAAGCCCCTCTTTCTCCTTACGTGTCCCAGAAATTTCAGCTTCTTCTTCCTGATGTGAAGTATAAGCTTCCTCCATGTTTACATCCTTGTTTGATATCCTTAGCCTCCTTCTGTAGAACCATACCTCCGTTGTCTCGAATCTATTCTTTATCTTTGAGGAAACCGTCGAACATTCGCTGCCGTAAAGGAGGACAGATGTCACGTAGCAGCTCAGTATGTTTTTCTTTGTTACCAAAGAACTCCTCCTGTCTCGCTATACTCTCCCTAGCTTTTGGAATGCCTCTTTGGCCATCCCAATACTTCTTCGGATCTCAGCGTTGCACCTACCATCCTCCGTCAAAAAACTTCCCAGGTATTTAAATTTTCGCACCTGTTTGTTATGAATTACATTTTTTAAAAGACCAATCAGTGGTTGCTACAAACATGGTTGGTACAGATCGAAGACTGAATTTTCCGAATATTCCCAACAATAATATTTCCTGTAAATATAGTTGACATATATTTGGCTAAAGGGAGTCCAACAGATCATACACTATTGTTTGTTTATGGAAAGTATCAACCATCCCTATGGATTTGAAGTGGGGGTAAAGTAACTTCAGGTTATCCTACTTTCGATTGGTTTCAGAAACAAACTAACGATCGATATTCGAAACTTGGCAAAGCGTCCGAATTATGAAATATTATTTTAATCATAATTTCGTTGATTCAAATGCATTGGAGATTTCATTAGACAGAAGACAAAACTTAATCTGATTTGATAAGGGTAACCTCGGAAAAGTCATAATATTAAATTACTTTATAATCAGACACATTTCGATTTCTATTCTCTTTGCGTATTCGAAGTCTATGTATTGATTCGATAAATGCTTTCGTTTGAGGAACTTTGAACCTATAATTTAAGTGAGGGTTAAACAACTTTCTCTTTGAAATATCAGCAATTGGAGCTGATAAAAGGATTTCATTTTAAGTTGTCTTTATTTACTGTTGATTTATACGAGACTCGGTCAAAAAGCTGTGCTTGGTCTAATTTGATTTTAAAAGTATTAGATTTACTAGGAGTGTTTCGATGTTAAGAAGCTTAACGTAAAATCTGTGTAGGCACATTCTCTCTACCTATAATCCACTTTCAAAATGACACCAGCTCCGGGCCAGCTTAAGAATCTGCAATGTTACTAATCCTAACCTGGCATCTCGGCGTCACTTACATTGCCACTGCCCTAACATGGCTTCCCGTGCTTTTGTCTATAAACACTTACATGGTAATTGTTCTGATAAACTCCTCTCTGATACCTGGATAAATTTAAGGGCAATCTGGGAAATGTTTTGACGGAGGACGTTAAGTGCGATGCTGAGATCCGAAGACGTATTTGGATCGGCAAGGGAAAATTCCCATACCCGTGCAGAGTATTGCGAGAGGAAGATTTCTTTGGTAACAAAAAAGAGTACTGAGCTGCTACGTGACATCTGTCCTCCTTTACGGCAGCGAATGTTCGATGGTCTCCTCAAAGATGAAGAAGAGACACAAAGCAACCGAGGTATGGTTCTACAGAAGGATGCTAAGGATATATATGTATATATACTTATATTTAACATCAGGAAGAGGCAGCTGAAATTTAGGGAACACATAATGTGAAAGGAGGGCCTGGAGAATCTGATACTCACAGGTCTAATAGAGGGAAAGAGAGACAAGGGAAAGCAACGCATGACGGACTTAAGTAAGTGGATGACAGAATATGGCAGAGGATGTAAACTTATTGAGAGCTACAACGGATAGGGAGTAGTGGAAAGCCATGATCGCCTATGTCCTGAACGGACACGAAACATAAAAGAAAAAGGGGTTTTTCGATGTCAAGAAGCTTAGCGTAAAATCTTTGTATGTATATTCTCTTGACCTACCTATAATCACCTTTCAAAATAACAACAGCTCTGGGCCACTTAAAAAGCAGCTTCCATAGTATTTCCGGCTTTGAAAAGAAAAGTTGCCACAAACATTGATAGAGGCTTAGCAAGCATTTATGGAAAGGCTGCATTTGACGTAAGCATAAGTATATGAGGCCAATAGCTTTAATGACAAACCGAGTGAGAAATGAGATCCTAATGACGTTAAATATAAGCTTCCTCTTTGATTGCATCCTCTCTAAAACCTCATTGTTTCTCACACGCTCTGTCTATAATATCCTCAGCATCCTTCTGTAGAACTATACCTCCGTTGCCTCGAGTCTCTTCTTCATCTTTGGGGAGACCGTCCAACATTCGCTGCCGTAAAAGAGGACAGATATTACATAGCAGCTCAGTACTCTTTCCTTTGTTACAAAATATTACATCTATAAGTAAAGAAGTCCAGGACTAACCTTTGTACGACTTATACTCACATTATATATTAAAGGCAAAGCCCTATGAGCCTTGAGCTCTGTCTTATAATAATTAGTTTATTTATAAGGGAAATAAGAGAGGAAAGAAAGAGAGAAGGGGAGAAAGAGAATGTGTGAGGGACAAGTGAAAAAAAGAAAAGTGAGAGAGAATGTGAGAGACGGAGAGTGTGTCAGATATTGTGCAAGGGGGTGAGAAGAAGCGAAAGAGAGTGTGAGGGAGAAAGAGCTGTAATTTTTTTTTGTTGCTTGTGTCTACATCATGCGCTCGGAGACAATGTTCAAAATGAGTGAATATGGTCTGTTATGAATAAAACGTAATTTACAAAAAATCGATTTGAATACTCTAATTAAATGAACGCTAGAATATTACAAATAGTAATTTCCCTATTAACAACGAGGCGCTGCCACACAAGTATCGAGTCTAAAATATAATCTATTACATCGAATCAATAGTTTCAAGAATTTTTCTTAAATTAAATATTTTATGAATTTAAAAAAAAAATTTAAATCTGTTATAAATTTATAGCATCATTAAGCATTTATTAATGTATTCTCCCAGCCTTTTAGTGAACTTACGCCTCTTTTCAGGCAATATTTCCAACACTAATTCGCGTACTACAGTTAACTGCTATCACATGCAATCTTCTTTTTCCTGTCGAGTTCCTTCAGGACGTGGGCGATTATGGCCTTCTACCGATTCCTAAATGTAACATTGATTGATTCATTGATTCATTTTTTACGGTTTATCCCCCCTTTGCAGGTTATTTAAAGCCAAAAAATATATTATTTTTTAAAAATTTGAATATTTTTTTTTAGATAATAATGATTTAGCAATATAAATTCTAGTAGATATTTATCCGGCCTTCCTACCAAGGCTGGATGTGGCACGAGGTCGTTTTAACGTAGGGAGCACAATACGCATACTTATGTATATAGGCCAACGGCTAAAAATTGTTTTTTGCCCAATCCCCGCGACAAGTGTCACGCTGGCATCGGTGTACAATGATGAAGGTTTATATGCTTGGCTCTGCGATGCCACATACAAATGATCGATTAAGCCATATTTCCCCTTGTATTCCATTGATAAAAAGGGAAGTTGGGCAAATAATTGACACTTGCTGGCTCCACATATGTCCGTCCAATCTAAATCAGTAACTCATTATGACAAGGAGGATTTCGATTAAAAACACTGTTCAAAAATTGCTTGATCGATAAAGTTGTGCCCGAGTCAGTTATATCACATCGATTCTTATGACAGTTTCTCTTTGCCTACGGGAGAAGCGGGGGCACAACTTCAAATCCTGTCGGGGAGCACATATTTTTCATTAATAAGATTTCTCAAATATTCAGGGTGGTTGACGAAAGTAAATAAATATACACTTTAATGAATAAATGGAGCATCTACTCAAATATGACTATCCACTAAAAATAAGATATAAAGTGATAAGAATTTCAGTATCTATCAATATTTCTGAGATGAGGTATCATGTACACTATTTACATTATTCGGACTATTGTCCTCATCTTTCTTGCCATATTTATCACAACGTTTCGGCCTTTCACTATCTGTCTATATTTCTAAGATGAGGTATTATGTACACTATTTACATTATTCGGACTATTGTCCTCATCTTTGTTGCCATATTTATCAAAACGTTTCGGCCTTTCAGTATATGTCTATATTTCTGAGATGAGGTATTATGTACATTATTTACATTATACGGACTATTGTCCTCATCTTTCTTGCCATATTTATCAGAACGTTTCGGCCTTTCATTATGTACAATATTTACATTATTCGGACTATTATCCTCATCATTCTTGCCATATTTATCACAACAAAAACATGCAATGATAACAGCAAAAATTGCAATATGAGCACTGGTAAAAATTAATTTGATGACATTAGGTTTATAAGTCCAAGAAATTCAGACACTGATGTCCTCAAGGACACACGGCATAGTGTATAAAAGCGTTAGTTAGATCCAGTGACAGGACCCAAAGAGTGTGAGTTCAATACCAGGTTAAGGCGGTGGAGAAGTTGAAAAGGGGAATTAACAGGAGATAACTGATAACGGGCATCCATTAGACATGGTACGTGGAACTAGAACACGTTAAGGCGGTGGAGAACTTGGAGAGGGGAATTAACGGGAGATAACTGATAACTGACATCCATTAGACATAGCACGTGGAACTAGAACAGTCTACCCCAGCGGGCGAAATAATGGGTTCACTTCGACATTCCAACCACCTGAAGAAGGCTGGAGCGTAGAACGACCGAAACATAAATATGGCAACAAAGATGAGGACAATAGTCCGAGTAATGTAAATAGTGATAAGAATCTGTCGGATTGACAAATCAAAAATCCATTACTTCTTAAGAAAATTACTTTGTTTACGCTTAGATATGAAACAGAACAGATATGATAATTTCGAGGAATCTAAGATGAGAAGAACTTCGGTTATAGGCACTGTTCAGACCTTGCTTGATCGGCAAAGCTTCATTGTGGCTACTTCGGCTTCTCTCTACCCAGGGGAACACAGGATCGGATCCTGTCGGAGAACGGATATTTTTCTTAATAGGTTTTGTCGTATATTCAGGCCGGTAGACGAAAATAAATAAATATACTGTTTAATAAATAAACTGAGTGTCGAACGGGATATGAGTATCAAATAAAATAATATTTAAAGGGATAAAAGTAATATATGCGGCAAATGAAATTTTCTGTGAATATTCGATTAATACTAACGAAATAAATATTCGATATTTTCTTTAAAGGTTTAGTCATTAGTTTCATATAACAGTTTTTGGTAAGCAATGAGGTGTACCTATTCTGTTGACGGGCTATACAATACACCAACTGCAGAGTTGTAAGCTTCCGCCAACAAAAGAGGCTTCCTTTCAGGGGATACAGGCAGACTCTGGTCGAAACCTAACCAATGTCTACTTTTTTGACTCTAATGCAAACCGTTGATATGTCTAAAAGGTACTTTCGACCTGAATCTATATTTTAGACTCTTGCATAAACCGGATCTGTGGAAACTTCATTCACTTTACTTCAAACTAGAAATGTTGCAACGCTTTTAATTCTAGTGGACACAATCTTATTGGCATTTTCAGAAAGGGAACTGCAAAAATTCCTGGAAAATGTAGCAAAAGAAAGAAAGAAGTAAGGACTATTGTCTGTAAAAAGAAAAAATGGATATATGGTCGTCAAGAAGTAGAGCAGCTCAAAGTAGAATTCGAAATCGGCACGTCAGTTCCACTTACCACGTCATTTCTACAGTAGGCGCACATTCGTAAGTTGGCATAGGATTTTGCATGGATATGAGGTCGGAGTTGCCAAGTAATTTAATTGCGGTAAAGAAGATGATCTCGATAGGCAGTTCTACTAATTAGTAGTATTACAGGGAGAAAGGTTTCAAGCCTTTAACCCTTTGAGCCCTGCATCCCTGAACAAACTTAACCATAATGCCTGAGTTCTTGAGTCAAAATTCGGAAATAATTGGTATGTTTCACGGTAGATATAAAAATAGTTACAACTGTTTACCCACTGTTCAGTCGGTGGCTGAGCATTACGTCATTTTCTCTCCCACGAGTAAAGCGGTGATCAGGGTTCAAAGGTTTAAGAGTATTAATGCGAAAATGGATGCTGGCAGCCCCAATTCATTGGCTCTATTAACTCTATAAATAGAATAATTCAGAATAACTCACCGACTATCTTCTCTGTCATGGAATCAACCAACAAATACGGTACAGGGACGTGATATCGGGGTACGCTGTGTGGGTCGAACACGATTTCTTTTCAATAGCTAGTTAAGTATGGTTTCCGCAACTTGCCTCCGCAATAACGGTAAAGTAATGAGGTGATGATAGGATGTAGGGAGTGGTAGAAAGTGTAAAAAATTGAAACGAACAATAGTAGAATTAGAAAAATATTAAAACAAAGCCCTTAAAACAAAAGCAACTTTCTACTTCTGATCTTTCCTTTCACGGTTTTATCTTGCAATTCCCAATAGAAAATATCGTGACGCCACCCCATCAAAGAAACATTGTCAAAATCAGTAAACGTGTCTATTCCTTGCAAAGAGTTTTGGCGACACAGTAGCCGATAATACGAAGGAGGTCTGAGGAAAGTTTCCATTTTTCTTGTAAAAAGATTTCCCAATGAAAGCCAGCGAAAAGAAATATAAAAGCAAACGTACGAAAAACAACAGCAAAACAAACAATAAAGGCAAATCCACAAGAAAAATACCCAGACTAGAAGAATTTGACGGCAATTTAGTAAAGTGTAAAAATTACATGTGATGTTTGCTATCGTGTTTGAGGTTATGAAAGGCAAGTGTGTTTTTTTTTCCTGGAAGGCAAAAATTTATTCTTCAAATTCCCTTGGACAACATGATGTACAGAGCGTCTGAAAAGTGTATACAAAAATCGTTTAAAGATCAATTCGCAGCTGTTTCTTAGGCATTTTGATGGGGAGGAAAAACCTCTGCCTTCATTAAATCCATCATTGCTTGTTTGCTTCTTATGAGGCTATTTTAAAGACACAGTTTATTTTACGAATTCTCCTTATCTCCTTGTAGAATTTAACGTTTCTGAGCAAATGTTCTACGTTCTGGGTAAGACGATAAACTACAACCAACAGTAAGGCATCTGATCAGGCGGTTTTGAGGAGCGTGGAACCACCTCTTAATTGCTGGTGTCCCTGTCCCGGGGTGGTAAAACCTCTTAGGGTCGCAGTTGTCGGAAAATAATTAATCCCAAACTGGAGTCAAAAAACTATAAAAGCGTAAAATTAGGTTTTAATACCAGCAATGAATTTTTAAAGAAAAAATTATTACCAGCAATACATTATCAACAGCAATACATTTTTGAAATAAATATTACCAGCAATACATTATCACCAGAAATACATTTTTGAAATAAATATTACCAGCAATACATTATCACCAGAAATACATTTTTGAAATAAATATTACCAGCAATATATTTTTGAAGAAAAAAATTGTTACCAGGAATACATTTTCGGAACAAATACTACTAGCAATAAAAAACTTGTTGGCATTAATTAACCCACCGAGGTTGATATGCCGTAAAACAAACCAAATCAAACGAAACCAGATTGAGAAATCTTCTGGGCAGAGATAATACTGTTCAACGTTCCCTCTATAAACACCAAAATAGAGGTTGAATTGTAGCACAGAACCCCACGTTGTGCCAGGGTTTGAGCCTGTGTGTCATGAGCAAATACCCCCTGAAAGATGTCACTTGCCGATTTACATCACACACGCAAGCAACCATCACTTGCATGAAAGCAGCACTTGCTCTTATCAATGAACACACAGCAGCTCTATTCCCACAGTTTCAACATCGCAAGCCTAACACTCTTTCCATGGCAAATATTCTGATGAACTTCAATCTTTAGTTCCTTCAATTCAGACTTTTACTGCTAGGATCCGACATAATATATTCGCAGTTTTCTTTAGTCTTTAATGAATATATATATATATATATATATATATATATATATATATATATATATATATATATATATATATATATATATATATATATATATGTGAAAAATTTCTCAGAGTCAACCTGTAGAAAAAGACAATATTTATAAACATAAATGACAATAGAAAAACTGTAATAGTTTTCGACGCGTTTCGTTCAATGTGGACTTTCTCAAGACAAAAAAAACGAAATAAATTTATTTAAACAAAGTAACTAATAATAACAAAAACAAAATGTCCTTAGCAACTGGAAGAATTTAGAGAACGCTAACTGGAAATTACGTCATTTACTGTCACGTGTGGAGAAATTGTTATTATTGCTGTATTGACGGATTCAACCATTCTCTTTTGATTTCACGATACTGTTATGTACGTTTGTTTGGGAGAGTGGTAATTCTGTTAAGAAAGGTGAAATAGGGAAAAAGACTGGGCGTAGATTTAATATTTGGATAATATTCAATGGCGGCACTCTCGAGAATTTTCCTTCTGAGTGAGTTATTTTCCTTTTTTTATGAGGGTAGCATTTTAAAAATTAAAATTGTGGTTGAATTTATCTATGACTAGTGCGTTAGCTAAGTTGTTTATTGTGAGGTCTCTTTTGTGCACATAAATGCGTTTTTAAAAAATTATATTTGTTTCTCCATTATATTGGGAGGAACAGTTTTGGAAGTTTATTTTATAAATGCCTGCTTTCCAATAAAACATTTAAAAAAAACAACATATTTCGAATCGCATTTAATTTTTTCGTCTGTGATGCTACCTGAATTTGACCAAAAACAAAATAATTTTCATGCCTGAAGATGACTGAATGTACAGTTGAAAGTACTTGTATTTATAAGAAAGACCTTATACAGCTTGTAATTTTCAAAAACAAGGATCATAACATTCATCGAGTGATTTGTAGGTTAATGTACCTTTAAAATTTTGTTTGCGAAGGGATTTCGCCATTTTATATCATTAACTTTAGTAATCTAATTTTTGTATGAATGAATCATCGTAATATATATATATATATATATATATATATATATATATATATATATATATATATATATATATATATATATATATATATATATATATATATCGTGGACTGTCTCGTCGAATTCGACGTATGAGGGTCAAGTAGCTCAGTTCCTACGGACACCATCACATATGATTTGATTATAGTAGTGAAGGTTTCGTGCAGAACCAACCACACTTTTTGAAGGGCCGAATACAGAGACCTGGTGCACTACGTGTCACAAAGTCCCCAAACGACCCTCCTCAGGTTTTGAATTCAGAGTTGTCCTTCTCCTAAACAAGTTGCCATCTAAGGATATAGAACCCTGTCTGTCCTGCTATTTACTGGAGGGAGAAGAAGATGATTAATATCTTTCCCAAGGATATTAGCAAGTAAGTGAACGCAATGGATTGGACTGGAATTCGAACTCGGCTCATATATATATATATATATATATATATGAAGAAATATACTCTTAAGGTGTGCTATATTTATGGGATAAAGTGCTCAATATCAGGGATAGAGCGTGTGTAAATATAAAAGTGAACATTGAAGTCAACACATAGAGGCGACAGACTGTTTCGTGCTAGACGGCTCTAAGTATTGACTTCAATGTTCACTTATATATATATGTATATATATATATATATATATATATATATATATATATATATATATATATATATATATATATATATTTAAGTAAAATTCATGCAAATATAATTAAAAACTAAATAATGAAACATACACATTCACAACACACACGGAGGCGTACGTTCACCCACTCGTACACACAGATATGTATATATTAATATATACAAATAAACTGTATTACTGCCTACGTTCATTTCATGACAAAAGACAAACTGAATTCGATTCAAACATAATTTTATACTTCAAATAAGTGAGAGAGTCCTCAAGCATTACACCAGATATATTGCCCCCCTTACATTTTAGCCTTGTGTCCGATGAAGCACAGCTTAAAAATTACATTTTATAAATAAATTTTATAATAAAATTTAATGAATAAAATAAAAAATAAAGTAAATAAAATAAAAAATAAAGCAAAAAATAAAAATAAAATATGAAACTTAAAATCTATTGCCGCAAGAAATAGAGACATCTACAAATGAATTGATGTAAAATCCCCGATTCTCAAACTTTTAAAAAATCTGCCCTCGTTTTCACTTTTGTAAGTTGTAAATCATTTGAAAGAGACGCCATTATTTCATGTTAAATAGCATTCTCCCAGATCGACTAGTTTGTATAATAGTCACGTAAGCTTTGGAAAGTAAATACATTTCTGCTTGGTGGCGCCACATGTTTGGAGTTGTAGAAAAATATAAATCGGTTTAAGAAATCTCTATCAAATCTTCCTGGATCAGTTTCTTTCTAAAATATGATTGTTTCTACAGAGAAAATACAAGACAGACGTGCCACGGATTTTGAAGATCGCAAAGTTAAAACAAGTGGCACTGTAAACGTAGAAAGTGTGTTGTGGCGTCGAGAGAATTAATTACTGACAGTATTACAAATAAGAGTATACCATGTTCATTCTTATCATAAAAATTAGGGTAATATTTTGTCAATTTTACAATGGCATTACTTATATTTTCTGTATGAGAAATCTATGATTTTGGTCCATAAAGCAAAATTCTATTGCCGTGTTATAAACGAACAGGCAGAATTCTGCTTTTAAAGTCATTAAATGTAAAATGCATTGACAAAATTAGACACAATGCAAAACGTTTGACAAAGTACGTAAATACAACAGTTAGTAGCTGATGGATAAACTTGTTTAAAAAACTTATTGTAAAACTTTTTTGGGAAGGATATTAGTAGAGATTTACTTGACTCTCTACTGAGTCAGGTTGTGACGCAATGTCGGTTTTTAACGTGGGGATCCAAGTGTTTCCACTCAGGCCGCTGGTTTAAGCTGGTTTTAGCTGGTCATAGCTTGTCCAAGATGGCCAGAGCTCGTCTAAGCTAGTCATAGCCGGTGATACTACCTGTGCCAGGTAAGTATCTGTGTCAGGTATCAAGGGAAGGATTTTAGTATCACCCAGGCCGTTTAATGGGATCAAAATACATTCGTTTTCTACAGCTTATCAACCATTTGCCAGAAAATCATTTTACATTGTAAGAATTTTTTGGTGGGCGATAATAACGATTTAGCGATACAAGTCTTAATAATTAAGCCATAGCTGGGGAGAGAAGAACTGGATTCATAGCTTTGCTAAGAGTATTTGCCCGTAAGTGAATATAACGAACCCAACTGGAATTCGAACTCGGCTCATCGATTAATAATTTCGAGCCGTTATCCTTTACACCACCCACCAATCCAAGCTTATAGCTCCTGGTATTCCCAAACGGTCGCCTATTTAAGTACTGACCTGGCTCGACGTTGATTAACTTCGGTGGTCGTCCAGGAATCCCAGTGTTTTAATGTGATGTGGCCTTAAGCCCAAAATGATTTCAGTAAACACCCCAAAATAGAGAAGTATGTAGAACATAGATGTGTCTTCTCATCGGTCTCATTAAAATTTTCCAGTGAAGCAATCGTCAGAGAATTCATACCAGTATTCATTACTGGCTGTCACAGTCTTAACACTATTAGATATGCAGATAGCACAGTATTGACAGCGGACGCGGAAACGGGACAACATGGACTCCTACAGAATGGCGCAAGAGAAAGTGAGAAAGAGCGCGAAACATCAACTGAAAGAAGACAGAATGTGCGCTTGTCAGCAAAAGAAAGCGTCCAACATGCGAATTAGAGATTGGAGATACCAAAATTAAAGCAAGAATTTAAATATCGAGGAAGTGTTTAAACAGAGAGAGGAAATGCGACACTGAAATTCAAAGGTCATTGGTATAGCGAAAGATGCTTTGCACAAATTAAGCAAAGTATTAAGAAAAATTAGGAAAATTTAATCGGAAAAAAAGAGAAATGAACTGTTACCTAATATGATGTAACAGAAATGTCTTTCTACAGAAGAATGTTGAGAATCCTATGAAAGAAACATAAAATGTAAAGACAAAAGGTTGGTTGGTTGTTTGGTTGTTTCGTTTTATGGCATATCAAAACCTCAATGGGTCATTTAATGCCAACAAAATGTTTGAAATAGATTCATCGCGATAATTTGGTAAAAAAAGGTGTGTATGTATACATATATATCTGAAACATTTTTCAATTACTCATATTTTTGAGTACGATCACATGTATTGATGGTATCATTTTTTTTTCAAAAACGTATTGCCGGTAATTTAAAAAAAATATATATTGCTGGTAATATTATTTTTTTCAAAAATAAATTCCTGGTAATAATTTTTTACAAAGTATTTCTGGTATTAAAACCTATTTTTACACTTTTATAGTGTTTTTACCCCAGTCTCGGGGTTAACTATTTGCCTATAGCTGGGACACTAACAGGTACTATTACCCCGGGTCAGCGTGGACCTGGGAACCTCAACAATTAAGAGGTGGTTCCACGCTCTTCAAAACCTTCTTATCAGAGGCTTTGCTGTTGGGCGTAGTTTATCGTCTTACTCTGTACGCGGATGTACTTTATCGTCATACCCAGGACGCCCCATTGCAGAGGTGCAGTCGGCATATTCTACGGCCCCAGCCGACAGGGCAGTAAAGACAAAAGGGACAACAGCATCATGAACAGGCAGCATAAATTACTCGGATACATAATAAGAAAAGAAGGCTTGTAAAATTTGACACTCGCAGGACATATTGAAGGCAAGAGGGACAAAGGTAAGCAGCTGATAAGCTGCCGAAAAAATTCGTGTCCATGGTTGACAGAATATCGATTAGGAGATATGGCAAAAAGATAAAATTTATCAAGAGCTACAGAGGATAGAAATTGTGGAAAACCATGATTCTTCACGCCCTGAAGGGACACAGCACATAGAAGAAGAAGAAGAAGAAGAAGAAGAAGAAGAAGAAGAAGAAGAAGAAGAAGAAGAAGAAGAAATTCAAATCTTTCCAAACACAGCTAATACGACCCGTCAAACACAGACGCTAATATTATTGCCGTATTTAAGAAAGAAGGATGACGTTAGGTTGAAAAAGAAAGAAAGCAACCAACTGAAAATGTACAAGGATCCCGCTCGGGAACTGAGAAATATGAGGAACGTTTATATTAGTTTGTAGTTCTAACAATTCCACACCATTTGAAGCACGAAGAATAAAAAATAGAAGAATAGGCAGAATTAAATGAATGATTCATCTGCGATTGTATAGTCTACGCTGTTGTTACCATTTGCAGTGATGCTGGTGAAGACGAAGAAGATTTGAGGATCTCACTTAGACTCTGATAATAACCACTAGGCATCTGGTCTGAACATATATAAATATGAAATATAAATAATAATTATGATTATTGATTATTTAGTTAACAATGCTAAATACGAGATGTGTTCGTATATTGCAAAAAACCCCAAGGAAAACAAGAAAATGGATATAATTTAAAAAAAAATTGACTCCCACAGTCACTTGTGTATGTTCGTTACACTCCGATTTCATTTTGATCTTGTTTTGTAGGTCTGCTTTTGGTTAAAAAGAAAACACTACAACAGTGTAAAAATGCATCAGATGACACCCCTGGAGAAAAAAAAAAGAACTACATGAAGGAGAAATATATGATCTATTTCTCTCTCGCACTATCAGCTTCTGATCTGCTCCAAAATTTCATATTTCTTTTCAACTGTGACAACATATGTTCGAAACATTTTCATTGGGGAATTTATTGTATTACAGTTTAGGCATTGCATGGGCTTCTTTACTAGTTTCAGATTTACACTAAGCTTACGTCTGACATAAAAAATATTCACCCCCCGCTTAGGTGTTTTTTTATGTGATGAACTGTATTTCCAAATTGATTGTTGGTCATTTTAGTGTCTTCTATAGAGCGTTTCCATGTTCACAAGACTCAGGTTTTGTTTATTACTTGGTCATTTATTCAACACCAATGAAGCCATTTTTCTGTACACTTACTTAAGTACATATTTAACAACTATTTCAGTATCTTCTACTTATGCATTTAAGTACCCCATGATTATAAGTGTTTCTAGCGACTTGTTCTGATATTAGCGATTTACTCAGTCAAATATGTGCCATGCGTGATACGCGCTTAGGCGATCGTGTATCTTTCGATATATGACTGACGAGTCAGGTTTTTTTCTCGCAGTATGATGCCATTTCTTTCTCCCGTAGATCAGTTGCCATCCAAGGTCTGTCCTGCTATTTACCCATAGCTGGGGAGAGGGAGAAGATGATTCATACCTTTCCCAAGGGTATTAGTACGTAAGTGAATATAATAGATTCGACTGGAATTCGAACTCGGCTCTCCGATTCCTCAATCTGCTATTACTCCACCGTGCCTCCTCTTTACTTCAAGGATTTACTACAGTGGAACTGGTCAGAGCGAGACTCCGGGTTTCGATTTACTTGCAATTTTTAGACTTATTTTATTTAATGAACAAGAAAGAGATTCTAAATTAAATAAGAGAAAGATAGTAACCTATATTTAAAATCAGAAAAAGTTGAAATTTCAGGCACACATTATGAGGAAAGAGGGCCTGGAGAATCCAACACTCACAAGGCATACTGAAGGCAAGAAGGACAGTGTGTGAAACAGCGAGTGATCTACCAAAGGATGACAGAACGGGGACAAAGAGAAATGATGCTGTGTCTAATATTGCTTAGAGCTACGAGAAGCAGGAAGATGTGGAGGACCGTGATCGCCAGCATATTGAACGGTATATAAAAAGAAGAAAAATGTGACTGATTTCTTGATCGTACATCCTATTTTGTTCAATCTCTTATCAGTTATTCCTGCTTGAAGCCTGCTTTCCATTGATGAAAAACGTATATTCTAGGAGCCTTGTCCCTTCTGGGGATCATGGCTCTCCACAACTTACTCTCCCTTTTAACTCTTATTAACCTTCGTCTTTTTGTCATCTCTCCCAAACACAAGCTGGTCAGGTAGATATCTCTCTACCTCACTCTGTTCCTTTTATTTTCGATATGTTCTGTGAGTGTCAAATTTTCCAAGCCCTCCTTCCTCATTATGCGTTCAAGAAATGTCAGCTATCTCTTCCTGATTCTGAGTATATGTGTCATCTTTGTTTTCATTTTTCTTTGAAACTTGCTATTTAGTCACATGTTCAGTTCGTGGTATTCTCATCATCCTTCTGTAGAACTACATTTCTGTTGTTACAAGTCTCTTGTACATCTTTACGGAAATTGTTCCGCATTCACTGCCATATAACAGAATTGGTATGAGGTGGCAGTTCAGCACTCTTCTGTAAGTTTTCTAACGACGTTTTTCTATCTCTTAATACTTTGCTTAGTTTTTGGATGGTGTCTTTTTTAAATTCCAAATTGTTCATATCAGACCTACCAAAAAATATATGCTCTGCTACTTCCGATTTCCGACCGAATATACAATTTCATTCCTATCTGGTAATATGGCAGAGAAGTTAGAAACTTCAATTCCCCGAAATGTCCATTGTTGTTTTTCCCTCTTTCGCTCAAGACGTAAATAAAATAAAAAATAAGAATATACTTTCGTAAGCAAGATATGAGCTCAAGTCATCAAATTTAATTTATCATAAAATAAAAAATAATAAATATAAAAGAATGAGTAATCTGGTTAAAAAAGAAAAAAAGAGTGGTTTGCAATTTGTAGGCGTGGAATTCTAACAGTGATTGATTGTATTTGTTTAAGTTTTGATTTAAGACCAAAAAGGCGCGAAGACAGTGTGGCAGCTGCAAGAATTAGAAGCTTCAAAACGACTCGCCGCACCCAGATACATTACCGAAGCGAACCAGCATGTGATGATAATATTTTGTCAAATCAGTTGACACACGTCTTCACTGTCCCTCACTACCCCTCACTAGAAAGGTTGCTATCACTACTGACCCTCGTGAAATAAAACGAATGAAAATAAAACAGAGAAAAGCGATAATAACAAGAAAAGTTGCAATATAAGCTCTGGTAAAAACATATAATGATAACAGCAAATATTGCTATATGAGCACTGGTAAAAAAATTGTTGCTGAATACATTAGGTTTATAATATCCAGAAATTCATACACAAATGTCGTCAAGGACACAATGAATAGAGGCGTTGGTTAGATCTTGTGAGGGGACCCAAAGAGTGTGAGTTCAATAGCTGGTTAAGGCAGTGGAGAACTTTCAGAGGGAAATTAACAGGAGATAACTGATAACTGACATTCATTAAACATGGCACATGGAACTAGAACAGTCTACCACAGTGAGCGAAATAAAGGGTTCAGTTCGACATTCCAACCACCTGAAGAAGGCCAGAGTGTACAAGAAATATGGCGACAAAGATGAGGACAATAGTCCGAATAATGTAAATAATGTACATAATACCTCATCTCAGAAATATAGACAGATAATGAAGGGCCGAAACGTTGTAATAAATATGGCGACAAAGATGAGGACAATAGTCCGAATAATGTAAATATTGTACATAATACCTCATCTCAGAAATATAGACAGATACTGAAGATAAAACTGTCCATCTTTGATGCAGAAGATTACATAGTGTTTGGATCTGAAGAATTGAATCGTGTGATGGCCCGAAACGCATCATAAAATCGAATAGATTTATATAGCCCTATATAATTGTAAGTCTAACAATACATGGAATTATGTAAGAGTTCAGATGGTACTGTAGTTAAATATATTTATCAAAATAAAGTAGATTTATATAGCATTTTCTAATGTTTACTTTAGAAAAATAGATGGCTTTATGTAAGGGGTCCGTATATCTAATGAAGCAGTAAATGCATTAAACACATTTTACACATTAACAAATCTACCATTCGGCCCTGGATTGCATACTGTTGCTATATCTGGTCTGCTGTTCACCTCGCGGTTCTTGACAAAATCCAAAGAAAGATCTGTAATGTAATCAATCCTGACTTGGTATCTCGACTTCAGTCACTTTCACACCGACATGACGTGGCTTCCCTCTGTCCTTTTTACTGATATTTTCATGGCAACAACTCTGACAAGCATTTTTCCCTGGTGCCCCGACTACATGAATTTAAGAATGCTACTAGACTGGCATGTAGGTTCCACCCGTTTATTGTTGAAATAGCAAAATTCAACCATCACTTCTACTCCAGCAGTTTTTCTCGCACTTCCCGCCCGTGGACTTCCTTCCGTTTTTTTTTGCTACCCTGATATAGTACAATCTTCAAAAATTTAAATGTAATGTCAATCGCCATCTTCTATTTTTTTGAATCCCATTCATCTTTTAGCCTTTCCTCAATCCTCCTTATACTCAGTCTTTTCTCTCACTTTCACTCTCTGTAACTCCTTGCGTACTAGTGGCATTCCCGCCTTGCTTGGGGTGAAATGATTAAAAAAAAGAAGACATTTAAAAATAATATTTGCGCATTGGAGACGCCAACCTGATGCAGGACAAAATTTTAACTCTCTGGGTCGTGTAGACACGGGGTATTCGAATGCCTATGGAAATAGAAAACAAGAAAGAATTATGAGAGAGACAACTTTCAGTGGAAATAAATAAGTAAATGATGAAATGCCAGGTAATAACGTACCTCTTATATGACAATGAATACTGGTAAATATTCTCAAAGACCAGTGGGGGAAAAAACTGGCTGGTTACATTCAATGACTTAAAACTAAACTGGTTACATACCATAACCGCCGAGCAGATCCTGAACTACCGCTAGTCACGATGAACGGATGTCCCCTCGAGGAGTCATTGTGCCTCGAGGCGATATTGGGTCTCACACTCACGGCCGACCTCAATTGGAATTCCTATATACGATCCATTGTTAAAGATGCGGTAAAAAGGTCGGCTCCACTCTAGTAAGTATCTGACTCGTGTTTATCTACCTTTATAAGAGCCAGATCAGACCAAAAATGGAGTACTGTTTCCATATTTGGGCAAGAGCTGCCCAGACCTCACTTTCCAGTTTGATAGAGTTCAAAAGCGTCTAGGAGTCCTTGTGGGAGAAGAATTATTTCCCAACTTCTCTCTCTCTCTCTCTCTCTCTCTCTCTCACACACACACAAGCAGGATGTGGCGAGTCTCTCACTGTTCTATCGCTACTTCCATGGAAAGTGTTCGGACGAACCAGCAGGTCTGATTTTCACGGCTAGGACCCGCCATACCACCTACGTAGTAGCAAAACACCCACATGCCCTCCGTATTGCATCGGAGAGAAGTAAGTTTCATTTAAACTGCATTTTCCCGCGAACCGCTGCCCTATGGAAGAGATTCCCTAGAGGATATATCCTCGATCAATACTATCTTAACCTGTTCAAGTCTAGAATCAAGCGTTATCTTCCACTCCAATCAATATAAACTCCCCCTTATCGTAACCTTCTGTAACGAGTGGCCCAAGGCTTTCTATAGGATGAATCTTACTGTTAAAAAAAAGACGTGGAGGAGACTAGTACCTGATCGATCGAGACATGTCCCCACCGAATAAAAAAAAGAAGAAAATGAAGAAAAAACAATCTTAAGCAAAAGATTAAATTAGCAGTACCCTCTTAAAATAATACATTTATATTTATAACTAAAAGCTTAATAGACCGCAAGGGCAAAAAGATAACTGTAGTACTGGTAATTATTAAAGCACGGGGAACTTTTCTGGGTTATTCTGCTGATAGACTAGAAGAAAATAAATGTAAGTAATGGCACGACAGAATCGTGACATAGAAATCGGAAGACGAAAAGAATTAGAGGAAGATGCCTTCCAAACCTAAGCAAATCATTAATAGATAGGAAAATTTTGTTAGAAAAGAGTACTGAACTGCTATGCCATATCTAATCATCTATATGGCAGTGAATACTGAACAATCTCTTCACAGACCGGAAAACAGACTTGCAGCGACATATGTAGTTCTAGCGAGAGATGCTGAAAAAACCATAGGCAGAGCTTATGAGCAACAAAGAAATTTTAAGGAAAACAAGAGGTAAAAGAAAACTTATACTTACAATCGGAAAGAGAGACCTTTACAGGGATGTCTAATGAGGAAAGACGGCTTAGAAAATTTAACATACACAAGATATATAAAAAAATATGATAAACACGGCTTAATGGCGATTAACCTACTTAACAATATGTCAGAATGCAACAAAGACAGGAAGTTGTGTAGAGCCATAACTGGTCATGTCCTGAAGGGACACGGTGCATAAAAATAAGAAGAGGTAGAAGCTTAGAAGTTTTCAAGTTGCTTAGTGCTAATTCATCTGTAAGAATGTCTTTTTTAAACCTTTTTTTAGTTCAACCCCAAGCAAGGAGATAATGCCACTAAATCTTTGTGGGGGAGAAAGAGAATAAGATTTTAGTGAGGTGAAGTGAGAAGAAAAGACAATAAAAGAACAGTGTTCTGGAAGACAGAAGATGGCGATTGGCGTTTCATTTAAATCTTTGAAGATCGTAGGTAACAGGAAAGCAAGAAACCGGAAGTGATTTCTACAGGCGAGAAAAGAAAATATTAGAACTGAATTTAGTTAATTACCTATTTTAACGGTAATACTATGAAACCTAGTTGCCAATCTAGTCAGTCAGTTATGTGCCATGCGTGCTACAAGCTTAGGCTATCATGTATCTTTTAATACATAACTGACGAGGCAGATTTTTATTGCAAAATAATTAAATTTAGTGTGTGGATTTATTAGATTAAATATAAAATTCTCATTTTGATTAAAATTTGAATTATACTAAACATTTTAGCAGTATTGCAAAGTTTGGAACTGAAAGAAAAAAATGAAAGAATGTAAACTTCCTTTTTTTTTCATTAAACTCAACTCTTCAGGTTTTTTTTCCTTTTGTCTTTTGATCGTTCCTTTCATAGAACAAGATAAAGTCTATGGTTTATGTCTTTCATCACCATGACAACGAAGGAATGCATGAATATATTTTTACTCAGAGGGCGCTACGGACATAAATTGTTCTTGTTACCATTTCTTTGCCATTCAAGGCTATAGAACCCAGTCTGTCCTGCTATTTACCCAAAGCTGGGGTGAGAAAAAGAGAATTGATACCTTTCCCAATGAACGTAATGGATTCGAACTCTGTTTCTCTCCATTACTCCGCCGTGCCTAAGCTTAAACTCATGCAGTCGAGATATCAAATGTCATTAGAACAATTAGGATGAAAATACTTAGAGAAAAGATAGCTGACATCGACGAAGTGAGAAAGTAACTGAATTCGAGATGCCAGGTTAGGACCAATAACATAACAAGGACTTCTTTGGATTTTGGCGTGAACCGGACCAAAGCATAAAAGAATGGTAAATATATCAATATGCAAGATGAACTAGAAAAATTGTCTGGTACGATCCAGTGAATGAGCTTTCCTCTCAGTAGATGCAGCATTTGATTCAATTCAATCATTTCACTTAATATCAGTGGAAATCGTGAAAACGATGAAAGAAAAATATAATTTATGCTGCAGTTCGCGCTGAAATTCCGCGATTATATTGGAAACTTTAAAAATTGCTGGAAGGTTACAGGGAATCATGAAATTAAAGGTAGTACTGAATGTGCCAGTTTTTCTGAAAATAGAATTCATTTCTACATACGTCTACATTTCTTTTTCAATCTCTCGTAGACCTCTTCGCTCCTTGAAAAATTTCTAAGTTTCCCCGAAGCTGAAGGGCATTAATTAACTAAAGGAAAATAAATATTTTAAGTACACTTTTTCTCCATCTCGGCGCCAATAGAAGACATTCGCAAACCCGAAGAGTCTACTTCCATCACCAAGTTTTCGATAATTCCAGCCATTTTATTAAACTACCAAATCTTTCAATTTGTTCTTTGAATAAGCTGCCACAAAAAGACAGGACACCTCCCCCCACAAAAAAAAAGAAAAAGAAAAAGAAAAATAATCCACGCGTATAATTATTGCTTCTTAATATATTTCATATTGCAAAATAATTAAATTTAGTGTGTGGGTTTATTATATTAAATATAAAATTCTCATTTTGATTAAAATTTTAATTATGCTAAAGATTTTAGCATTATTGCAAAGATTGAAACTGAAAGAAAAAAATGAAAGAAAGTCAACTTTATTTTTTTTATTAAACTAAACTCTGCAGGTTTTCTTTCTTTTGTACGTTCCTTTCATAGAACCAGATAAAGTCTATGGCTTATACGTCTTTCATCACCATGACAACGAAGGATTACATGGATATATTTTTACTCAGAGATAGCTACGGACATAAATCGTTAATATATATATATATATATATATATATATATATATATATTAATGCATGTTTCATTAAATAATATAGACAGGTTTTGTCTACTTATTTTAAGTAAGTTCCTTTCATATTGTCTGATAAGCTTAATCACATTATCGTTGAAAGACCAAAGGTAAAAACACCATATTGATACATGTGTAAATCCAATCTAAGCTCTCGGCTTACATAAGCCATTATCAAAGATGACAATTTCACTAAATCAAACAACACACAGACGAAACTACAATGATAGTCCGCCCTTTCTGCTTGAATAGTTCAACGTAACGACAAACTCGTATATACGAGACGAGGAAGCGTACTCAATTCTGGAAAAACCTGTCTATATTATTTAATGAAACATGCATTAATGAAAAATTGCTGCATATATATATATGTAGCCGTGTGGTTAGAAAACTTCTCTTTCAAACATAACATTTTAGCACACACATGAAAAAACAATAATTGTTAAAAAAATTGCTATATTTATTTGCGAAGTTTGATTAAGTTTGTGAATAGAGTGATTGTAGGTATAAAGAATATGGCGATCAAAAATTGACAGATAGGTATAAGCAATCTAGACATAGCCGTAAAAAATTGAAAAAAAATAACAGTTTCGAACAATCCCTTAGTAGTCTCTATACATAGCCTACATAGAGACGAGTAACGTATGTTTTTATGATTGCTGAAGGAGTGAAACTGACAATCACCACGGAGTTTTGATTTCTATGTCTATCTGTCTCTGAATTTTGAGAATTAAGAGTTATTAATTACATTATATACATTCGGAGAATTGTCCTCATCTTTGTTGTTGTTATCAAACCATTTTGGCTCTTATACTCTTTGGCCTTCACCGAGTGCGTGTAGATCTGAGTAACATTCAAGGATTTTCGAAGTGAACTCTATTTAATCTATGGAGGCAAGATTGTTCTCGTTTCGCTGTCCATGTTTACGAATATCTCATCTACTTCTTATTCGCAGTTGCTATTGGGTATTCCGACGTGATGTGATGGTTAACAAGCTTGTCTCGCTAGATCAATTACGACTGAGAAACTGGAAGGTAAATGCATTCTACCTGGTGCCCTATCTAAACTATGCTTATCAAATCAACCCTCGCGTCGACGTTGTGTGATGTTTAGCAAGCTTACTTAGCTCGACCAATTACGGCCGAGTAGCGGGTTCGATTCGCACTGGGTGTCCCATACTTTCGGCCTTGTGCCCCATCTAAATTATACTTAGCAAATCATCCCTGACATCAACGTGATAAATGGTTAGCAAGCTTGTCTCTCTAGATCAATTACGAGTGATTGGTGATTTCGATCCTTACCAGGTGCACCATACTTTTGGTCTTGTGCCACATCTAAGCTATTTTTCACCCCGTTTCCACTGAGTCTGCGATACTCGAGCCAGGGACTGGACTCACAGGTACTATCACCCCAAATTTCCAAACTGTCTTTTTAATCCACTCGACTGACTGCCAAGGTGCTAACATGCCTATCTATCTATCTATCTATCCATCTATCTATCTATCTATCTATCTATCTATCTATCTATCTATCTATGTGGCAATTTTTAATACCTAAGACAGAATCTTTCTTTCTTTCTTTCCTTCTTTCTTTCTTTCTTTCTTTCTTTCTTTCTTTCCTTCTTTCTTTCTTTCTTAGTCTATTCATGTCTATCTCAGTCTTTTATTTCATTTTTCTTTATCTATCTATCTATCTATCTATCTATCTATCTATCTATCTATCTATCTATGTATGTAGTAATTTTTAATATATGCATAAAGAAGGCCACGTATTTGCTTTCGGTTATAGATCAATCTGCCTTCGGTTTGCGAGATACGTAACCGCATTTTCATCATTGTATGACAAAATCACTTCATCCAACAGCTTGATAGACTCTTGGGGAACCGTTATTTATGTCATGACTCTAGGAAATGAGAAGTTACTTGTCGGTCACCATCTCAACTCCAAATAATATGTCACAAGTTCTATTGGATTCAGCGTGAAATCACCAGGAATCAATTCTCCCTGATTTGACTTACTGGGTTGGATTTATACCTTTCCCATTGAAGTTCGTTTGAACAAACTGAATCATAATTTGATTTCCATCCCACCATTCCATTTTCTTTGACTTATGACAGTTCCGTTCTTGTAGAGGAATGGATCCAAGCGCGAAAGTGAAATTGGCGATCCAAGTTCAAATTCCAAGTAATTTATTCTTTGGCAATTTTTCCATGATATTACCGTTAAACCTACTTCAAACTGACCTTTTGTCACATTCGGTAGCGCTAAAGGCCCACTGAAAAATACCGCTTCTCAACAGTTTGGCTAAGATTAAAGAACCATTGTTATCGCTTAAAAAAATGTTAATGAAATGTTCACTCGCCCCCGGCGAAAAAAATTCTTAGACTTTCAAACATGTTTCGTCTTTAAATAATACAGGAAAAAAAGTTGAGAAAAAAAATTAGTTCATCTCATTTGGCACCGAATTATGTGGGTAACTCCATATTTAGTGGTTCCGAAGTCCTTATCAGTAATGAGTTCAACCGACAGACAGTAAATTCAGTGAGTTTCGATCAGCTGAACACGTGACTGAACTACTGGCAGTATAGCCAGGTCGACGATGACACTACACCGTTGGGTTTCCTAGACTGAAGTCAATGGCCAGTGCTGACCATTCACTCGATGTTATCAACAGCCACGGTGAGCCTTCAAGCGGTCGGATTTTGGTTGCTGCTTGAGCAGGAGAGAAAGAGAGAGAAAGAGAGAGAGAGAGAGAGAGAAAGAGAGAGAGAGAGAGAGCGTTTACTTTACCCAAAACACGTAAGGCATGAATTAATACTTACCGAGGCATGTAGAGGGCGGTTGCCGGGTGAAGTGACCCTACGATTACATCTAATTATGAGACGAACGATGATGATGATGATGATGATGATGATGATGATGATGATTTAGTCTGACGCAAGGTCATAAGTGTTGTACCCATGAGAGTCGAATTCATCAGATTATAAAATTAGGTTGGCTGAACGTGTTTTCTATCTCCGCCATGAATAGCTACGTATGGTTTTGTAAAGAATCAATGTTTTTACTTTTTACTCCTGAGCATGTTCATGTTAAAAGAAATAACGAAGAACAACGATAACATCTGGTGTTGAATGCAATTTTTGCTCTCCTGCATTCAAACCATCAAGCTGCGTCCAAAAATAAAGATAAGTTTCTTTTGAAAGTTACTCGACTTAAAGCAAGACGAAAAAAATGTCGATAATTTTGATTTATTTCTTGTAACGAAACCTGTTCATTTTATAATAGTTCGGTTCCGCCTCTGCTGATAAAAAACGCCTGATTAAAATTCATCATGTCCTGTTTATTTCGATCGGCAAGGATAGATAACAGCAACACCAAAATGATCTATAATCAATGAAAGTATTAATTTTACCCTTCAGTGATTCCTAAAAACTGCCAGTGGAAAAGATTCGTAGCCTTTTTTTTCTTGTTTTGCTTCATTGGATAGTAAATGCAGTTTACTTACATTGGGCTTTTGAGCTAACTTCACTGCGCCGTTAGCAATTCTCATTGTGCATCATTAATTATTTAGAATATCATTGGCGTGGTTATTTTGATTTTTTTTATAGACAACAGAACACTTGACTGTAAAATTTAACAGGTTTTTTTCTCAAGCAGTTTCTGACGTTACTATATAAATAATACCTTGTGTCAAACTCGATAAAAAATAACGATTATACGGGATGTATTCTTTAGTTCCATCTGTTCTCTACAAGAACCAGTTAAGACAATATAGCATCTACTGATACTCTGTTACGATTTCCGTGGAAAGAGAGAATCAGATGAAGCTGAAGAACAGATACTACACTTTGAACTTAGCTGAGAAGCAGTATTTTTTAAATGCGTTACCGAATGTGACACAAAGTCAGTTTAAATTGGGTGTAACAGCAATACCGTGGACAAATTGCATCCCCCGATTAATGAGGTATGTGATATAAATGACAGATGACCTCCATTCTTTCTTTTTGTCATTTAAGAACTATGACACACCTTGTTTGTTCAGTGGAATCGGCAGAACCCTTATCTGAGCCGAGTTCAAAAGGTTTCACCCAGGGATTGCTCCTCAAGATGTGTCACTTCGTAAAACAGACTCAATCGGAGGTGCTTCATTGAACACCACAATCTTAACCTTTTTAATTCAAGAGTCAGTCGTAATCCGTCCTCTTTATTCTTATAATCTTACTATATCCTACCATCTTTGTCATTTATATCGCACACACCGTTCATCCGCGTCCTGGGTAAGACGATAGACTACATCCAACAGCAAGGCCTCTGATCAGGAGGTTTTGTGGAGCGTGCAACCACCTCTTAATTGCTGGTATTCCCAGGTCCACCCTGACCCGGGGTGGTAGCACCTGTTAGGGTCCCAGCTATAGGCAAATAGTTAACACTCAGACTACATCCGCGTCCTGGGTATGACGATAAACTACTTCCAACAGCAAGGCCTCTGATAATACGTTTTTGAAAAAATAACGTTGCCAGCTGTACATTTTTGAAAAAATATTACCAGCTATACTTTTTTTGGAAGAATAGTGTTGCCGGCTATACGTTTTTGAAAAATAATATTACCAGCTATACGTTTTTGAAAAAATAATATTATCAGCTATACGTTTTTGAAAAAAATAATATCACCAGCTATACGTTTTTGAGGAAAAAAATATTAACAGAAATAGATTTTTGACAAAACAAAAATATTACAAAAAAAAAAAAGTTGTCGGCATTAAAAGACCCATTGAGGTTGATGTGCCATAAAACAAACCAAACCAAACCAAACACCGCGTTCATCATTACCATTTTAACATATACACTCTATCTTGAGTGCTTCTCGAGCGTTGTATTGGCTGAATTCTACTATTAAAAAACTAGCTGATGACGTACTTAAAAATAAGTGAAATAAATTTTTATCGTTGCTATTGCTTGGGCGATAGATTAATCATGGGTTATGAGTTTGTCCAAGAATTCTTTCACTTAATTTATTTGTTCTCCAACGTATGTCAGCATTGTATTGATTTTGTCAGGTCATCAGGGGATAGAACAGAACGAAGGGAATTCATTTCTTCCCCCAAGGTTCTTAGTAGTTAGTGTATAAATGGAGCTTTAGCTGAAATTCAAACTCAGTTCTCTGATACTGATTTCCGAGATGTACCGTTTACGCTACCTCGTCTCAAATTTCCCAAGCACAGTGACATATATATATATATATGTATATATATATATATATATATATATATATATATATATATATATATATATATATATATATATATATATATATATATATATATATATATTAAAAGTCGCTGATATTATTTCTCTTATTAAGTCGCGATTAATGCCTTTTGGGGGAAAATAATGAAATTTTCTTATTTTGAACTTACAAAAATACATACATACACAACTCATTTTTTCGCCTTTTCTTAATTCGTGAGGAAATTGTCCAGGATTCACTGCCATATATGAGAACTGATATTACGTAACCGTTCAGTTATCGTTGTTCTTGTTTCTTAATATTTTACTTAGCATCTTTCGCTATTCCGATGCGCCTTTGGATTTCGTTGTTTCACTTTCCGTCGTCTGTTAAAACACTTCCCAGATATCTAGGTATCTCCACTAAGACGAGTTGTTACACAAGGTCTTTTGTTAAGATGGAGACCGAGCGCGTACACCCAGGCCAGGAACAAAAATTACCCGCAGAAAAAATAAACGTCGGTTGCGCCGGCCTCGGTGCGAGCACCGATCCCTCTCTCTGGTGCGAAGAGAGGGCGCGGCCTCGAACACCTGTTACTCAGGGCCGTCACCTCTCACTATAATTTTCCCCAGTTGCCACTCTGTCTTTTGACGGGGCCGCCCCCGGTTGCACTCTGCTCAAGCTCAGAGACGCAACTGAGAGATGATAAATAATGTATTAAAACCCCATCAACGGAGGGATTTACACACTAAAAGATGATTTTCTAAGCGTAGCTTAGATGTGGCACAAGGCCGAAAGTATGAGGCACCCAGTGAGAATCGAACTCACTACTCAGTCGTAAGTGTTTTAGCGAGACAAGCTTTCTAGCCATTACAGCACGCCGAGGTGCCCGAGAGCCCCGATATCTAAATTGTTATTTGCATATTGGGCTGTTCCTTTTGCTGACAACCATGCATATTGTCTTTTTGCAATTAATGTTTAGTCCTTTCTTATCGCTTTCCTTGACTACCTTCTGTTCGAGGTCTTGTAGTTTCCTGTCTGTGTCTACTACCAACACTATGCCATCTGCATATCATATCTTGTTAAGATTGTGGCCACCAGTAATAAATCATGTTAGGACTTCCCTAATTTGTAAACTTATACCTAGATAGCTCGCATTATGGCAGAATCATACACAAGTAATTACATAAACCACTTCTTCCATAGGGATTTTAATCCTCATTGGGGCCATCAAATCTTTAATCACACTATATCCCCTGTATTGTGATTACAACGACCGCTTCTTTTGTAGTGAGCTTAATTCTTAGCGAGTACCCTACACATGGTATCTCGCACCAGACGAACCTCTGCTTAGTAAATATCCTTAATAAGAACTATAGTAAGCCTTTCTTAAATATTATTACTAGTATGTCGAGAGTAATCTTCAGTGGGTACTCATAATTTGTGACTTTGTGCCATACTTTAGTAAGGTAAGTAAATACTGATATCTTAGAAAAATTAAAACTTATTTCCAAGCGTTATCTACTAGATCTTTTGTTTTTAACATTCGAAATATTGATTTTAAAAAATCGATTCTTTGCCGTGAATCACGTGACTTTTACCTTCTGCAATGAGATCCATTCTTACGGAACCCGATTATTACAAGGCTCATTGCACTTAGGATCATTATTTACATTATTCGGAATATTGTCCTCATCTTTGTCGCCATATTTATTACAATGCTCTGGCCTTCTTCAGGTGGCTGGAATGTCGAACTGAATCCTATTAACTAACGCCTTTATCCACTGTGCCATTTAGTAACTCTACAAGTTTTTGTTGATCGCTCTTGTGACCAAGTACTGAACTCACAACCCACCACGTGGACGAAATAAAGAGTTTAGTTCAAAACCCCAATGTATATCACCTGAAGGCCACAACGTACAACAGCTGAAACGTCGTGAATATTGAACAATACAAATATTTAAAATGCCCCATCTCAGAAATATAGACAACATTTACATAGGATTTTGAATAGAGCTAATATTTGATAATAGCTATTTGAATTTCAAACTGAATTCTTTATTAAAGGAGCGTCGGTAGCCTGTTCTCATTTCGCTGTCTAAATTGGGAAATGTCTTGTATTCATTTTGCTGTTTTTTTCTTATTAGTGATAGCATTTCTGTGCATAACCAGAACGTGTCGCGGTTAATAGATTTGATAGTTGTAGAAGACCAAGTCATTTCCTGAAATCTCATTTGAGCAAAACAACATAGAAAAATATAGTGCGTATTTTTTTCTTTTACTTTTAATTTTCATATAAAATTAATCAAATGGATCTTTACAACCAATTCGACATATAACAGGTAATTTTAATAGAGTATGAATGAAGAATATACAAATTTACCTACGTTCGAGTAGGTTTAATTAGATAGGCTATAAGTATACTCATATTTCAATATATATATATATATATAAAAACAGATTTATGATTTTTTCGTTATATCTGTGAAGAAACTAGCTTAAAAATAGAAATTAATCTGAAATCTACATTGAATGAAATATGGCATGAGGCCGTGTTTAATGGGGGATTCCCTTGAGTATATTTGATCAGAGATAGAAATTGATCAGTTATTTACATAAGGACTATTATCTTCAACTTTGTTGTTATTATAAAAAAAACGTTTCGGCTATTGTCTTCTGCGGCCTTCATCAGGTGCTTCCGGGTGGAATTTCGAACTCAACATTTTATTTAATCCAGAGAGGTAGCTTATTGTTATCGTATCGCCGACCTAATACTGTCTAGTCTAGTACCTTTTTAGTACTGCATAGTCATTGCTTGCATTGTTTCTACTGGCCGACACAAGGATTGAACCCACAATTACCGTCACCAAATTCACAAATCAGCTTTTGTTTCGCGGGACAATCCTGAGTGTAGAACTTTGAGTCTTAAGTCAAATCTTCTGACTGCTTCAGGTGTTGCTGCTTGTCACGCTTGACTGCACTTACCGATGTATATCTTTTCTACTAAGGAGATCCTTATAGCCTTGTATATCCACTAATTCTTTCATATGTCTGACTCTTCGGTGCTCAATGACAGTTAGGGACACTTCGAGCGTCAGGGTTTAACCATTGCCATCTTTTATGGGAGAGGTACTGCTTGGACCGCCAGGGAAAATGTCCCAAAACAATTATAAACATAATATCATGCTAATATATTACTGTTGGTTCAATAAAAAATAACACAGAAATTCATTCTTTTCCTTCTTTCGTGTATCATGCCCTTTCAGAACGGGGTCGTTCATGGCTCTTCACAACTTATGCTTAGTAACTCTAAGCAATGTTTGTATCCTTAAAATCTCTCCCACTTTCTATTTTGCCATCTATTTCCACTAGTACATTAGGTAGGTGACAGCTGTTTCTTTCTGCATCCTTTACATCAATGTCATATTCTCAATTTCGTCTTTACTTATGTGTCACAGATATTTCACCGTCCTGGGTATGACGATAAACTACATCCGCTACCTGGGTATGACGATAAACTACATCCGCGTCCTGGGTAAGACGATAAACTACATGCGACAGCAAGGCCTCTGATCAAGAGTTCTTGAGGAGCATGGAAGCACATCATAATTGCTGTTGCTCCCAGGTCCATCCTGATCTGGAGTGGCAGCACCAGTTAGGGTCCCAGCTATGGCTAAATAGTTAACCCCCAAACTGGGGTTAAAATACTATTAAAGTGTAAAAATAGGTTTTAATACCAGAAATACTTTGTAAAAAATATTACCAGCAATAAAGTTTTGAAAGAAAACATATTGCCAGTAATAAATTTTGGGGCAAAAATATTACCAGTAATACATTTTTTGATAAAAAATTATTACTCACAATAGATTTTTGAAAAAAAAAAATTACCAGGAATAAAAATTTTGTCGGCATTTAATAACCCATTTAGGTGTTGATATGCCGTAAAAGAAAACAAGCCAAACCAATATATACTGAGATAGATAGATAGATAGATAGATAAATAGTTAAAAAAAATATTACCAGGAATAAAAATTTTGGCGGCATTAAATAACCCATTGAGGTGTTGATATGCCGTAAAACAAACGAAACGAAATGAAACCACCACTTTTCGAGTTTTTTGCTTCCTTTTTGCTTTACTTTTACTTAAAACTCCCCCCTACTGACATGTTTAGTCCATGGATATTTTTAACCTTCTTCTGTAGAACCACATGTATGTTGCGTCAAGTCTCCTCTTCATGTGTGACGAAGCGGTTCAGCATTCACTGTTATACAAGAGGATTGTTATTGCATTATAGTTCGGTAATCTTTTCTTTGTTCCGCGTTAAATTTCCCTGTTGTGAAATAGATTTTGTTTTCAATGAAATGTTGAAGTCAACAGCAGAATAAAATTTTACGAACGCTTTTCATAATTTTTCCAATTCATGCTTGACACTATTTTTATTCTATTTTGACCCAATACATGACCTAAAAGCTACAAAGGATTGTCTTAAGGCCGTATCACGTTCGAACACCGGTTCTTGTCCGATTACCGAAGTTAAGCAACGTCGAGCCTGGTCAGTACTTAGTCGGGTAGCCGCTTGTGAATATCAGGCGCTGTAAGCTTGGATGTACAGTTGTGTAATTGGTAAAAACGCAGAATGAGAAATCGGAGAGCCGGTTTCGAATTCCAGTCGGTTTCGTTACATTACGCGCAAATAGCCTTGGGAAATATAAGAATGGATTAAATAGTAGGACTTCTATCTGAAAATCATTAATGCAGCAAAAATTGTTAATAATATCCAGCAGCAACAAAAAAATTCACAAATAAATCTCGGCTATGAATTGACTAAAAGGGGTTGATAAGCTGTAAAAAACAAATGAATCAATAAAGAATACTGATTAAGGTTATTTTAAGAGAATGCAAGGAAGAAACAAGAGGTGCCTATTATGAGAATACGTCGGTTGACTGAAGACTTGAGAAGGTTAAGAACTGAGGAATCGGGGTACCTTACTCTTGGAAGACTGTTTCAGAAAGCAACAGTTCTGGGGGAGTGTAACTTCTTCCTTACCTGTTTAATTCGAAGTCGGTATGGATGAGTCTATTCTGTGTACGTGACATAGCGGATCATAGCTGACAAAGCCGAGGCAACTGGAAGTAAAGACTGTAGCTCATCTGAACATCTGTCTTTAAAATAGGGAAAGAATTGCCTAAGGCTAGCAACGTTCAGTTTGCTGTACCGCTCTCGAAAGTACCTGACTCCACCAGCCATTCTCTATCATTACAAGAGACAGCTCAGTCTATGGAGTATCTGAAATGGAGCTATACAATCTTAACAGTTCAGCGTTGGTAGAATTCAAAAGTGTTTTATGCAGCTGTGTAAGGTGGTGTATTACTTTCCACTTTACAACCCCACTCGGGCTATTCGTTTTTATTTATTTAGTTTACGGAAAATTAAACCTCGTGCAGCTTTTGCTAAAAGGAACTTTGATTTTCACAACGCGCACCCAGTAGATTTACGCCATTTTAGGATATGCAACTATTAAATTAATTTATGAGTGACAATGTGGATAGTGCTACATTACCTAGAGATTGAACTCGTAACTTCAGTTAAACAGCAAGACTTAACAACCGTGTCGTTCCGGCAAATGGAGTAGACGAATACAAGCTTATCTTTTCTGCTACTGCTGCTGTTGGAGCTTTGCTATTATTTTTCTTTCTTTCTTTCTTTCTTTCTATCTTTCTTTCTTTCTTTCTTTCTTAACGTCTCCCATATTGTATTTATTTCTATACTAGGCCTACTAAAGAGATCCTTATAATCTAGTATTTTCGCTAATTCTTTCTCATGTCTGACTCTTCGGTGCTCAATAGGCAAAGTTCTGTTCACACAATCTGAAAGAGAATGGAATCTTACCTGTTAGTCTTTTATAAGTCAAAGTATACTGCCGTGTAAAAGATCATTCCCTTAAGAGCATTCTTATGAAGATCTGAGATCAATTAATCTCGGTTGATTACTTCCATATTTGTTTCTCTGCACCTGGAATATCAAAAACACCGTTTTATTATAAGCGAACAATATATTTCGAATCTAGTGTTACGGTTTCGAATCTAACATTAGCATTTGAAGTTGTTTGTAGTAAATTACATTAAAAGACTAAGTGAACCTCAACTACAAGTTCCTCTGTGAACCCCCCCCCAAAATCGTGTTCATCGTTTCATGAAAAATTGCCAACATATATGCAATGACCCATGCGTCTTCTGAAAGAGCAATTGCCATCATTGAAAAGAAAAGGAGAGACGGACAAAACAATAAGGCAACTGTGGCAACTTTGCAATCATAGAAGTGGGTGCAGTCCTATATTTGTTTCGCTGGAAAGAGATTTGTTATTTTATCCGAAGAGTTATTTGTAAGACAAATAGAAATATAGTAACAATATATGAAATAATAACTCTTGGAGAGCAACATATTACACCTTCTTGGCCTCACTTTTTCAGCTCACTTGAAGTGGAACAATGGAATCGAATCAATAGCTGCATCTACTGCAAATGAATTTGGGTTACTGTGTCGTGCCAGAAGGTTTTTCTCGTCATCTTGCACATTTACAAATCTACCTTTCGTCCGTGCATTGAAAAATGCTGCCATATATAGTCTGGTGCTCCTGCTGTTCTTCTGCAGGTTCTTGTCAAAATCCCCAAAAGGATCTGGAATGTAATCGATCCTGACTTGGCATCTCGTCTTTACTCACGTTCTCATCACGCCCCTCTGTCTTTTCAAAAGAATATTTTCATAGCAACATCTCGCTTATTTTCTTATTTCCCCGACTACATGAATTTAAGCGAGCTACTAGATTGGCATGTATGTCCCACCCGTTTACTATTGAAATAGCAACATGCAACCGTCATTCTATTCCAACAGTACCTTTTCTCGCACTTCCCTCCTGTGGAACACCCTTCCGTTTACTTGCTTCTCTGATAACTACAATCTTCAGAAATTTAAATTCAATGTCAATCGCCATCTTCCATCTCATTGAATCCCGTTCATTTTTTATCCTATACTCAGTCTTTACTCCCACCTCTGAAACACGCTGCGTACTAGTGGCATTCCCGCCTTGCTTGGGGTGAAATGATTAAATAATAATAGTAATACATTTCCTTATGCAACATCAGACCTGACCGTCATGGCTTCAGATCTTTATTGCAAGTGTCTACTTCTACATATTTCGTCTTAGTGAACTAAAATGAGCTACAGTAAATATCCCGTTCAGTATTACCAACCAGTTTGCTTACCAGTTGTCTTGCCTTAACCAGTTTGATATATGGCTTAGATACAAAATATCTGTGGATCTCTGTGCTCGTATTTACGGGAGAGTGCCATGGCCACATGCCAAGGTGGGTGTTTACTTTAGGTTGAAAGGATGAGGAATTTAAGGTCACTTGGAAATCACATTTAATATTTAGGAACATTCTCAGTCGGAGACCGTCTGAGCAGACTGTTATCCGAAATGAAGCTATTTTCAATTGGGCCCCACATGTAAAGTTAGGCTTTGCTACACCAAAACTTAACATATCTTGCCCATTGACCCGTGATATGTATGCCTGGTATACACTTCTTAACTTTCGTTGTCTGATGGCTGTTTTCACCTCTATCATGAGTTTTAAAACATCATAACCAACGACAGATGGCCATCAATTTCTCGCCTCTCTAACTTTAAAATACTTCAACCAGTTTTGGGCAATACGTACAGATGTTTTCTTCTGTTTCCCGAATTCTGGGAACTTTGGATCTTACTTTGAAATAATGCCTTACATTTGCCAAACTCTCAATAATTCTACATATTACTTAAAAATGGCTCTCTAAGTAGGCGGTTATGATTTCACAGATTCCTTTTCTTTCTTATCCGTGGATTCTCATGATTTCTTTGAAAATATAGCAGAGTAGATCCTGTAGCTTCTCCAAGAGTTTTAAATTCATTTTTTGTATTTTTCTCGATTGGTTGCCAATCAAGAGTAGAGATCCCTTTCTACTGTACTATTTAATCTATAGCTAGTGGCAGAAGTGCATTCCACGAGAACCGAAAATAACCGAAATAGACCGAAAATAATTGCAATACACACACAAAGGATAGGTATAAGAAGATCATATTTAATTATAATATGAATAATATAATGGAGCCAAAGATAGTTTTTAAATGTGTGCGAATGATGCAAATTTTTGCGTAAAGGTATGAAAAAACGAAACTATTTCGATAAATTTTAACAATAATAGTTATATAGTGACGTCGTAGTAATTAGATGTGTTTAAGAAATAAACTTTGGAGTAAAAACCAGAATGTATTTATCTGCCCGAATAATTAGACTTTATTTTCGAGTAAACGACTGTAAAAAAAGTCTTTCTATCGAAAGATTGATCATACTTGTGACGTCTAATATTTCTCAGCCATTTTGGAATTATGGCAAATGACAGTGAGAGAGTCACAAAAGTCATATATTATTTTGAATTGACTTTTGTTGCTTGTTTGCTTCAAGAAAATGTCCAAGTAGCATCACCCATTGTTTTATCAAAAGTGAATTTTCTTCGAAACCAAACTTACCAGGATTTTTATATCCATTTACTAATCTTCGGTCTTATTAAAGTGCCCCAAATCTTTGCTCATATAACCAAAGTTTAGTAACTAAATTTGCTGTTTCATCATTCAGCAACAGTTAACAAGTTTGAACAGCAGCATATTATACAGGGTGTACATGGCATAGCTGGGTGGAGAGCTTCCTAGACTGAAGTCAACGGCAAGAGCGTAGGGTCCCTTCGATGAAATCAACAACCACGTATCTGTGAGCAAGACCGTGGTTTGACCAAGAGAGCGATGAGCTCTCTCAGATCTACTCATTTACGACACGTTACACACGCATGAATTAGTGTTTGCGGCTTTCAGCCCAATGGAAATGGTCAGGGGATATAGTTTTGAAAGTTATCTCTGTTGAACGCTTTTGAAATTTATAAAGTTGCGTTCTAATTATTTAGTGTCTTTAAAATATATTGTTTCTCTATTGAGGTTATAACTTTATAACAAGCTTTGGAAACATTTTTATATAGCATTATATTGTATAGTATTAATAACTTTATATTTATTTAAGGTATCATAAAAATGTCGAGTTGTGTAATAAAATGTCACATCAGCAAATAAGTCACTTTAAATATCTCTACTAAAAAAGAGAGATTAAGTTTAAACCCGCGTTATATACAAGTTGTCCATAAAGTTCGTGTGCACTTTAAAAAAATTATAACTTTATTTGTATTTGCGATAGAAATAATGTGTAAAAAATGTTATAAAGTTTAATGTACCTAGTTTTAAGTATAGCTAAAATAACTAATGTGATTTCAGTCATTACTGTAAATCAGTTGGCAAATGTTTTCCGTGAACTGCAAAATCGTATTACCCTTTGTATTGCTAATGATGGAGTACATGTGGAAACTTAAATAAAATTTCAATAAAACCTTAAAAATATAGATTTACTTCTTTCTAATCCTTTTTACAAATTATTTCTATCGCAAATACAAATAAAGTTATTTTTTTAAAAGTGAACACGAACTTCATTGACACCCTGTATTTTAATAAATTCGATTCTCATTGGCTGCTCCCAGATTTGTGACCTTGTGTCAAAATAGTGTAAGCTTAACTAAATTTACTAAGCACCCCAAATTTTCGCCTTTATACTAGACTAAAATTAGTTAAATATTTAACCATTTTACCGTGAAGTGACAAGCTTGGACTGCCGATCATTTTATTGTAAAGAATAGTTTCCAACTTGGTTACCCAACTTTTGAGTCCTTGTACCATACTCGGCTTAGCAAATATCTCTTGTTCTCGTGGTGAGGTTGTTCGTAATTGGAGACTGCAATTTGTGGCTGCGTTTTCAGTTTACACAATACTCTAATGGAATATTCCCGTGTCTCTTTAGGCTTTAACAGAAAACAAAAAAATATCACGCCGACATCCGAAGGCCTATTGAAATAGCGAAAGGTGCCTTCCAAAAGCTAAGAAAAGAGACAGTGGAATTTCCTCAGAAACAAAGAAAACAGTGCTAAATTGTTTTAATATCAATCCTATATGTCAGTGAATGCTGGACAATCTATTCACAGATGAAGAAGGGACTTGAGACAACAAAGATGTGGTTCTACAGGTGGGTATTGAGAATATCAGGTGAATACCGAAGAAGTTGTAAGGAAAATGAAAACAAAAAGACATTTGGAAATCATAAAATGAAACATAATGAGGAAAGAAGGCTTGTGAAACTTGACACTCACATGACACACAGAAGGCAAGATAGAAGAAAACAGTGAGTAACGTATATAAAGATATACATTTCTCTAAATGGGTGGCAGAACATGTAAAGGGGAACAGAGGATAGGAAATTTTGGAGAGCCATAATCGCTCAGGTTCTGAAGGAACATGGCATGCAAAGAGAAGTCATCTAGTTGATTAAGTTTAAGTTCTATGTTAAAAGGATTCGGAAAGTTTTTCTCCGTGTCGTACAACTAAAACGAATTGCCCTCCAGGCTGGAAATTGGGGAACAGTGGTAAAGAGTTTTCGTAAAAATACCTCGTGCCCGAAGTGGCAATGAAAATCCAAGTCTATTCGAATTGAACGCAAGACTTTCCAATACGCCCAAAGTCAACCGCCATCTTAGATCGAATACAAACGAGCTAATACGCTATTAAACCTGCCCCGGGCCAGAGATAACGTTCACAACGATAGCTTATCGTTATTACAATTATTACGCCTCAGTCTGTTTTCTCGGCCATTCCTAAGCAGGATTCGATTTTTCAGCGGGCAGAATGAAAGTTGTGTCACTGCAATTACTCTGTTCGAATCTCTTTCAAATAATATCATTACTAAAATAATTATTACTGATTACTCTAATAATAAATCAGGGTTTTGTTTTTTATTATTGTCCTTGGAAAGAAAATGTATCAGCCAATATATATTTCAGACATGCTCTTGTATTTGGAATTCATTTAGCGTTTTTTATACCAATTTTCTTTTATATACCTTTCCAGCACAAAAACATGCCAGTTCAAAAGAATAATGCCACTTCTTATTAAGGTCATATGGTCGTCCTCCTGTACGGCAGCGAATCCTGGACAATCTTCTCAAAGATTCAGAAGAGACTTGAAGCAACAGAAATGTGTTTCTACAGAAAGATGCTGAGGATACCATAAACCGAACATGTGACCAACAACGAAGTTTTGGAGAAAATGGAAACAAAAAGGAAACTTATTCTTAACACCAGGAAGAGGCAGTTGAATTTCCTGGGGCACGTAATGAGAAAGGAGAACTTGGAAAATCTGATACCCACATGAGAGATAGTTTGAAAGAGGGACAGAGGAAAGCAGCGATAGACATACTTGATGAGCTTGAGCAAATGGATGTTAGAACAGGGTTTTAGAGAAATAACAAAAGAAAAAACTTATTAAGAGCTACAAGGGACAGGTCGATGTGGAGGGCCATGATCGCTTACGTACTGAAGAGACACGGCACACAAAAGGAGAAAATCATTAGAAACACAGAAGAGTGCTAAACTGATGTCAATGCTATATGGCAGTGAATACTGGACAATTTCCTCATAGGTAAAGAAACTTGAATCAATAGATGTTATTCAACTGAAGAGTGATGAGAATACGATGGATGGAGCATATGATCAATGAGGAAGTTTTCAGGATAATGGAAACAAGAAGAACAATTGTACTTAAAGGTAGATTAAAATTCTGGATCGCGCAGTGAGGAAACAAGGCTTGGAGAATTTAACACTCACAGTACACATTGAGGTCAAGTAGGACAGAGGGAACCAGAAACTACCTAACATGTTTCACGGTAGAAAAGGGAGTTGGAGAGATAGTAAAGAGAGAAACATTACTAAGCGCTACAATGAATAGGAAGCTCTGGAGACCCATGATCACCAACGTTTTGAAAAGTCAGGCCCATAGAAAAATAAGAAAGAATTCGTAATTTCTTTACTGTTGGTGACTTCTTATATATATAGAGTGTTGTTCGATAAAAGTGACTCACCTGATTTTTTTTCACCTATTGTTTTTGGGGTCAAACTAATTTTAAATCGTACTAATATAAAAAAAACCTTCCCGACCACCTAGTAAAAAAGCTTACGCACCCTAAGGTATTCTATTGATAATTATAATTTTGGATATAGATGAGATTTAGGGAAAAACTCTGTTCAAAATAGTGACTCACTCCTCCTTTATTTTGTATAACCTTTTCAACCCTTTTTGACATTGACTTGATTAGGTTCTGGCAAATCTCATCTCCAAGCATTGAATTCCATTCAGATATGAAATTCACAATCAAATCCTCTTTGTTGCTCGACTGCTTTCTAGAGAGCCTGTACTTTATAATGCTCCATAGGTTTTCTATGGGGTTGAGGTCAGGAGATTGGGGCGGCCATGTCATAACACTCACCTGCTTCTCATCAAAGTATTCCTTCATGAATTTTGATTTGTGACAGGGAGCATTATCCTGCATAGAAATGAGCTTGGTGGGGTTGATTTGCACCCTTTCAGCAGAAGGGAGCATGTCAAGACTCTAAAATTATCTTGTACTGCTCGCTCCCGAGGGTCTTTTCAATAGGTTTTAAGAAACCAGTTCCATGAAAAGAAAAGCATCCACAGAACATTATACTGAACGGATGCTTGACAGTACTTACTGCTAAATTCAAAGAGCTTTCAAAGCTTCTTCGGATTTTAGACCGCTTATCCTTTAAATTTAGTAAAAACAATCAGGTGAGTCACTGTATGTCGTAACTCTTTAGGACTTTCAACACCATAGCTCTCCACAACTTCTTATTCTTTGTAGCTCTAAGTATTAGGTTGGTGCAAAAATAATGTCGTTTTCTCACATGAAGTTGAACGTCAAAAACGACATTATTTTTGCACCAACCTAATAACATTAATCTCATTAATATCCCTCCAGTTCCTGTCGGAAGTTGTGGGTATCACCTGGTTGCTATGTATTGATTTTCTAATCGTCTAAGAGAAAGGAGTTGCAGAGTGGGAGATAATTCGTCACATACAAGGACACTGAGGTACTTTTAGACTCTATCGAGAGTTGTAAATAAAGTCTGGATAGCTCCTGTCTATATGTGGCACCAGTACTCCAATTTTAGCCTGATCCTCCTCTTGTAACGATAGAGGATAGCAGGGTGAATCAGGCACTTTCTCGCACGGGACAGGGTACCAACAATTTTTCCCAGCAACTTTACAGATGGATCCTATGTACGAATTTTCACTTGAAGACTGGGCTGAGACCGGATAGGCTCTCAAGACAAGGGGACTCTCTGAGGGTACATCTGTTCATTACGACTGGTAAATGTTTTGGAATCGATTGGCGATGGTGGAAGGTCACTAGTTTTGTATTGAACGTGCCCAGCCAGTTTTTCCCTCACTGAGTTGTTAGAGTGAGATCAGAGGAGATATCAGCTATCAATCTCTGATCATCAAGCATTTAATATATGATTAGAGAGAGAGAGAGAGAGAGAGAGAGAGATAAATAAAGCTAGCGTGCGTCCACTTGTCTCATATAAATCGAACGAGAAATGTATTTATTCTGGCAGACTTGAGTTATTATGTTAAACTGAACCTTATAGCTGCTAAAGCTGTTTATACAATTGGAAAGAAATGCATCAAAAGATGGTTATACTGTCCAAATCTAATGACGGTGAATTTGTCTTGGAATAAATTTCATGAGTGGAAAATAGCCAGTTTTCATTTATGATGCTTTAAAAAGTACGTTAGAGGTGAACACAACTAAACAAAACTCACAGAATGGCTTGGGTCATCTAAAGATAACACATGTCACTTTAGGAGGTTCATAGTTCGCAACAGATTCCTTTCCTTTATCTGTGAATTGTCATTATTTTCTTTTGTGGACTGGAGTGCCTTTCCGTTGCCTACACGATTTGAATTCAGGTTTATCCTTCTTCTAGACTGACTGCCAGTCAAGGCTAAATATCTAAGTCGAAACTATTTAATTCATAGATGGCGGAAGACGAGATGAATGCTTTCTCTAAGATAAAAGGCAGGAAATTGTGGAATGCTATGATCGCCAAAGTTCTGAAGAGACACGGCACGTAGAAGTAGAATTTATATTAGTTGTATTAATATTAATCAAAAAATATTATCAAACATTTTAAAATTTTTCTATTATTACTTTCTTCCTACTTATTTTTTTAAACTAGTAGTATTAGTAATAGAAATTTGTTTTTAGTAGAAGAGCTGTTTACTATTATTTTGGACTAGTATTTTCTTCATCTTAATTTAACTTTCTTTTTATGACATGAATAGTATTATAACATCTTGTATTTCATATTATTAGATAAAACATTGTCAACCATGATTCATTTCTTATTGGAATTTCTTTTATCTCGAATTTTATGATAATTAGATGAAATATTGTCAGTCACTAATTTTTACTAGTATTTCTTTCACATTGTTGCACTTAGTGTTTATTACATTATTATTATTATTATTATTATTATTATTTGTAATAGAAGATACATTTGCAATTATTTATTTTCAACTAGTATTTCTTTTATATTAATTTTTAATTGTTTTATTTACACTAATAGTGTTAGTTTAGTGATATCTCAATTTGAAGCCCTGTAAACCCTTATTAGTTTTTAACTACTATTTTTTTCATCTTAATTTTGTTGCTTAATGTACACCAACACAATTAGTACTAGTAATATTATACTGAATTTTTATTAGACGAAGCATTATAAATCAATGTTTTTGCTAGTTTTTATGATAATTTTACTTTGCAATAGCAGTATCTGTCAAAATAATGTGATCTTTAATTTCTATTAAAGGATGCAATGTTAATCATTACTAAATTCTGACAAGCTTTTTTTCCTCTTAATTTTACTTGCTTTATTTACACTAGTAATTGTTGTGGTAAACCCTCCTACAGTAGAATGAACTCTTCCTCCTTTCATAAATACTAACTGCGAGACTTCCTAGGGTAGAGTCGTAGGAGAGTCGAGTGAATCGGATTAGCTAGGTATAGGATAGTTGGTTAAGACCAGCCTCAACCCCTTCCATTTTTCGGTCTCGTGTCATAATTGGATTTTTTTTACAATAAATACCGTCGTAGGAGAGTCGAGACGCAGTCTCCGACTGTGTGCGACTTCTGTCGAACTCGATGCTTTGGCAGAGAGGAATCCGGACGAGGCTTTGCTGAAGGGTAAAGTTTCGTCCGGGGAGGTAGACAGATCCCGAACCCCCTTATGCGGGTTCTAAGGGAATATTTTTGTCCGAGCCTACGGGCTCGGAGAAATTAACGTTAAACTCGGCCTTGCATCACATACATTCCTCGTGGAGGGACTGTTAAATATAGAGTCGTAGGAGAGTCGCAGGGCAGCCGAGACGAAGTGTTAACCTAACGTTCGGACGTACACCTCTATCGTACACTCTTGCTTTGAAACACCCTGTATAATATGCTGCTGTTCAAACTTGTGAACTGTTGCTGAATGATGAAACAGCAAATTTAGTTACTAAACTTGGGTTATATATTTGGGGTGCTTTTATAAGATCGAAGATTAGTAAATAGATATAAAAATCCTGGTAAGTTTGGTTTCGATGGAAATTCTCTTGCTTTGTATATATCTGTTATTTGAATACATTTGTCAACCTACCTTCGTCTTCCGTGTCTTTCTTTTCTGGCCCCTAAACAGACCACAACTGTAATCTTTGTCAAAGTAATATTACCTTGAATTTCTATTAAAGAAAGCATTATCAATCATTATTAATTTTTGAATAATCGGAGAGTAATAAATGGTCGTTACTAAATGTGATTGAAATGAAATGATGCCCAAACTCGTGAAAGATGATATCAGCAAGCCACTTGATTCTGGGTAACTTAAGCTAAACTTGCAGTACTTGCATCGTCAATGTTGCCACGTCAAACTCGAACTGTCTTCGTGTGAACTCATTAATCGAAATGATCGATAATGTTCTTAACTATCAGCAATTACTGCCAGCATTCTGTTGATTATTCCTCAGAGACAGTTACCATCAATTTCTCCATGCTTTGACCTTTCTTCGCTTGGTCAACTCACTTCTGTGTCACAAACTAGCCACGATATGCACTCACACGCAATGTTCACAATTAAACGCTATTCCCGCCGTAGCGATCTGACGCCCCGAGGCACATCAAAAGAAACCACCTCATAATATCTTAATAGCCGCTTGATTAACTCATTATTTCATATCACCTGATATTTTCCAATAATTCAAAATTGTATTACATTTACAACGTGAGTCCGTCTCTTCTATGTTGTTCAACATCGGGGTCTCTTTTCTAACGAGATTGTTCTTGTTCGGGTTATAATATCAAAAGTTTTGCGATACTGTCAAAATTTGAGAAGAAGGGCTTATGGAAACTGTACTGATAAATCATCAGTTACCTCCCCTTAAGATCTAGGAGCTCTAAAAAGAACCCTGCTTAATCCGTCAGTAGAGGAGTAGTCAGAGTTAAGTGCAACAAAACAGTTAATTCCCTGGTTTTGTTTTTACTACAGAAACAATCAGAACAAGGATTCAAACAACAGAATTGTTGTAATATTTTTTTTAGCTGGGACCCTGACAGGTGTTACCACCCCAGGTCAGGGTGGATCTGGAAACAACAGCAATTAAGAGATGTTTTTACGCTTCCTGGAACACACAATATTCCAATCAGAGGCCTTGCTGCCGGAAAAATTTGAAGACGACTGGCGTAAAAAACTTACTACTAAAAGAGAACAAGGCTGTCGCGCAACATTATAATAATATTATTTAATAATATAAAAAAAAAACTTTATCCAGCCGGTGTTCCCACTGCTCTGGTTCTACTGATGAATTGTAAAAAAGAAGTCTTCTTTTGACCCGAAGGTCAAAAATGGTGATGTCATGCAGCTTACTCACAATCTTGTAATCCGGATGTACGTAGGATGTAACCTCAGCTCAAAAAGGTACCTGGCTCCTTTGATGGTGTGATATTGAGTACAAAGTCTATTCTTTCATGATCTGGTTTGATTTGTTTTTTGTTTTTTTTTTTATATACGGCGTATCAACCACAATGCGTTAATTAATGCCGATAATATTTTTATTACTGGTAATATTTTTTCAAAAAATGTATTGCTGGTAATATTTTTTTTCAAAAATATATTGCTGGTAATATTTATTTATTTTTAAAAAATATATTGCTGGTAATAATGTATTGCTGATAATAAGTTTTCCTTCAAAAAATTAAAACCTATTTTTACACGTTTTGACGCCAGTTTTGACGGGAGTTAAGTATTTGCCCATAGCTGGGATTCAAACAGGTGCTACCACCCTGGATCGAGGTGGACCTGGGAACACCAGCAATTAAGAGGTAGTTCCACGCTCCTCAAAATCTCATGATGAGAGGCCTTGCTGTCGGATCTAGTTTATCGTTTTAACCAGAACGCGGATGTAGTTTATCGTCATACCCAGGACACTCATGATCTGGGATGTCACATGTCGCCCTAAGAAAACGAAACGAATTGCAAATCTGCACGCTGGTAACATTTAGCGCGTCGATAACTGTTATCCTAAATCAACGATTTAGTAAATCTCTGTCTGTCAGTTGGGCGATCATGTCTCTCTCGATTCATGACTCAGTTTTTCTGCAGTAGGTTTCTGTTTCTTTCTGAGGTAGACTGGTTGCCAACCAAGGCAGTAGGACGCAGTCTGTGCAGCTGGGGAAGAAGAGATTATTTCATACCGTTTGCGCGTAAGAAACTGGGACTTATTCCGATTCCTCATACTCACAATCTTGTAATCTGGATGTAGCTAGGAGGTAACCTCAGCTCAAACAGGTACCTGGCTCCTTTGATGGTGTGATATTGAGTGCAAAGTCTATTCTTTCATGATATGGTTTGGTTTAAATGCCGCATATTTGTAAATCTACTACACTTTAATGGAAGACTTATTCTATATAACCTCTTGTAAAGGAAATTTTCTGATTATTCCATGACGTATAAGATGGTTTTTCTCGACTGGTCCTATGAGTGCGCATCTGGTAAAATCAAGAATATAGCAGACATGTTATTCAAAAATAAAAAGAAGGACAGCAAAAGCACAAGATTAAAACTAACTTTGTTGAAGTCGTTTATTTAAATCGGATTAAGAAAAAAAACTTCAAGATTTATCAACAAGGGAATAGAAGCTTGTTTTGTTGTTTTTTTTTTTTTTGTTTTTTTTTTTATCTCGGGGCATTGAACGAAACACAAATCAAATTAGAAGACAGCACGCTATTTTATTTGGTAAGTTTGTTAAACACTCTCTCCGACGAAAGAACGCGTGATCGCGATGGGGCGAGACATGGGTGTTGGCAAATCAAATCACTTACTTAATAACCCTAATAGCAAACTCTGAAAGATCTGTCGAGCGCAAAAAGAAATAAAATGCTTTTGACTTTGCCTGAATGTCTAATAAACACATCATTTAGAGATTTCCTTCCGGTGAAAACTTTAACATTCATTATTCCACAGCGGGATGAACGAATTTGGAGGAACTTGAACAGACACAACGTGAGATCTATACAGTTAGAATAAGCTGGATCATTTCTACTTTGTAATTAATAATTAAAAAATGCAGGACATCTCTATTCTATACTAGGTTTTATCAAAAAATATCGGGCCTGGTACTATAAAAAGAAAACTACAATATATATCGTCTGCATTTAATCTCCTTCGAAGTAGTTCCCTTCTCAGAGCACACACTTTATCCAGCGTCGCTTCCATTGATGGAAGTATTCCTGGAACTCATTTTTGGGCATAGTGAGCAGCTACTTCGTCTCATTCTCTTGTGTTCTTTCGAAATCTTGAAATCTCATTTCTTTCAAGTGGGATTTGTTCTTTGAAGATGAAAAAATTGCAAGGAGCGAAATCTGGGGATATGGTGGTTGTCGCAACTGAAAAATGTAATTCTTGGCCAAAAACTGCTGCACAAGCTATGATCACTGATAGACCTTCTGTAGTATGATTAGACGACCACACTCTACACATTTTCCTTCCGGGCACTTAGTGTGTTCAAGGTCAATCTGTGCCATGCTTTTTCACACTGCGTACTTTAGCTTCGTTACCATAGCAACAGTCCTATTACTTTTTGATCAGAACTTGTATTCCTTTTACATATATCTTTAAAAATTCTCATTATATTTTTCAGGAATCTTTGTTTCCATTTAGTTTTAATTTCAATCATTTCACCACAAGCCAGGCGATAATTCTTCTCAGACGGAAGAGGTTACTGGGATTTAAACTGAATGAGAAGTCTTTAGCCAAGAGAAAATATAATTAAAGAACAGGATTTAGTTAGATCGAAGATGGCGACCGACGTAGCATTTAAATTTTTGAAGTTCATTGTTGGCGAGAAACAAAACAAAAAAAAACAAACCCCCCCCCCCCCAAAAAAAAACGGATGAGAGTTCCACGAGCAAGAAAAGAATCTATTAGAATAGAACTTATAGTATCTATTTCTGGCTTCCAATCTGGTAGAAAGCTTAAATTCATGATGTCGGGATACCAAGTAGGAAATCTCATTAGAAACATTATCTTTAAAATATTTATAGAAAAGAGAGGGTTGGTGGGAAAGTTACTGAAGTCGAAAAGATCAGATCAGGACCGATAACATTACGAAACGTTCATTGGATTTTTTTTCAAGAATTTCGAGAGATATATAGCAGGAGCACCAGACCAGATATGGCAGCAATATTCGATGCACGGATGAATAAAATCTTATAAAAGCGCAAGATGGATTCCGGCGAGAAAATATAGTCTGACACGGCACAGTGAACCAATTTCATAAGCAGCAATTGATTCAAAATATAATGACTCCATTTCGTTTGATAAGATTCTTATGCAGGCTGAAGTCAGGTGACTGTAGCGTATGAATCGAGTGAACTCGGATTCCGGTGAACAAGGAAATGGCATGAAGATTTCCAGGAAGAACATAAGGAATAGGAAGTTTAAAAAACAACAGTATCTGTCTAATCAGCAAGTTCATGGAGAAACGAAAGAGAACCCTACCTGGCGACGAAAGAGTGGGCTAAAAGCGAAACATATAAGGCGCCAAATATCAAACTTTAAAGAAAGAGGGTGAGAGGGCAAATAGCCAAACATTATGCGGGAAAAGAAAACGCAGGTGTTTGTAGTGATTGTTTTCTTTTTTATACTAAACTTAATCCAATATAAAGTTTAGAAGCGACTCAACATAACGAGGTACAGTCAAAAATCAATGCAGAATGAGGTGTATGATATGAATAAAAGAGAAGCTGGAAAGAATTGAAAATTATGAGGATAAGGAGGATAGATAATGACTGACCTATGACTTGAATAGCTTCAGTAAAGCACCCAAGCTGAATTATGTTCCATGAAATATTCACTTTGGGGAAAATCTGCTTCACAGGTAATTTCTTCTTCCATTAGGAATACGGAACAAATGCAAATCCTAGCTGTAAATTCCTGAATTGGTGGAAATAAATAATAGAGTTAATCTGAACATGAAATTAGCGACGGAGTAATTTTAGGCTTGTAAGTTTGTGTCTGAGGAAAAAGAGGATTCAAAATAAGATTTCACAACGGGTGAATAAAGGACTGAAAGTGAGGATTGAGCAGACCAGTCAGGACAACAATACGCCATATTCCTCTAATCTAATTTTTGTAAAGATAACGCATGACTGAAAGAGTTAGGCATTTTTGCGAGCGATGACATGTAGGGAATATAAATTTTAAGAGCTGCAGACTCAAAGACGCGTACATCTGAATTTCCTTCTCGCTAGTTAGAATTACGATTCATCATTTTACTATATTAAATGGGAGAAGCTCTCTGCTGCTGTTTTTTATCGATATTTTTTATCTTTATTATTCGCCTTTAAATGACCTCTCTCGTTATTCAAATCCCCAAATACAAGTTGTCGAAAAAGGACGGAGATTTAAGAGACTGAAAAAATAAATAAATGAATTCAATTTCCGCACGCTTTTCTTTCTTAACCAAAACTTTCATTGTCATCCATTTCCTTTTTGACTTATCCATCTCCCTGTTTTATTATTAGCATTTACAAATGAAATATTGACCGATGTTTAAATTAACACTATTTACATTATTGGGACTACTGTCCTCAAATTTGTCGTCATGTTTATCACAACCTTTCGGACGTTGTACGCTCCGGCCAACTTCGGGTGGTTGGAATGTCGAACTGAACCCTTTATTTCACTCACTGGCGTAGACTGTTCTAGTTCCACGTGCCATGTCTAAATAGATGTCAGTAATCTCCAGTTAATTCCCCTCTCCAAGTTCTCCACCGCCTTAACCAGGTATTGAACTCACACTCTTTGGGTCCTGTCACTGGATCTAACTAACGCCTTTATCCACTGTGCCGTCTGTACTTGAGGATATATGACACAGAGGATAAAAGCGTGAGTGGAATAAAGGGTTCAGTTCGACATTCCAAACGTTGTGATAAAAATGGCGACAAAGATGAGGACATTAGTCCGAATAATGTAAATAGTGTACATAATACCTCATCTCAGAAATATAGAGAGATACTGAAGGGTCGAAACGTTGTAATAAATATGGCGACAAAGATCAGGACAATAGTCCGAATAATGTAAATAGTGTACATAATACCTCATCTCAGAAATATAGAGAGATACTGAAAGGCCGAAACGTTGTAATAAATATGGCAACAAAGACGTGGAAAATAGTTTCAAGAATTTGTTGCACAATTCTACATTGGACGTAGACTCTTGTGCAAATTAATTGAAACAACCACTTTAGTTTCCTTTCTTTCACCATACGTTCAGTTTTAGACCCACTGGAATGACAGGGTGTAATTGATTTCTTTTTTCCCCCCAGATCAGGCCATTTTGCAGTAGCGTGCAGTAATATGAATCTTGCGTTATCTGAATTGCATCAGATAGTTATCCCGCCTAGACAATACTGTTTCGACTGTTGATTAGTTGTCCAATAAGCGTACAAAAATTGTAAGGCTTCAAGCCTTACCAGTCAGCAAATCAAAGTACTATAGACTGACACGGAAACATCCTGATTTAAATCCAATTGAGAATCTGTTGTCAATCTGCAAGGAAAGACTACGTAGAATGGATATACGAAGTACTAACATGTGCACTGGGCCATGTTTCATTGGAAAAATACGGAAAAAGTAAATAATAACGGGACTATTCGTTTAGAATTTTTGAAATTTTTGACAAATGCAAACGTTACGTGAAAATAGATTTGATAATGCACGAAAGATTGAAATGCGTATACGTGTATTTGTGTGTATGCGTAAATAATACATCTTACTCCACACAAATATACACATACACACATTTCAATTCTGATCTGAGGGCGAAATACATTATCAAATCTATTTTTAAACCTGGCATCTCAACTCCAGTCACTTTCTCAGAGAAGTATTTTCTAAAGCAATTTTCACTGGTACCGCAACTGCATGAATTTAAGGGTGTTACTAGGTTGGCTTCTCAGTCCTACCCTTTCAATGTCGAAACAGTTAAATGTAACTGCCTCTTTTACTTCAACAACATCTCTCACATTTCCCGACAGTGGAACTCCCTTCCTCTTACTTGCTTCCCTGAGAGCTATAATCTTCAAATATTCAAATGTAATTTCAATCGACATCTTCTGTTGCCTTCTCTTTACCCTTCCTCAAACATCCCTCTTTACTCTTGCTCTCGCTCTCTGTAACCCCTTGCGTGCTAGTGGCACTCCCGCCTTGCTTGGGTTGTAATGCTTAAAAATATTTTCATGAAACGTTTCCAATTGTCAAAATATCGTATAAGAAAATAGATTCTAATTCCACTCCACAGCTTTCATTCCTTTAATATCTGCCAAGTGCTATGTGCTCTTTGGAAATATAGGGGAGTAAGTTCTCATTAAATTTTCAAAGGGAAAAAAAGGATTAGGAAAGGGAGGCGCCAAGCGTCATCGCAAGGTGCTCAGAGATAACATCCAGGTTATCACCAAACCCGCTATTCGCCGTTTGGCTCGCAGAGGCAGGTGTCAAGCGTATCTCTGGTTTCATCTACGAGGAGACACGTGGTGTCCTTAAGGTTTTCCTTGAGAATGTTATTCGTGATGCCGTTACGTACACTGAGCCTTCCAAGAGATAGACTGTTACCGCCATGGATGTGGTTATGCCCTGAAAAGACAAGGCAGAACTCTCTATGGATTCGGAGGTTAAATCTGAAAAACTTGACTCAATTCAACAATTTTGAATTCAGAGCTGTTCTTAAAGACTGCACTGCTATTTACCCTATATCTGCTGGTGGCGGGGTCGGGGAGATATGGCATCAGAATAATTGACATGAAAAAAATTTAATATTATTTGAAAAACAATTCATTAATTGGTTTATTTAGAAAAAAAAAGCTACAAACAAATTTTAGAAGCTGTCAAATGAAGCGGGTGTATTTGATTTTGGAAAATAAAGTTACTTAAACGAACGTGGGTACCAGAAGATGTTAGGATTATTTAATGCGGTGAGAAACTGAAAATTTGAATCACGTCAGTAGGAAATATGAAAATATTTTCTAATATTTTTTTCCTGTCTTTTATATGAAAATTAACGAGGAAGGCGTGTCGTTCCACTACGATTCAGGGTTAATGAATGCGCGTAAATTTTATTTAATATCACGTTTGTCCGACTTTTTATCTGGTTTTTGTCTTAACTAGTGATAAGTATTTACATATTAAGTTACATCATAAGTAATTTTCCTTCTAAGAAATGTTGAAGTCTGGCTATTATTTCCTTGTCTTAGATTACTTCGAAATAACCTGAGTTACGTGATCCATGCCCGATTTTAGAAAAGTACTTGGTAATTTTGAATTTGTTCCTTTAAATCGTGGTACGCATCCAAACGAATTTTATTCTCTGTGAACAAAAGAATCAAGTTTATGCGTTTCAGCTTCAAATCTCTCAACGTTCACTGGTATGACCCGTAAGAAGAACCAACCAACTCAGATATCGCATCGATTGTCCGAGGAAGACCTTCATTCATAGTTTGACGAACTTTTGCCATGTCGTATTGCCGAAGGTCGTCCTTATCGTCGTTGGTATTTAGATGACATGTCACCAAGTTTGGAAAGCGAATATCATACATTTGTGTTTCACTTAAGGTTTATTGTTTACACGAAACATTAAAACAATTTCAGTTTTGTATCTGTCTATATTTCTAAGATGAGGTATTATGTACACTATTTACATAATTCGGACTATTGTTCTCATCTTTGTCGCCATATTTATTACACTGCTTCAGCCATTGTACACTCCGGCCTTCTTCAGTATCTGTCTATATTTTTGAGATGAGGTATTATGTACACGATTTATATTATTCGGACTATTGTCCTCATCTTTGTGTGAGACTACCACCCCACGTCGTAGAATTTCTGTGCGGCGGATCGAGCGAGAGGCAGGCTCACAGGCAAAAGAATAACACAACTACAAACTTGGGTAGGACGAAAAGAGGAGGGAGGGGGTGTGACCTTTTTGTGGATGATTAACTCTGGGATGATTCTCGGTTGGCAAAAAAATATATATATCTTAGCTAACAATGCCCGGCTGCTAATGGGTAGCTCTTCGTCGTTACTTGCTCCGGCCTAAATCAACCTTCCTCGAACCTAAACTAAGTCTAACTAACTGCCGTGACCCAAAGCGCTCCCGTATATATGCAGAAACCTCTTTCATCATTTCCGGACAAGGGACACCCACGAATAAACCCATAACCTTTTCATGACCATTTCTCCCTTTGAAGAAAGGGGACATAAAAATATTTCTTAGCCTAGCTGACTCGGATTCAGGGACATTAAATTCAGACCCTTTTAAGTTTTGACCAGTTCACTATCTTCGTATTTTGACAAGTACTTAACACTCATCTATCCTTTTGGCCATATGTCCAAAACATGTTTTTATCTAGATTCCTAATCTAGTCATTGGGTCTTGAAGTTTGATACCCAGGTCAAATCTAACTAATCTTCTCGCACATATGTGTTCGCGCGCACGCACACACAGATGTGGGGGTGTATATATACGCACACACAGATGTGGGGGTGTATATATACGCACACACATATGAGCGGGCGCACACACACACACGCGTGCGCATATATCCAACTCATAGTGTCACACACCTCCCCCAATCATCTTTGTCATTTATTTCATAAATTACACAAAGAATTCAACAACAATGAGACACTATGCATCTCCCTCTGCACATTATGTCCCTGCTCGGGCGTCCCCGAAGAGAATACAATAATGTACAGGTCACAAAAACAAATTACCACAGAATTTACAACAATTATCGCCACTCATCAGAGGTGGACAACAAGTTTCAACAATACAATATGAGACTATGTATCTCCACTCGGCCGAGGAGAAAACAAAATAAAAATATACAACACACACAAAAAAAATATATATATACAGACAACAACAACCGAAATTACAAGAATTTCAAAGGGTTTCGGTCATCCCCTAACAAAATAAAACAACGGCATAGCCAACACTGCACTGGGGTGGTTGGGATCATCCACCCCTTACAACACTAACATACATATAAGGAGAGAGGAAGAAAAAAATTGTTGGTTTCAGTTCTTCCACTTTGCTTTCCTGTGAACAATTTTGAGGGGCTCCTGACTCATTCCTATTCCGCAATCCAGGAGGACTTTTCGATTCACCTCCAACATCATTCAATTTTTCAACATTTCGCCCCCCCCAACAAACACAGGGTAATTTTAACCACCCCTATCCAAATATTCAGGAGTATTTTTCGGCTTATCTCCCCTTTTCCTTACGACGTGGGAACATCATAATTTCCGCAGTTCTTTCGGTGTCGTAGCAGGAATAATGTTTTTGGAAAGCATTGTGGAATTCACTCCTCCACCAGGGATCTTCACTACCCCCTGTAGAAAACCACAAACTCTCTCCCTGTGTTTACTGGGTATGTCAACATGACTGACTTCCCAGCCATCCATCACACCATCTACATACAACAACACAAAAAAAAAGAAGAGAAAAAAAAATGTTCACCTTCAAGGGTTAAGCTTGGCGAGTTTTTTTTTTTTTTTTTTTTTTAGTCATTCATTTTTATGACGCCAAGTTGTAGCGGCTTTGTAAGTGGTGACTCCACTGAGATGCAGTCCGATTGGTCCATAATTGGGAAAACTATACTGTCTTTTGTTTCCTTGGTCCTTGCTATCCTGACTGACATTCCATCTTGGTCACTATGTCTCTTTTCTGCCATATTTCTAATCCTACATCTTATCAACCACTGCCTTCCCCGGATTATCAATATCACTACAATTACAATTACGACTATGACACACACACCTAGTGACGAAACCTCCTACCTCCGGATGCACCCTCCTTTCTGGGGCACTCCCACCGTATATGACCCAGCTGTCCGCACTCCCAACACCCCGGTTGTCTTGGGTCAGGGAGTGGCCTTCTCCAGCCCCTTTCATGGGGGTGGTCTCTCCAACGATAGCCCGAATGGCCACGCTCCCTCTGATCCCAAGCAACAGGAGGAGTCTCTGTCCACCCCGTTCTCGTATCTCTTGACCATCTCTTTTCTTCTACCCTCCCCTGGGTGGCTGTGAGCCTATTATAGAGCCTAAGACTCTTTCCTGCTGTTGCAAACGCCTCCGCAAGTGAGGCTGGGGCCGCCCTTGCTGTGTCTTCTCTTATGAACGTATTTTCTATAGCATCCGTGTAGTGCTCAGCTAGCTGCGCCTGCACCGCCTTCCCATCACATTGAACAGCGTCTTTGTATGCAACCTTAGCTAATCCTAAAACTCTACTTGCTAGTTCCGAGAGAGTTTCTCCTTCCCTTTGCTTAATTTTAATTAAGGCCCTAGCAGCATCAGTCGCACTAGTATAATCACTGTACTGGTTCGTCAGCTGTTCTAAAAGGTCTCCCCAGTTACTTTCAGGATTATCATCTAAATATAATCCTATGTACTCCGATACCACCCCGTCCAAATAGTCATAAGCCAGATTCACCAACTCTGTCTGTGTAAGTTGGTAAATTCTAGCCTTTTTCTTCAGAGCTTCTACCCAGGCCTGAAACTCACAGGCTTTTCCCGTGAATATAGGGATCTTGGATCCACTTGCGGCTACCTTAAAAATAGAGCGCGATGGGACATCTATATCTATCCTATCCATATTTCTATTAAATGCCAGCCAGACACACTAGTTACAAACAACAAGGACCAAAAAAAAAATAAAACAAAAGAACAAATTTTCAGCCTACCTTGCAGTGACCGGAATAGATTCCCTTTTTCTGTTTCTTTCTTTCTTTTTTTTTTCTTTCCTCCTTTTTTTTTTTTTTTTTTTTTTTTTTAGTGTTTGTTTACTTGTTCATTGCAGTCGTCCTCCTAGATGTAGTAAAAATTTAAAATAAAATAAAAATCTCCAGTACTTGAAGTGTCCGTTCTCTAAGGGGGAAAGAAGTGTGTATCTGTCTGTGCCTCCTTTCTTGCTTCCTTTCTCTCTCTCACTCTGCGTCACTTTCTTTTTAACTGTTCCCTTTCCTCCTTTTTCCTCTGTTTTTATTTGTCTTTGTTTCGTCGTTCGTCTGTTTTTGTTTTGGTTTGCTTGTTTTTTGTTTTTCCTAATTTTTTTTTTTTTTTTTACACAGGTATCTGTGTCTATCGGATTATCGAAGTCTTCACTCATTTACACATATATACACATACACCTATGCACATATATTGAGTGTTTAATCGAACGATTCGATCTTTCCTTCCTTCTCCTTCATCCACAAAGTCTATCGTACTAGCGCGCTACCCAAGGTCGATCCTGGTCGGCGGCACCAATGTGAGACTACCCACCTCTGAAACTCGTTGCACAAAGATATAGACCCCACGTCGTAGAATTTCTGTGCGGCGGATCGAGCGAGAGGCAGGCTTACAGGCAAAAGAAAAACACAACTACAAACTTGGGTAGGACGAAAAGAGGATTGAGGGCGTGTGTCCTTTTTGTGGATGATTAACTCTGGGATGATTCTCGGCTGGCAAAAAAATATATATATCTTAGCTAACAATGTCCGGCTGCTAATGGGTAGCTCTTCGTCGTTACTTGCTCCGGCCTAAATCAACCTTCCTCGAACCTAAACTAAGTCTAACTAACTGCCGTGACCCAAAGCGCTCCCGTATATATGCAGAATCCACTTTCATCATTTCCGGACAAGGGACATTCACGGATAAACCCATAACTTTTTCATCACCATTTTTCCCTTTGAAGAAAGTGGACATAAAAATATTTCTTAGCCTAGCTGACTCCGATTCAGGGACATTAAATTCAGACCCTTTTAAGTTTTGACCAGTTCACTATCTTCGTATTTTGACAAGTACTTAACACTCATCTATCCTTTTGGCCATATGTCCAAAACATGTTTTTATCTAGATTCCTAATCTAGTCATTGGGTCTTGAAGTTTGATACCCAGGTCAAATCTAACTAATCTTCTTGCACATATGTGTGCGCGCGCACGCACACACAGATGTGGGGGTGTATATATACACACACACAGATGTGCGGGCGCACACACACACACGCGTGCGCATATATCCAACTCATATCCAACTCATAGTGTCACATTTGTCGCCATATTTATTACAATGTTTCGGTCATTGTACACTAATGTAAATAATGTACATAATACCTCATCTCAGAAATATAGACAGATACTGAAGAAGGTCGGAGTGTACAATGGTCGAAATATTGTAATAAATATGGCGACAAAGATGAGGACAATAGTCCAAATAATGTAAATAATGTACATAATACATCATCTCAGAAATATAGACAGATACTGAAGAAGGCCGGAGTGTACAATGGCCGAAACATTGTAATAAATATGGCGACAAAGATGAGGACAATAGTCCGAGAAATGTAAATAAAGTTTAAGTTTTCACAAAAAGAAAAGAGAACCCAGTTTTGTTTTATGAGCCATCAATAAAATCGCCAAATAAATACTAGAAAGTTGGGTTTTATGGGACATTAGGGCAGACGAATAAACCTTTCGTATCCTGTCTTACGATTAACTGCATTACCATATTTGAATTGCTATTTACTGAGAAACATCATCTCGTTTGAACGTTTCCCAGAGCTAATAATTTCACATTGACTTTTAACAAAACATTGTACGTTACGAAATTATACGCTCGAGACGAGTTTCATTTGAAAGTTTATTAACGTTACTGTTTCCAAAATACATAGCCAAAAAGCCACTCAAGTGTTGCTAAATAAAATTGTTTTATGGACGTAAGGAGTGGGGTACAGTTTATGGGAATATGCATGTCAGGTAACGGTTGACCCTCTTCAGGGAGTTGTAGTGATCTCTGAAGCATCCTTTTGGTTGCCTGTTCCACAAAGTAGTGGCTATTGGGAATAAACTGTCCATATAGAACTTCTTTCTTACAAATGGAATACAAACGTAATGTGGTTGTATCAACACTGTGTACGTGGCATATCGGCTTTATGTGGTGACGATCTGAAATGCTAGAACTAATGAATGTAGTTCGTTTGAATATTTGCTATGTAAACAGAGATAGAGTAGCGAGAGGCTAGCAATGTTTCATCTGTGGATGCAGGTAGAAAAGCATTCACCACCTACAAGGCCGTATAGAAGCTTTTGGACACTGACAAGGTTGGAGAATGCGAATTCCAAATGAGAATGCTAGCAATACTCCATGTTTGGTTTGATCTGACGTGTGTAAAGATTGCAAACAGAACCTGGTCATTTGAGACGTAGATTGGACCAAGCAGTTTTTAGGAAATTCTCATACGATTAACTCGCATTCTGGTTTATTGGGCTGTATACACTTCTATGAATGGTTCTTTGGGAAATATTCTCATTGCCCCTTAAAGAAACGTTGTACGTAACAAAATTCTACATTGTTGATGAGTTTTAACGAAAACTATATTGTTTCTCTTTACTCTATTCGGAACAAATATTTGGCTCCATAAATACATCATTGTGCAAATTAAACAACGGCTTCAGTTTCCTTTCAGTTTTACAACCACTGGAGAGACAGGGGGTAATAGATTTCTATTTTTTCCTCAGACTAGGTCATTTGCAGTGGAGTGCAGTAATATGAATCTTTTTTCGGTGTGTATGATGAAATTTGTTTAGCCTTGAAAAAATATTGCGTCATTCGTGATTGCATCAGATTTTCATCACGCGCAGACACTATTGCTACGACTGTCGATTAGTTGTCCTACAGCTATTGTTTGCGATGGACGTTACTCCAAGGAAGATTACGGTAATTTGTAACGCGGCATGAACACAATGTCAAGTCTTACCAGTGAGAAAATCAAAGTACTATGGACTGTTACGGAAACTCTCCTGATTTGAATCCAATCGAGAATCTGTGGTCAATCGGCAAGGAATGGCTTTGTGGAATGGACATACGAAGTGCTAACATTTGCACTGGGTCATGTTTCACTGGAAAAATACGAAAAAAGTAAATCATAACGGAATTATTAGTTTTGTTTCAATTAATTTGCACAAGGGTATAGGTTGTGTATATTATTCTAGATCTGCTTTTATGTTGATAGTAATATTAGCCGTTTCTTTATAAGCAACCATTTAGCATTCATTGATGGTGCACTCAGTCGGTTGAAATTTAGAAAATCTTTCTCTTAAAACAATTTTTCAGGAAAATTGTTTTCTCAAGTCCAGTAGATGTTATCGCTCTTTCCAGTACTGATTCATACCAAACATTTTATTTGGAGTAGTGTGGAATGTCAGTATCTTGATTATGCCATTATTTCCTCTTTGTTTTACATATGCTATCTATTTTAGTTGTTACGGTTGTTGGAAGTCCTCAAATGATGTGGTTTCTGTTGTTTAGTACATTTTGTGTTTGTTTGCGATGTTGTAGTGTCAGTCTACGTGTTTTGAAGAAGATTTCTGTATTGGAACAAATTATTTTTAATTAAACATGTGATAATTGTGTAATTATTATGCTAGGAATAAATATAATTCACTGTTATTAGGAGAAGGCAAAGTAGAAAACCATTTTATTGTTATACTGCAACGCCCACTATCTTAATCCGTGATATACGTTATTGGGGATGCGTGGTAGGTAGAATGGTTATCATTGCAGGAATGAAATTGGAAGGCCGAGTTCAAATTCAGATAGTTGTTATTATCACTTCACGCTATTGTCCTTGGAAAAGAAAGAGTTCATTTTAGCTCCCCCAAGCAATTGCTTAGTTTTAGCACAGAGTAGAGAGACGAGAGAGATGAGAGAAAGTATATATTTTAAAAAAAGAAGAGAGAAACCGCAAACATTTTGGTTGTAATGTGGATATTTGTTTAAAATATATATTATCCTTTATTTTCCATTAAAACTGTATATTATGCTTTCTTTTCCATAATTTTGCAACACGTGTTTCGGGTCTCGCAAAATTCTTCAGAAAAACAGTGTGGTATTTCCACATATTATTCAAATGAATTAATTTTCCTTATGTTTCTCGATTTTAAACATTCTCTTTTTATGTGGTAGTGGCACAAATGTCGTTTTTGGACTGGCGGTGAGAAAGTTCTTCTGTTTGAAGGGTAATAAAACAAAGATTGGTCCGAGAAAGGGTAATGAAAGGTATCCTTCTTGTTTAACGACCCGTGTCTTCTTACATCTATTTCCATTTTGTTGTATTGTTTGTGTTTTTGCTAGTATGCGAATGTATATGTATAGTCCCTCTCCATATATATATATATATATATATATATATATATATATATATATATATATATATATATATATATATAACGTAAATCATTCATACGAAAAACAAATAATGAAGTTAATTATACTGCAAGAATCACTCTCGCAAACAATATTTAATAATAAAATACAATCACCCTCGAATCCGTTAATGAATGGTATGATCCTTGTTTATAAATTCCGGTTTTATCAGGTCTTATTATTTTATATATATTTTAAAGAAAAACAGACCACTTTAAGACTCCATGTAATAATTTATTTCACCATAGCCCTTTTAAAGGGCGCTGGATCATCAGACTACACTTCCAAAAGGTGAAACAAAAAATGAAATGAACATTTAAACTTTTGACGGGTAGTATTAAGTTTATGTAATTTAACAGAGAGGGTAGTGAGGAATATTGTTAGAGACATGATCGAGTTTAGAGAGGGCTTATTTTAATATTTCTATCTATCATACTTAGTATTAGGAGAGGAGGGACCAGACATTGACCTATTTAATCGGTTAACTTAACGGAAGTGATATATTGAAAGGCAAGGGGCAGAGGAGAAAAAATAAAAGAAAAAAGAAAGAAGGGGGAAGTAAAGAGAAAGAAGCTGTCATTAAGCTTTATCAAGGGAGAAGAGTAGTGGTAATTTATAGCAATTTATGTAAAAAAACAGATTTTAATGTTTGATAGTAATTTATTTTTTAAAATCATCGAAGAAATTAATTTGATGGTTGCTAGCAATTTAAATCTTTAACTCTTTTACAAATAATTTAGGGATTTAATATGAGTTAAATAGTATATTTAAAAACACATTCATAGAAAGTATATTAAATTTTTTTTAATTTAAAATATAACAGTTTACTGTTAGCAATCTTTTAATATTGTAAATGATATATATATATATATGTATATATATATGTATGTATGTATTATTGCCAAGGAAATAGCCTATCTAGTGCAATGGTGCTTTAGAATTCTTCCAAGTGTTTCCAGTGGGATTCAATAAGCTTATTTATGTTTTCTGTCTTCGACTTTTTAAAACACTCTTCATAGTCCTCTTTCATGAGTACCTGCCATATTTTATTCTCGTTAGTATTATCCACCGTGTAAAACTTTCTCCTTTGGGAAATCCATAAATGGACATAGTTTACAGGAAACTGCGTCTTTGTAAAAAGTTCTTCGAACGACCAATAAGCTATTTTCAACAAACATTTTCGTATTTAGTCATTAGGTTTAAATTTTGACAAATGCTTCCGGGAGAGAATGATTCAGTAACCTTGTTTGCTTGAAAAACCCGGCATGGTCGGGGAAAGAAATAACTTGAAATATGATAATGATCACAGGAAAATATGTCCTTTGGCTAGTTCATTTTATATAACCTAATAAACGTAAAGAAGGTATTTGCAGTCATGAGGAGCCTTATAAAAGCTGTGATTGGAAGAATATGTTCACATGCCTAAAATGAAACAAATGATGAAGTCCCCTAGGTTTTCTGCTGTGTGAAATCCTATTTGGTGCCAGTATGAAACAATTTGATTATTAGAAAACTATAGAAAATCCTGCTGTCTTTTTATATATCTTGAAGGATAGAACTTGTGCTCAACTGAAAACTGAACGTTATTTGGAATAAGTTTCTCGAAAATATGTGTGATAAGTTGCTTAGAAGATAGAACATGGCAATTAACATATACGAGGGTCATTCAATAAATAAGGTGAATTTTTCGGTATAAGGACTTCTAATACAGATAGAAGCTTACTCTTTTTTATTTTTGTTTGTTTTACTTCTTTTTCACATCAATTTAATTTCTTTTGCAGATTAAAAAAAACTTTGAGAGTTTTGGCAATTAACAAAGATGACCGACCAAGAAGCATGCTCCAGGATTGAACAGCGGTCAGTTATGAAGTTTTTGGTTGCTGAAGGGTGAAAACCAGTTGAAATTCATAGGAGAATGTCAACTGTGTATGGTGCCACATGTTTCAGCCAAAAAATGTCTACAAGTGGACTAAATTGTTTAAAGAAGGACGGAGCAGTGTTGAGGATGAAGACAGGCCTGGGAAGACTACTGAAGTGAGGTCTCCTGAGGTGATCGAATCAGTCAATGACCTCATTCAGTCTGACAGAAGGGTGACAGTGGATAATATTGCAAGGACTTTGAGCTTATCTGTTGGGACAAACGCAGGGTTCATCAGTCAGAAGAGGTCATCTTGCATCATGACAACGCAAGGCCTCACACAGCAGCCCAAACGGTGCAGACCATCAACGAGCTGGGCTGGGAACTGCTCCCTCATCCCCCTTACAGCCCAGACCTTGCTCCTTCAGACTTTCAGCTGTTTGGTCCCTTGAAAGCGATCACGAGAGGCACGAAGTTTAAAAGTGACGATGAAGTCAAAAGTGTTGTGAGCGACTGGCTGAGACATCAGTCCAAAGATTTTTACGCTGAGGGAATACGGAAGCTTGAAAACAGATGTGAAAATGTGTGACAGTGCTGGGAGACTACGTTGAAAAAAAAGTAAGCTTCTATCTGTATTAGAAGTCCTTATACCGAAAAATTCACTTTATTTATTGAATGACCCTCGTATTAAAAATGGCATCTGCGAAGAACATTGATTGCTTAATTCCTCAAAGAATATGGCATTTTAGAAATTATTCAGGAATGATAGGCTGCTGTAATTTGATGTTTATATAGGAAAACCAATTGTCTATATGCTTACTAAATTTTCATATAGTTTTCGTTTTTCATTTACGCATTCCATTGATTTCTTTTTAATTTTTGGGTTAAAATTATCTGATCGAGACTTTAATGCCTAAAACGAAATATAGCATAAAAAAAAGAATTAATTACATTACTTTATTAGAGTTTATTTATTCGGTAAAGCGGATCGTAAAGAACGAAAACCGATTCTTTCTTTTGAGGCGAACTGATTTTTTATTTCCTCTTTTTCGCTTTTATTCTTTAAGTCAGTCTTTGAAGCTTCCGTTGATTGAAGAATGCTTTCAATCTCTTTGAGAAATAACAAGTTCTCTAAATTTATCCCACCACTTTATTTTTCACACGCA
>OZ038488.1:108479248-108616748 GCA_964036315.1 Acanthosepion esculentum
ACACACACACACACACACACACACACACATATATATATATATATATATATATATTCATTCATACATGTTTCATTAAATAATATAGACAAATATTGTCTATTTATTTTATGTAAGTTCTTTTCATATCGTCTGATAAGCTTAATAACATTATCATTAAACAATGAAAGAAAATCACAATATTGATACATATTTTTTAAATCCAATCTAAGCTTTCGGCTTACATAAGCCATTATCAAAGATGACAATTACACAATATATTAAGCAATACACGAACAAGAAATTGATGATAGTAAATATGGCAACAAAGATATATATATATATGTACGCACACATACATACGTACATATATGCACACTTACATGCGTGTGCATATACATACATCCACTCAGGCATATACATGTATTAGAGTACTTCTTATTTTTCATAATTGTGCATACATATATACATGCCCATCTATATATACATACGCACGCACACACGCATATACATATAAAAATTGTGGGCTAATTTATTATGGTGAACGATCAGCGCGTTTAGATTGTTGTTTTGCAGTACAGTGAGTTCCCCGTAATCGCGGGGGTTAGGGACCAGAACCGGCCGCGAATAGTTAGAATCCGCGAATACTTGTAACCCCACCCAAAAGTGCTTATAAGTACCTATTTTGATTGTTTAAACTCCATGTGCCTTAAACTTTCATACTAAAGACTTTAGACACATTTCAGACCCTTTTATAAACATTTTTGAAAAATAGTATTGGTGACCATACACTTAGCGTAAATTTTCTTTCATACGTACAATAACCGTTTTTAATTACACATAGATTGATACAACCATTGAAAATACTGTATAAAATATGTGTAACAAGACATAAAATATAAAGTTTAAAACATTTTCTAAAAACAGAACTGTGATGATGCCCCCAGACTTAGAATAAACCACTTTTAAGACCCCACCCCTAACAAAGCCCAAGCGCTACGCATGTTTTTGCATTTGTTTTTTTCAATGAAGGTGTACAATTCTGTCAATTTTTACCATAAAATGGACTATGTTTTAAGTTACTTAAATAACAGGAAAATACTACAAGAAGATTTTAAATATGTTTTATCCAAAAATACGCGTAACAAGGGAGTTCTCAGTGAATAATTTGTACATATGTTCTTCAGAAAAACACGCGAATATTCGGGATTTCCGCGAATAACAAATACATATGTTCTAAAGAAAAATCCGCGGATGTGTGAATGTTGAAACGCGAATAAGCGATTGCTCACTGTATATCTTTGCAGTGTTCATTTAATTTTTGCGTGTGTTTATATTTAAACGGCCGAAACGTTGTAATAAATATGGCAACAAAGATGTGGACAATAGTCCGAATAATGTAAATAGTGTACATAATACCTCATCTCAGAATTATAGACAGATATTAAAGGGCCGAAACGTTGTAATAAATATGGCAACAAAGATGTGGACAATAGTCCGAATAATGTAAATAGTGTACATAATACTTCATCTCAGAAATATAGACAGATATATATTAATAAAGATTTTCACTCAAAAGGGGACAGTTCTATATTTGTTACATACACACGGTTTTATCGGTTGTCTGTATCGTAAAAAAAGAAACAGATCTATCATTTATCAATCGACTGAAAAAAAATCGTCTTAACCTTAGGCAAGTCGTCGTAGTAGATTTATTGCATTGTGTTTTTTCTTTATCGTTGATAAGAAAAAAGAATTTATCTAATGGAGGAGTCATGCTGAGCAATCGCTATTAAAGATCTGGATAAATGTCTATTTTGCTAACGAGGACAATGTGTTGTTGATATTTACTAGCTGACTTTAATTCTAACTCCTCAAAATCCTGATGTCATTGTGCATCTTTTCAGTGTAACTGACGAGAGGTCGTTATTAAAAAAGACAGATGGTCTTCGGACATTTGGCCGACGGACATTTAACCGAACGGTCATTTAGCCAAAAATGTAATGGCGTACTTACATGTATATCACACTCTTTATCTTAATGTGCTATATATATTTCTTTAGTGTATTAATTTATAATTTTTCGTTTTTTTACAGGCTTTCTTTAAAAAAAATCTATTCTGTATATACTATATTTTACTTCAAATATTACTGTAAGATGATAAGCATTTTGAGAAAAAGCACATTTTATTACAGCAAAAATATTAGGCTTTTACGATACGAAAGATCTTTCAATGTCGCTTTTAATGACCATTATTTTAAAGGGTTGAACTAGTTTTATTTTACTGTTAAATACGAATTTAAATAATTAGGTGCTACTTCTTACCCAAATACAGTTAAATATTTTTTAAAAAACTAATTTCAATGAACAAATATTGATAAAAGAAAAAAATTAACGTTAAATTTAGATTTAGTAATTGAATCACTTAAAATTCAGTGGTAAAAATTGATTGAACAAAAGTAGTTTTTCCTTTGGCTGTTCCTCAGGAACCCTATCTGAAGTTGACATGACGTATGAATGTAGAAGCTTATTTCTATTTAGCACCCGAAACTCTTTTTAGACAGCAGATCACATGATGTATGATCTAATATAGACCCAATGAAAATACTCTCTATTCTATAAGTCCCAGAGCCTCTTCCAATTCCTCCCAAACTATTAATCGTTAGAGACAAGACAGCAAATATTTCTCCCTCAACAGTAGTTATGACCCGACTACGCGGTAGATTTCAGGAATCCCGAACCAGGTCAAATTCAGCAACCAGTAAGTCATTCCTGCTACCACTTTCTCAGTTGAAACTGCATGCCACTTCTTTTATGTTCTGTATCCTCTCAGAGCTTTTTTGTAGCTCCAAGCAACTTTTGATTCCTCGCCATCCCTCTTTGTCCCTGGTCTGGTATCCGTTTGCACGCACTCGGTAGATAGGTTACTTTCTATTTCTCTATGTGTCTTCTAACTTCAATTTGTCCTTTTAGTGTTAAATACTCCAAACCGACTCATGTGTCATGGACATTTTTACTGTTTCTTTATGATTGTAAGTATATACATTATTCTGGTTATCACTTTCTTTAAAACTTCATTGTTGCCCGAATGTTGAGTGCATAGTATCTTCAACATACGTCTTTAGAACCACATCTCTATCGCCTCAAGACTAGTCTTCATCTGTACAGTGGCCGAAGAAAAGATTTTAGCCAGGAGAGAAAAAATATATGCAATTTATAAATTTAATTACGTAATCCCATCTCAACATAAATAAACAGTATTTGGAACTAGTATGGAGTAGGTCCTCCATTTGCTAGTTTCAGTGCTTGTATTCGATTTTTCATGGATTTGATCAAGTTATCAGCAATCATCTGAGCCATATTTTGTCACTCCTTTAGCAATGTTTCTTTAAGGGTTGCCACTGACATGATTTTGGTTGCATGCTCTTGAAGTTTTTGGTTAAGGTACTCCCAAACGTGCTCTATTGGATTCATGTCAGGACTTTGGGCTACCCATGGCAATGACTTGATTCCTTGCGATTCCTTCCAGGTCTTTGCTACTTTGCTCGTATGACATGGTGCTCCATCTTCTTGAAAAATTCTTGTCAACCTGATTGTTTTCAAATAGTGGGAATAGTCATTTCTCTAATATTTGACAGTATTTGGACCATTCAACCGCTCGTCAACAAGAATCAGCTCAGATTTCCCTCCAAATCAGCCAGCAACCCACACCATTTCTCCAATCCCTCCACGTTTTATGGTCGTCTGCAGATATTCAGTGTTCCAAGTCTTATTCTGATTTCTCCAAACATAAACCAATCTCGAATTAGAAGATTGCCAGAATTTACTTTCATCTGACCAAATTACAGACTGCCAAAATTCATAATCTTTGCTTTCGAATTCTCTCGCCCAGTCCATACGAAGTTTCCTGTTAACCTCTGGAATCAAAGGCTTCTTTCTCGCAATTCTTCTTTGATAGACTAGCTCTTTCAGAGTTTTTCTCACTGCATATGGTGACATTTCCATGCTGTTAGCGACATCTTTTACGCTCTGAAGACGGTTTCTGGTGACTTCCCTATTCGGTGCCATTTTCGTTCGCTCAGACACGATGTTTGGTCTTCCTGAACATTGTTCCACATGACGATGTCCTTCTTCATTAAATTTCTTGACAATATTAATCGTTTGATGATTAACCTGGAAAAACCTAGCAATTTCTCTATTTGACTTGCCACACTGATGCCATCCTATTATGGGCCAAACCTCCCCACAAGGCGAAATGCAGCTCAAGGCCGGTTTTTATGTGAGGCGATTCCGAGCCCGTAGGTATGGGTAAAAATTCCCCTTGGACCCCGCATACTCAAAGCCGGGTTTGTCGTGCTTCCTAGACAAGCCTCTGTCCGTAGGAATAGCCTCATCTGGGTTTCTCTCTGCCCGAAAGCAGAGAGTTCGACAAGTCAGTCGCGAGCCCGGCAGAAAACTGTCTAACTGCGATTTAATTACTTTCGACCTCATACCATGGAACACTTTAAAGTATTGAACGAATTCATATAGTCACTGAGGGGGGAGGTATGCTCTTTACTCCACAGCATTCACCTTTTGATATTACTACTTTATTAAATAAAAATATTTTTTCCTTTTTTTTATTTTTATTTCGTATTAGTATCTCCCCTCTTTTATTTCTGGAGAATTTACCAACGTTCTTTACATTGTAGCGATTTCGTCACGGATCCGCTTCTCTTTCTGTACGTTTTCTTTTCCTTGAATTTTTACTTGTTGGTTCCACGATTTGCTTTGGTACTGGCACATCAAAAATGTCATGTAGCATTTTAACAAGTTCTTCATATTTTTCGTCTTTTTTTAGTTGATTTTAGTCCCTTCTATGTTGGAATTTCTTTTCCTTTCATCATATAGACCATTTTTCTGATTCTAGCTGCTATTATGCCGTCTTCCCATGATTCCTTTCCATCCTTGTATGTTCTATATACGTATGTATATTTCTGTCGGTGTACACACACACACACACACACACACACACACACACACACACACACACACACACACACACACACACACACACACACACATATATATATATATATATATATATATGTGATGTATATATGCAACCTTGAAAGTATCGCCGACTTTGATAGTATTGGTTCCGTTTTTATTAACTGTTCGTGATTTTGGACTTGCCAATAACTCGTCGAACAACGATTTTAACCATCTGGCAAACATTAATTCCGCCGGCGACATGCCCAATAGTTTGTTGGGAATAGGTGTTAATCAGTACACTCTCAAAAAATCTTATTTGCGCAGTCATGCTTTTTTCATTGCTCTTTTGACCGTCCCACGAACCGTTCTGCTTGTCCATTAGTCCTTGGTTGGTACGGTGGGGTCGTAATATGTTCTATAGAGAACAACTTGCAAAAGTCTTGAAATTCTTTTCTAGTGAATTGTGTTCCATCTCTGATACTATGCTATCTGATGTGCCATATTTGACAAACAGTTAATGCAAGAATTCACTGTTACTGTGGATGTAGGACTTTTGCAGTTGTAAATTTCCGTCATTTTCGTAAAACTGTCATCTACCATTAGATAATATTTTCCATCCGTAGGACTTGCAAAATCTATATGCAATTTTGACCACGGAGTGTGTGACATTGGCCAACATTGTATCACTGTGATAGGTAGTTTTGCTGCTAGAACAAATCTATGCATTTTTTACTTTTTTTTCGATATCTTTGTCCATCCTGGTCCAATATACAAAACTTTTCATGAGAGATTAAATTCTTGAAATGCCAGGATGTTCGGAATTTAAATCTTTTAATACACGTTTCTGTAAGACATTCAGTATTTCAATTCTTTGTCCGTACATTAAAACCTATATCGAGTACGCGTTTAGTTCTTTATTCTGTTCTTTTTTAGTTTTTTTTTATTTGCATCTTTCTTTCTTTTAAAGGATACGCCCTTTCTGCCTTTTTTTAATGTCATCCAGTGTAACTGGTAATTCCCGTTCTACGTTGAACAGAATATTTGTAATTTTGATATGTCCCGGAATGGGATATATTTGATCGAAGTTGCTAAGTGGTTTTTGGCTACTGTAACCAAGTAGTACACGGTAGCAGTAATCGACTGTTAGTCGTTGTAGTCGGAGGCAATATGCTTAGTCAATAGGTGTAGACCAATAGGATAGCCAATGGCGTAGTCCAATGGACGTCGTCATAGACTTAACCTCCGTCGTACCTACACGTCCGTCTGTATTTATGACGGACACCAGACAATCATATTCCAGTGAGGGGGAACTCAGGTGTATGCATATTGCATTATATCAAATTTCAATTTCGTTTTTTAGCGCTCCTATGAACGTATATTCCAGTGCTTCTGCAATTTTAGGTATTAACCTAGATAATCCATCCGCATATCCTAATATTTTAACAGAATGGTGCCCCAGCACTGTAATCTGTTAGCTGTATGGGTAGGTACAACCTTCTTTGAACCATATATCGCTAATAACGGTTTATCGACTGTTTGCAGCATGAAAATTCTTCTATGAATAAATTTATGGAATTTTTTTCATAGCGAATATAATTGCTAGATTTTATTTTCTCTGACTGTAATTCTTCTCTGCCGGTAGAAGCGAGCATGAAGCATGAGAGAAAGCTTTCATTTTATCATCATCGTATTTGTGTAAAAATCATCGCTCCAACAACGTAATCACTAGCATTTGACGCTACTACAATTTTTGCTTTTGGATCATAGTGCGCGAACGATAAATCAGATATAAGACTTTCTTTTATCTCGTCAAACTCTTTTTGACATTTATGATCTCAAATCCACTTACTCCTTTTTTTAGTAGATTGTTAAGTGGAGCTCTCAAATTATCTCGTATGTACATAAATTCGATAATAATTAGCTAGTCCTAAAAAGCTTGTAACGTAGTTACATTTGTTGATTTAGGCATATTTCTAATTGCATCTGCCTTCGACGTATCTGATTTCCTACCATTTTTATGAATAAAAAAAGGTATTTTATTTTTGGCAAAAACAATTCACATTTTTCTTCATTAAGCATGGATTTGTATTCTCTTAGTTTTTATATAATTGTTTTGATATGCCGCAAAAATTTCTTCTTTCGATACATTCTTGATCAAAATATTGACCAGATACGCCAACTCGAAATCGCAATCCACCAGCATGGTACCCGTGGCTTGTTGAAAAATAGCTGATGCCACCTTTATACCAAAAGAAAGTCGATGAAAGTTATTGTTGTGGACCCGTAATAGGTCCGAAAGAAAACTCGAACTCAGTAATTCAGTGAAAACGTATTATTAACAAAAAGAACAAATACAGAAGTGTTGCACGTCCGACTGACGGCTAAGTGCAGTAGTCAACTCGTCAACGGTATTTAGTGTCCTCCCCACGAGGGACAGATGTGGCACAAGGCCGGGTTTAAAGTGGGGTATTCCCGAGCCCGTAGGCTCGGCCAAAAAATGCCCGTAGATCCCGTATAAACGGGATCGGGTTGGTCAACCACCCCGAACGAGGCCCTGACCTTCGGCGGAACCTCGTCCGGGTTCCTCTCTGCTCAGAGGCAGAGAGTTCGACCGTTAACTCGTGAACCGTAGTCAACTCGTCAATTGTCTACCGTCCTCTTGCAAGGCTTAATATAGTCATAAGACGAGTCTATTTTGTCCCTGAAGGTAGGTCCCCATAACACTTATATAAACCTCTGTGCGTATTTATTGTTTTTAATCCAGAACATTGATTTTCAATCTGAATATGTAAATATGCTTCAGAGAAATCCAGCGTTGAAAATATTTTTCCGCCATTCAACTTTTAAATATTTTCTTCTGGACTTGGTAATGGGTAATTATGTATTTCGAGACATCTATTTAATCCAGTTGAGAAATCCACTCATACACGAATTTTATCATTTTTTTCCTTTACATCCACCGCTGATGCAGCTCATTTCGAGTGTTTTATTTTCTGCAATACACCAATTCTCTCTAGTCTGTCCAACTTTTCATTTACTTGTTCTAATGCTGCAAGTGGTACTCTCCGTGTCGGTTTAAATATTGGCGTCGAACTGTTTTTTACTTGAAAATTCGCCTTGAATTTTGAACACCGACTCAGCATTAGACAGAAGATGAGGAAAACATTTTTGTAAAATTCTTTCTTCACTTTTTCGCTGTGACTTTTAAATTTGTCGCTTTTCCATTTACATTTTTACAATAAGCGTTTTATTGGCAAATCCCACTGCTTGAATAGCTCCATTCAGTTCGTACCGAATAGATTCTCCGCTTTTCTTAGAACATAAGCTTTTTGTTTTTACCTGCTTATTTCGAAAACAAACATCATATGCTAATTCTCCCCACCTCCAATAATTTATCGCCAGAAACTGAAGTAGCGACTTTGTAATTTTTTTCTTTTAATAAAAGTTTTCCAAATTCTTTCCATGTGGTTTTATTTACTACTGAAATGTCACTACCAGTATTTAGTAACAATTTTACTCCGACATTATTAATTTGCACGTTAACAAATTTTCTTTTGTTTTGTTTGTCTATTTGTTTCGTTGCAATATTGCGTATTAATTTCTGTCTGCGAAAATTTGTTCTTGGTTTTCTTCTACAATGTGATTTGATAAGTCTTTTTTACTAGTTATAGAATTATGCATTTTTCTATGGACAGTCTTTCCCCAAGATGTAATTTTCCACATCTGAAACAAGGTTTTTAAATTATTTTTCCCTTAGCTTTTACTAATGCAGGTTTTTTATTCTGAGGTTTTTCAGCATCATGCTTCACACTTACCATTGTTTGGCAATCCTACACTATTTCCTGAAGTGTTGCGTTGTTATCGTGTTCTATTTTTGTTAAAATTTTCTTTCGTACTTCAGCATCTTAGACTTCGCACGAAAATTAATGCCTTGAACATATCCGGGGTCATTTCTTTAAGTTTATATTGTTCCCAGTCTCTGTTGACGATACCAACATACGTCACAAAATCTTCATCCTTTTTGATTAAATTTATGCATCTTCAACGAGCATGGAACAGAGAGCATTTGTCATTAAAGGTTTTAGTCAGAATGTGTACTGTGTCTTCAAACCCGAAATTCACCTGGTTTTCTCGGTAAAATATAATTGCTGTACTCTATTTGAGCTATTTTTTTTTAATAACAACTTGTTTTTTATATCTTCCCAGCCATTACATTCCTGACTCAATATTTCTTCATGTCTACGAAAATACGAAGCGAAAGTCAGTTCCTCATCGGGATTGTATACCAATTCTGATACGGACTTTTGCACCGAGTCTGGTGTAAGAGACGTTGAAGTATTTCTCTTCAAAACCACTTCTAACAACTCTTGTTGTTTTGGGGACTGTAGCAACTGTTGAATATTTTGTTGTTGTTGCATTTGTTTTTTTTTTTTAACTACTGAAGCCAAAATGTTCCCAATACCTGCAAGAAAAGTTTGTTTTAAAACAACTCCTGTCGCACACATAAGTTCCAAAAACCTGGTCGCCCACTAACTCCAGCTAATAATGTGGTTCTTGTTATACCACGCACGAGTTCAAGTTCCTCGTCTTCATTTATTATTACCTCAGTTGTAATGTTTCACTTGATTTAGAGATCCTCGTTGTCAACTATTATAACTTCTTATTTTTATAACACATGTTCGTAGTTGGTATAACGTAATTCGTTAAAGTATTCTCTATACATAATGCTTAGGCTATTGCCGTACGCCTGTTGAGTTAGTATGCAAACTGACTGCAATACGACTGATATTTACAAACCTTCCAAAAAGGCAGGATGTAGTACAAGGCCGATTTTTACGTGGGGCAATTCCGAGGCCGTAGCTTCGAGCAAAATTTCTCCGTAGACCCCACATACACGAGGTCGGTTTTGTCTAGCCTCGTCAGGCAGAAAGTTTGACAAGTCAGTCGTGAGCCTGTCAGCGAACTGCCTGACTCCAATATGACTACTCTCGACTTCATACCATGGAACTTTTTATAGCAGTGGACTAGATGGTGTAATCTTTATTCCACAACAATATCTAAGGAAATTTTTCATTAACTGTTCATATCGGAGGTGGATTGTTATATAGTAGTTCAAAACCTTTTTTTTCTAACGAGACTTTCTTATCTCTTAATACTTTTATTAGTTTTCAGAAGGCATCTTTCGCTATTTCAAAGTTATTGAAACATTAACATGAGAACTCAAGTCATGTTCTTTAATAGCCTCATCAGATCGAAACTTTCATATGGATGCCATTCATGGCATAACAAAATGTTCAGAAATATCTAAACTGCTGTATACAATGGTTTTCTAAGATCAATAATAATTTTGAGAGAATGAAGTTTGTGGTGCTTGCTAAAGACCACACTTTGAAAATTGTGAACTGGTGCTACAGAATCACAAAGAACTTTACCAAATAACAGAAACCATTTCTCACTTGATGATTTTCAACGACAAAAACTAAAATTCGTATCACATGTAAACGGAAGAGAAAATAATGACACAATCAAGATGTTGACATTCCACTATTTACATTATTTTTTATGTGCCAAGTCCTTTCAAAACATGGCTTTCCACAACTTCCTCTTTTTTGTTTGAATTAACTTTTGACATGATCCTTGTGGGTCAAAAGGAGAATTGTCTGGCACTATAGAATCCCAAAGAACTTTACGAAGTAACAGAAGACACATCATGTGAAGACATTCAACAGCAGCAACAACTAAAATGGATAGCACATGGAACTTGAAGAGAAAATAATGACATAATCAAGATGTTGACATTCCACTATTTACATTATTCGGGCTATTGTCCTCATCTTTGTCGCCATATTTATCACAGCGTTTGACATTCCACTCTACTTCAAATAAAACGTCACGAAGGAAAACGCCATCAATACTGGAAAGATCTAGAAGAGCTACTGGACTTGACAAAAATAATTTCCTGAAAAATTGTTCAAGAGAATGTTTTTTATAAATTTCAACAGGCATTCGTACAAGTAACTTGGTCAATGAATACCGAATGTTTCCTTATAAGGAAACAGATAATACTGTCGTTATCCTTACTATTATGACTTCTGTTTCAAATTGTCTGTACACTACATAGAAATTTAAATTACTTAAATGTTGTTGAAAATCTTTCGTATCTGATATTTTTTCTGGTTGCTAGACAGAGTTTTCTTTGATTAAAAGTGGTTAATTTCGGAAGAATTCTGAATTTATCACTATATTATTAAACGTTACAACACTAAATTTATTTATTTTTATATTTATGTAGGGAGTATATAATCTATAGAAAATATAGATATTTCTATAGACAATATATTTTTCTTAAAAATAAGTTATATTGCAGTATATATCATCATCATTATTATTGTTACACTTATAGAATCGCACGATTTCCAGAAAAGATATACTGCTTAAACATAATTAAGACTATTTCGGCACTATGTCTCACTTCTTCAGGATATATCTAAAAAATGCGTACAAGTATAAAAACAAGTCTTTTTGTAAACTACGTTTGTCTTCTTCTTCTTCTTCTTCTTCTTCTTCTTCTTCTTCTTCTTCTTCTTCTTCTTCTTCTTCTTCTTCTTCTTCTTCTTCTTCTCATATTACATTACAAACAGTATATGTTCCAATAAACCTAATAAAATGTCCAATAAATAGTGTATATTTCAAAATATATATACATGTCTATAAACAATATATATTTATATAGAATGTCTAATTTTAAAACAGTATATATGTCTCGAAAATATTACTATAAAGACTATATTTCTATGAACAGTATAAGTTCTATGAGCACTATATATTTCAATTAATTATATAATTATATAAACAACGTATGTTTAAAAACAGTATGTATATTCTCCATAAACAATATATATATATATATATATATATATATATATATATATATATATATATATATATATATGCATGTTTAATTAAAAACGACAGACAAGGTACTACGGTTAAGCTTTTTATTTAAGTTTTCTTGTGTTCGCGACAAGAGCTTTCTTTTCTGGACAAAGAGTGTGTAAAAACTGTCCAAATGTTTTATAGTTCGAACACAAGAAAAATTAAATAAAAAGCTTAAACGTAGTACCTTGTCTGTCGTTTTTAATGAAACATGCATAAACGAAAGATTGCTGTCTAACTATACAACTATATATATATATATATATATATATATATATATATATATATATATATATATATATATATATATATACTAGTTGTAATCTTATAAATATAAGAAATTATACTTGTCCGGAAAACCTTCGGTGTCTACATTTGCAAATAAACACCAATACCAAAGGGGGAAAAATGGCACAAAAAAAAGAAAAAGAAAATATCGTCTAGCATCCGAGTTCAGATACCAAAGAAAAAAGAAACCGATACGAGTAAGTAAAATTACTAAATAAAGTGCTCGATACGCTAGGTAGAGCAAATCTAATTAAACCTAAAGAGCCAGATACACCTACCACGGTTTCACCTAAGCGGATCATCAGGGATCTCTGTCTGTCTCTCTCTCTCTCTCTCTCTATATATATATATATATATATATATATATATATAGATAGATAGATAGAGCGAGAGATAGAGATTTAAAGGAACACCCTATATATATATATATATATATATATATATATATATATATAGAGAGAGAGAGAGAGAGAGAGAGAGAGAAAGATTTAAGGGAACTCACTACATATATATATATATATATATATATATATATATATATATGTATATATATATATATATATATATATAAATATAAAAGTGAACATAGAAGTGAACACTTAGAGGCGACAGTCTGTTTCATGCTAGATGCAATCATCGGGCCACCATGAAACAGACTGTCGCCTCTAAGTGTTGACTTCTATGTTCACTTTTATATTTACACACGCTCTATCTCTGATATTGAGCACTTTATCCCATAAATATATCACACTTTAAGACTATATTTCTTCATATATATATATATATATATATATATATATAGAGAGAGAGAGAGAGAGAGAGAAAGAAAGACAGATGCGAGGGAACTCACTACAGTGGTAGTTCGAGACAAATTTGCTATTTTTAATCCTCGGTGCAGTACCTGAAAGTAAACAATGCTCTGGCACAGGGCCATAATGGTAAGATGCCTATTGAAAATAAAATTCATTACATTAGGAAATTGGTCTGGAAGACACGCATGCTAACCAGCAAGCTTCATTACGTTTACAACATTAAACTTTCTATGGCACATGGCCAAAAGTTTGAGACGCTCACTGAACATATATCTTGATGCATTTGTCATTTTTTGTGAGATGAACTTACTCGCCCCTACTCCGCAGCTCGGCGCCATCAGGAATGGACATGGATCTTTGGAAACAAATTCTTTACAGATTTTTTTTCCTCTATTAACAGGAAATCCTTCTATTTTCATTTTTTTAACGTCATATTCCTTCAGGGGTAAATCGATTATTAATCCCCATAGTTTTATTTTTTGTGAGATATTTGCGCAGATGAAAATGTCATTTACTCCTGACTTAGTAGCAAATCCAACAGATCCGACGAAGAAAACCTGACAAATGATCGTGAAAAGAACCTCCAATCAGTGGTTAACTGGTGCAAGAAATGACCTGTATATTTCAATACCTCCAAAACAAAACTTTCATTTGATCACCACAGAGAACCTTTCACTGTATTCCAACAAGATGGCTGATGCTGACCCCCAGGAAAGCGAAATTCTACGCCTTATTGGTCTCACGTTTTCCACTGAGATGAAGTGGAATGATTATATTGAGTTAACTGCTACATCTGCTGCAAGCAACGTTGGTTGACTGCATCGTGACAAATTTTTTTTCTCGTCAGAATCCATCTTGCAGATTTATAAATCTACCATTTGTCCGTATATTGAATGCTGTTGCCATATCAGGTTTGGTACTCCTGCTGTACATCTCGTGATTCTTGACGAAATTCAGAGAAATGTCTGCAATATAATCGGTCCTGACCAGGCATTTCGGCATCACTTCGTGACGTGGCTTCCCTCTGCCTGTTCTATAAATATTTTCATGATAACAGTTCGGACGAGCTTTTTTTTCTTGGTGCTCCAACTACATGAATTTAAGCGCACTACTAGATTGGCAATTAGGTCTCACCACTTTACTTTTGAACTAGCTAGATGCAAACGTCAGTTCTACTCTCAGAGTTTTTTTTCTCGCGCTTCCCACCTTTGGAACTTACTTTCGAAGTCTTGTTTCCCTGATAACTACAATCTTAAAAAATTAAATGCAAAATCAATCGAAAATTTCTTTATTCTTGAAGCCTCTTCCTTTTTTCCCTTTCCCAAATCCTCTCTATTTTCAGTCAATTTTACTTTTACTTTCACTTTCACGTCCGCTGAGTTCGAGTGACACTGTCGCTTTCCTTGGGGTAACACGAATGCAAAACTGTCCTTGTCTATTAGAAAGCCAAGTAAACCTAACCATTTAATCCTATAGTTATGAGAGGAGAATAAATGGATTTGTTGCAGACTGGCGAATGTATTTTAAGATATCAGAAGGTTCGGTTATCGGAAGGGTTAGTGATGTTGGTGTTCTTAGACATTCATTCACAACAAATTAAGAAACAGGAATATTGAAGGCAAATCATTCAAGAGAAATTAAAGTGAAAACAACATAATTAAAAGTTTAACAATGACATTGATTTATATAAAATTAACATACACAATTAAGTCAGATATTGCTGGACAAGTGAGAATGGTTGAATTGAAATATGTAGTGTGTTTATACCAAGTTTCAGTGTGTGTGAAACTGTTAGTAAGGTTTGTGTGTGAAATTAAACAAAGTGTTTGGTTGTTTACAAAAGTGTCTTTTGTGATAGTTCAGTCAATAGTATGTACGCGTATGTTTGTTTAAATTATTGTCCAAAGTTGGTAAGAGTTGTGTACCTTTAGTTGTTTTCGTGTTTGATTGAATGTTTACGAATACTTATTTAGTAGTGTGTTATTTCACTTTCTTTAGTATTGTAAGAAATTGTTCCTGGGCGAGCGAAATGCTGTTTGTTGAGTCAGAGAAGTTTGCGCGGGAAAAATGTAGTTGGTCAAAGTTTTGACTAGCGTGGATTAGTTTGGCATCTCTCCAGGGTGAATTTCTGACTGGTTCGAATCGATTCGGACGCTCTATTTAATGAGTTTTAGATCTAAAAATCGGCTCAAAAACGTTAGGCGCGAAAAGATATTTTCGTTTAAACTTGCTACAGTTTTAGAGGTCTGAGCCAATGAAAAGTCCTTTTTTCTGAAACTAAGTTGCTGATTGGTTAATAGGTGATTATTGGTGTAAAGTGCATTATCTCGGAGGGGTGAAAGGTAGGTATGGACTATTCCATTAGATTCATACCTCCCTCAAATGCATCAATATGGAGTGAATAAAATAGACTAAGGGAGAACTTGAATTCGGCTCGCATCAATATCTGTTATGAACAATTGGAGAGTAACAGTAACGTTGCAACTCAAGCCAAACACTAGATTCGTTCTCACAGTGCAGCTTCTTCCAGTCAAACACTTGTGGCTGAAAAATAACTCTTTGGCCAGATCCTTACCCTTGAGATAAAACCATAAGTCGATTGTAGCAGTCGGCAAATTTCATTCGGTTGTAACATTCTACTGTAGACGAGGGAGGCAGAGATGAAGCGGAGGTGTAGGGTCGAATAGTGTAACGTGCGTGTCTTTCTTTTCGCGTTGTGGTGAGCGTTCTCTGGTCACTATTCCTTTTTTACACTGGGTCTCTATGTTTTCGGCTGTTAGTGACCACTGTCTAATAGGGAACAGTGTTATTTGTTTGTGATCTTTATCTAAAAAAGTAATTCATCAAGAACCAAAGGTCTATCTGAATCAGTGACCTACTTTGTCCGGATAGTTGACAAGTTTTTGTGAGGTCTACTTCATCAGGACAATCAGTGTTTGAAAATACTTCAATAACATCTTTGAGATGTTTCCATTTAACTTGATATCGGCTGAAACTGATACCGCTATATAATGAGATCGTTGAAAATTACATTTAAAAAAATTAGCGTGTTCTCTCTGGTGTGCGTAAAAATTAGTAAAATTTCTTTAAATTCAAATGTTCCCAGGAATTTAAGAAAAAAGGATGACTTCTAAACATATCCACTGAGAGACATATAATTAAAACCACTCTCTTTCTCTCCTTGGTGCCATTCGAATCATGTGTGTCGTATAGGGCTACAGCTTGGTGTTAGTGTTTTGTGTTCTACAGGAAGTAGGTTTTTACGGAGTGGGTAATCACTAGCCTAACCGGTTTTAGATTAAGGGTTGTCGTTGTTCTAGATTGTTTACCAACAAAGGCTAGAAAGCCAAGTCTACTCTGATATTACGCCCTAACCCGTGATGAGAAATGCAGAGAAGTACTGGATGGACATTTTCACAAAAGTGGATATAAGGAACTCGGCCGAAATTTGAACTCGGTACGCCAATTTCTTTTTCCGGGACGAATACCACTGTGCTAAACACATACCCAAATATATGCGAGATGATAAATAAGCAATACAATATAACTTGTCAAAACATTGTCTTCCCTCTCTCTATCTGCTATCTGTCAGTCAAATTCTTTCTTTCCGACTAATATTTTTGTTCTATTTACCCATTGAAATCGAGTTTCTAAAGAGGTGACTGTTTTTTAAAAGTATTCCAGAGATTTATTCTTCATGTCACGTTCTTATCACGTTTCTTTTTAATTAATTCTTCAGCGTCGAGCATAGTACTAGAGAAAAGTGCATTCCAAACGCTAAGCAGAATGCCGAGTAACAGATAAATATTTATAAGAAACAAAGAAAAGAATGCTGGATTACTGTGTGATATCTATACACTTATATGGTTGGAAAATCTCCCCAGAAGATGAAGAGGAAATATGTTTCCAGAGCAGGATTCGGAGATTTCCATGGACAGAGTGAGTAAGCAACGACGAAGAACAATGTCAAGAAAAAGAAAATTTATACTGAGAATCAGAAAGAGACATCTGAAATTCCTTGGACACATAACAAGGAAAGAAGTCTTGGAGAATTTAATGCTCACATTGAGAGCAAGAGAGATAGAGGTAGGCAGCGAGCCGCTTACCTGACAAGCTTGGGGCGGTGGGTAGAAGCCTTACTGAAAAGGAAGTTGTGGACACCCATGATCATTGATCTTCAGAAGGGACGAGGCACATAGAAGAAGTCGGCAGTTCGAAATGATTTAATCCCTTTTATTTGTCCGATTATTCCCGTTCCTGAATTCTATAAGCTTTAGTTTCTCCTCCATACATGGACAGAAATTTCTCCTTGTATTATTCTTTAACGTTTGTTTATTATATTCTATTCTTGGAATGAATTGTTCTGAAGATGATCTCAGATGTGATTGAAAGTACTTGGAAAAATAAAAGAAATGAAAAAACTACGGCGCCTACCTTAATGAATTTAATATCAACATTAAGAAGTCGATCAGAGAATTCGAGAAGATTAAAATAAAAATAGACATATGTCCAGATTATTCAACCAAACATCTTGAATGAAGATAATCTGGACACACACACACACACACACACACACACATATATATATATATATATATATATATATATATATATATATATATATATATATATATATATATATCGAGTAGGTGTATTGTATATATTTATATATATATATATATAATTTGAACCCCTGAAGATGGTCTCAGATGAGATTGGAAGTACTCGGGAAAATAAAAATATTTGAAAGAAAACTTAATCAATTTTCCATAGGTACCAAGAAATTAATGCATGTACTTGAAAGGATCGAAATCAAAATGAATAGATATAATATGTTTAAATTATTTAACTAATCCTGTTTGAATATATATATATACATATAGCATAATTTAACATTCAATTTTTTTCAGTTATTTTATCCATATATATATATATATATATATATATACATATATATATACATATATATATATACATATATATATATACATATATATATACATATATATATATATATATATATATATATATATATATATATATATATATATATATATATATATATATATATATATATATATATATGCTAGGTGTATTTGGGCAGTTATGTTTCATATATAGAAGATTGGTTAAAGACAAATGCAAATTCTTTGTTAAATATTTAGCGGATTATTGTTTCATATTTCGGGCCATTTTCTTGTTTACCGGGGAAATATGAATATAGTTGGTTCAATTTACGAATGTTTCCAGGCGTTATAAGGCATTATCAATTCTCTTTTGTGGATAATTTTGTGTCGGTATGTATGTATTATTCCTTTGTGCTCTATCAGTTTCATCTTTGTTCATAAACAACGTCTTCAAACATTACGACGACTTTGTACGTGTATGGCGTCAGTTTTTTTTTAATTTATTGATTCGTTTTCTACGGCTGATCAATCTTTTGCAGCTTATTTAAAGCCAGAAAATATTTTAGATAGTAAGAATTTTTTGTGCGATAATAATTATTTTGCGATATCACTCTTACTAATTAACCCATAGCTAGGGGAGAAGAGATTGATTCATACCCTTCTTTAGGGTACTTGCGCGTAAGTGAATGCAGCCAACACAACTGGCACTGGAACTTGCCTCTCTCATTGACAATTCCCCATTAGAGTTATGAAATATACTTAGTATGTTTATTCCTAAATCTGATAAAATTTTAATGTTCCTGATTTTTTTTGTATAGTTCGTACTAATAATCGTCTTTACAGTACATATAATATACTATTTTGCGTTAATTAGAGATTTGTCCAATTTCTTGTGTTTTATTATATTGATATGCAGTTAATTGAACTTTTTATCGGATAAATTGCAAGTCAAGTAGCGCGATAAGGTAGTGGTTGTATAACCAATATGTATTGTTTAAATTATGATTATTAGAGAGACATATGAGCAAACGAAATCATAGATATATTCGTTTGTTGAATTATTAATCGTTTGTTGTATCATTAGTGATGCCCACGATGACAAGTTTTCCGCTTTTTTGTAGTAAGTAATCAGTTTAATGTTTTTTGTTTTGGTCTATATATCACTATGCAGTGTTTTTTTGAGTAGGTAAACATAAACGGAATATTTGCGTTCATGCCTTTATACAAACCAGTGTTAAATAATGAGTTAAACTGCTAGGACGCATACATTTCAATGACCGTTCAATTTGCCGACGGCTCATCTACTAAGCTTCGGGAAGTCAATGTTCTTTGATTATGGCGTCAACAGTTATCTATTAGAACAAAGATCGGTTTCAATTGCTTAATATGACGCACAGACAATCTTATTTCGTTGACAGGAAAATTAAATAGAAGAAAAAAGCAAAGAAACAAACAGAAATCTTATATGATAAATTGTTCTGCTTTTTCAGCGTAACAGTGTCTTCTTAACGAGGCCTTTCTAAGCTTCTTAAAACGTGTAGACCAAATTAAGTAGAATTCATAAGAAGCTGAACGCAAATGCCGTAGTTAAGAATAGGATCAAAGAAAGAAAAGAAAGCATGTAAGCAGGAAAAAATACAATAAAGAAAAAAGAATAGAAAGAATAGAAATCGTGAGTTCACTCGTTTCTTTGGTGTCCCATATCATTTCATGTCGTGGGCGATCATGACTCTTCACGACTTCCTATCTTTCATAGCTCCTAGCAATGTTTGCATTTTACCATTTCTACCATTCGTTGTTCGAATTAGCACAAGCTTGTTCTGTAGATAACTCGCTATTTCCGTCTTATTTTCAATATGTCTTGGGAGTGCCAAATTCTTTAAATGCTCTCTCCTCGTAAAATGTCTCCGATATTTCAACTACCTTTTTCCGGTTCTAAATAATAATTCTTTTTTTTTGTTTACATCTTCTTTACAGCGTGTTCTGTCCTTGTATTTCTGAGTATCCTTCTGTAGAACCACGTCTTTGTAGTGTATATTACACGATACAGGGTAAATGAACCGTTACTTGCGAAACTAGATGCAAAGTTTATTACCTTAAAAGCAAAAGAGAGAAAAATGTATAGTGAATTAATACGTTCACTTGACTCGTTGGTCTCTTGTCTGCTAGGTTACACATTTTGAGTACAGGCTAAAAAAGAAAAAGAAAATAGAATCTAACTAAATATAGCGTCTTGCAGTGGGAAATACAAGTAAGATTTCCATGAATGAAATCAAGAAAAGGACGAGAAGGAGGCAAGGAAAGGTATAAAAGAATAATGTTTTAATACAAAATCAGTCTAATCGTATTAAAAGAATTTTTGTATTTTTTTTTGCAATAAGTAGATGGAATGGATGTTTTTTATCCAATAAATTGCTTTTATGGTAAATTAAAGAAAATATTACACGACAGCCAAATAAAAGAAATAAATAATAAAAAAGAACTGCTCACACTTTTTCTCTTCAATACCCCAAAGGCAACTAACCACACCCACCACTTTTCCTTACATGCATAAAGCACCTGTATTATTTAAATTCGAACTTGTTCTTGAAGATTTCTTTTGGCATCACCATTACAGAGATTAATAAAAAAAAAGCTACTTCACAACAAAATTACAATAAATTAAGGAATAAATGAATAGAAAATGGCAGAGAAAATCCTGATTCGTGATAACATGTACTGGTGACCTTTCTTTTCTTCGGCAACCACAATGTAGTGGGTTGCATTTGACAAATACAAAAAAAAAGAAAGTGAAATAAAAAAAACAAAAAACAAACAAACATGAATGTACGATTATTTTGTGAAAAGCTGATAATTTAAATGCATTTTGAAGGTTTGGCTTAATTGTTAGAGCAACAACCATTCAAGCGATTTGCTCCATTTCATAGCCAATTATAACTGCAATTCAGGAATTCCCTCTAGTAAAGCTCACTGCCTACAAGAAATTATTGTTACTAGTGTCGACATTAATCCATCGATTGATCCGTTTTGTTATTTCAATGGCGACAGCGTTTCTATTGTTAACATCAATAATTTTTAGAGGATTGCTTCAAAGTGACAATTCAAACAGTTTTTCTAATTTGGAAATGAAACAACGAAAATAATTGATCTTAAAGCCACTTTTGATCAATGAACGTAGAGATAAATGATTAAAAAAGACGATTATGGCTCTTCCTTCTATTTATCTGTCTATTTCAATGAGTTCTTGGGAAAGATGATGGAGTGGTTCCCCGTTGATTTCTCCACGGTTTTCAATGCAGCGTCATCCTTCTCCTTAACTGGCTACCAATCAAGGCTAGAGAACCCAGACTACCTAGGTAGTAAAAGAAAGCGGAAAGAAATAATTATCGATCACGTGTAAGAAGACAAAATGTCTGGTCGTCACCAAGAGAAACAGCTCAAGCTGTGAAATTCGGCTTGGAAATATTAAAATCAACGCATGTACAGACATTTTAATATCTGGGAAGCGTTTTAACAGAGGATGGAAGATTTGAAAGCGAAATCCGAAGGCGCATTGCAACAGAGAAAGATACCTTTCAAAAGCTAAACAAAGTATTAATTAACAAGAACATTTCGTTAGAAATAAAGAAAAGAGTGCTGAGTTTGTATCTAATATCAATCCTTCTATATGGCAAGCGACCTATCGGCTTGGGCTGCAGAATACGCAGACTGCACACCTGTAAATTTGTATGACGCCCCTAACGACGAGGGCTTCTGATTGCAGTGGCTAATGTCTGATGACAAGACCATGCTGTGGGTAATGTGTGATGACAAGACCTTGGTGGCTGCGTAGTCTCTGATTCACTTGAACAAATATGTAGCCAATGGAAACTGAAACGCGACTTTACGTGGCTTACTTGGGATAAGCGGGTGGTTGGAAAGCAGGATCTGATCAATCGGCTGGTCACGCCAAGCTCTAATTTAGATAGCATCGTCATCACATTACTCTCTTCAACTACTTAGACCACGAAAGTTTAAAAAAAAAAACCTCTCAATTAGAAGGTAATAGCTATAGCGTCAATATATTTGGGAGAAAATGGCTTACACATTACCTATTTCTTGGGTGCCGAAGGAAATGGAAAACACGTATTTAGACCCTTATTCAAACACGGCTATACCCTCACTCTATTTCTGCATCTTATATACCTTCCACGTATCTTACATACCGTCCTTGTATCCCTGAATCTTATATATCGTCCTTATATACCTGTATCTTATATACCGGCCCTGTATCTTTCTATCTTATATACCATCCACGTATCTTATATATCATTCCTGTATGTTATATACCATACCATTATGTTATATACCGTCCATATATCCCCATATCTTACATACCTCCCTGTATCGTATATACCATTACTGTATCATATATACCATCCCTCTACCACTGTGTCTTATATACCGTCCTTGTATATCATTTACCGCACCTCTACGTCTGTATCTTTATACAGTCCCTATATCTCTGTATATTATATATTGCCTCTTTATATTGTCTTCCTTCTACCTCTCTATATTTATACCGTCCCTGTATTTTGTTTACCACCCATGTATCCCTGTATTTTATATACCTTCCCTACCATTGCATCTTATATAAGGTCTCTGTATCCCTGTATGTTATATAATATCCTCGTATGTTTTATACCGTCACTATATCGTTTATACTGTCCCTGTATCTCTGTATCTTACATAGCTTCATGTATCCCTGTATCTTATTGTTGTAATGGAATGTCCCATACTCCTTATCGCCTATGTGGACTGACTATATCAGTAGCTATATATATATTGAGAACAGGATATACCTGGGGGCTTGCTTCGGGAATTAATGGCCTGCCACTCGATTACATGTCTTTCAGTAGCGTATTCTCTTTTACAATAAGCCTCTCGTTTCATCTACGCGCGTGCTGCCGTTCTTTTACTCGAGTGCCACGTTTGTCTGTCTTTTAACCTTTTAAGGATACATCAATTATGAAGATAAATATTTTTTGCCACTTTGTCCTATCCATCAAATTAGACTTCGAGGCGGGTGGACATCTTGAGCGGTGAAATATTTAAAAAAAACAATGGCTATCAAAGCAACCAAGAGACTAATTATTGATTCTGATTCTGACACAGATGTAGAACATAAAGGAAGGGGTATTCCAAGATTTATCGTCTTGGAGGCAGAAGGCGATTCCATTAACCAAATTATCCTTTTTCCTAATCTAAAAGGTCATTTCTTTTAAGATAACACCAACAAATGTAAAAAAATATGAAAAATGGAACAATCTTAGTGGAGGTGAAAAAAGAAAAAGATATATGTTGACCTTCTAATGAAGATGAAGACATTGCATAACAAAAAAATAAAAGACTTAACCTTACTAGAACCTGAATATATTATGAGGAGCATGAAATCGGAACCCCCCCCCTCTGCACAATGGAGCAGATGAAGGCCAAATTGGAAAATAAAGGATGAGTTGTTAGAAGAACATGGGCTACCAATGAAAGGCGACATTATAGCAGCAAATTCTTATATAATGATGTTAGGTATGCATACAATTCTATCAAAACTAAAATTTGGTTACAACATAGACAGATGGGATAAATTTATTCCAAATCTTATCATGTGTTACAAGTGTAAAAATATAGGTACCATGAGACTAAATGACATGGAAAAAGTCTATGTGGAAAATGTAGACAGAAAGATCCTGTCCAATCCACAGCTGAAAGCGCAATTTTATACAGGTGTGCAAACTGTAGTGTAGACCACGCGGCATATATGCTAGAACCTGTGCAAAATATTAACTGTAAAGTACACAAGAAGCATCCTGTTCCTGGATAGAAAGATAACGGAAGCTAGAAATGGAGGAAATCCTTTTCTCAAACGATATATTCTACAATAAGCACACAAGATATATAAAAAAATTAACTCTTGTCCAATGATTGCATTTTAATATATGTACTGAATTCTTTTTCTATCCGTATGCAGGTAGCTTATTACTTTTTTTAAAGCTTTTCACCCCAGGCAAGGCTGGAAGCCACTAACACGCAAGGGGTTACAGAGGATTTGGAGCGAGAGCAAATAGGAGTGTTAGAGGAAAGGATGTGGAGAAGGATAGAGGATAGATCAAGGCAACTGGAGATGTCGATTGATGTTACACTTGAATAGTTGGAGATCATAGTCATCAGGGAAACAGGAATGAGGAAGGGAGTTCCACAGGCGTGAGGTGCGAGATATGAAGCCATTGGAGTAGAAGAGACGACTACATTTAACAGTTCCAACAGTGAAAGGGTGGGAACGGGATGCCAGCCTCGTAGGACGCTTGAATTCATGGAGCCTGGGAACCAGCGATAGCAGCTCATCGGAGCAATTACCATGGAAGTATTTATAAAAGAGACTGAGAGAGGCGACGGTGCGTCTGTGAGAGAGAGACTGCAGACGAGAAGCCAGATCAGGGCGTATACGTTCTGGATTATTCTAATCTCCTTCCCAAATATGTCGAAGTTACCTAGCAATTCCAACGGTTCTTTGCGACATACTTTATCAAACTGTTTTGCATAATCTATAAAACACAGGTAAACACTTTGTATCCCTTTCCAAGATAAACCACAAATTAAATTAAGCAAACAAAACAACGGAAAAAACAGGAAACAAAAGTAAATAAGAAAAATCTCCTAATGATCTTACAAGAAAAGTAAGGGTTGTCTCGAATCTAGCTAGACAAAGTAGACACAATAAAAAAATATGGCCGACTGAATAAACACAACAGCGTCCAAAAATAAACTTCACCCTGACATAAAAGAGATTCTTATGACTGGAATGTTGTGGTAGGATCCACCTAATCTGCATAGGTGACTACCGACTATATAAATAATGTATGGTACCGGAAGACAGGGGAGCGAATACAGAGATCCATCTAGAGACTCTGCCCGACTGCGACTTAGTCAACACATTCTCCAGGAACGGTCTTCCCAGAAATATACAGAAATACTATATGTAAATATTGTGTACACTTTCTTGTTATAATACATTATTGTTCTAAGTACATTTTGTGTTGCATTATTATTCCATGCATTAGTCGAGATTCAACAATGAGTCAAGACTCAACATGGAAGAAATGAAAGTTGAGGATCAAAACTCTCAAACGATTAAAATCCCTCCAAAACGAAAACTAAAACATGATCAATAAGATAATCCAATGGATTATCAGATGTTTGAATGCTACCTTCAATGAACTCCTACTACTTTTCATAAATTTTCTCCGGCAATTATCTGCTTTCAAGAAACTGTAGCGATACAAACGGCATTTATCTCCGTTTGGTCGGGATATAGTCACATGACGGCCGCTTAGTGATGTCACTTCATAGATTGGCAAAAATGCCAGTCAGTCAGTAAACTGCCTGGTGTCAAAACTGACCAGTTGTTCATTCTGTCCGTTCCAGCCACATGGGACAGCTTAGTAGTCCATGACGCAGTTTTCCGATGGAAATATATCTTCACCAAATATAGAAAAATAATGACTCCTTGTGTTATATGTCTTCGCTATTGACATAGCAGATAAATCTGGAATCCTAAATACGGTTTCTCCAGAAACACAAGAATTTCCAGCAGCTCCAAGTCCCGTTGGGAATTATTACATGAACGGTAATTTTTCCACTCCTTTCAATCTGGTTGTTGCTGCATATATATTATATAGTTTCTCTACGAAGGACCAGTGTAAATATATGTATATATAATTTTATGTAAGACATAGCTGAATAAAACTCTCTGAGAACAAAGCAATTCCGTTCTGTCCGTGAAATATTTTTTTTATTATATCATAGATATAATAATGCGGGAAATCCAAACCGGGAAAATAAACCTTTCTTCCATATGGAACCTACTATCTGGCCACTACAACGCGATATTATTAGTACCTCATTAACTGTTCACTTACGATGTGATATATATTAAACCCCATTATCTAATGAGTTACCCTACATAATGTAATATTATTAATCTGCATGAAGACATTCCCCCAAAGAAAATAAAAATATAAATATAAAGAATTATTCCTATCATTAATCTTATTTTTTAAACATTTCGTCCCTAGCAAGGCGGGAATACCAGTAATACGCAGGGGCTTGCAAAGAGTAAAAGTGAAAGAGAAGACTGAAAATAGGGTGGATTGAGGAAAGGAAAAAGATGAACGGGATTCAAGAAAACAGATGATGATGATTGATGTTGCATTTACCGTAATTCCTCATGTATAATATGCCTTCATCCATAATACGCACCCCTAAAATTGTCCAGAAAGTGTAGTAAAATACTACTTACACATAATACGCACCCCTTGTTTGGAATCAAACACTATAAACTGAACGTCTCCAATTTCATTACGGCCAGAGTTTCCTACTGTTATGAAAAAAATTGTTTTAAACATAGAATAATATTATTTTAATTTAGTTTTATGGTAATTCTTATTTCATTTTACATTTGTAAGTATTGTTAGGTACATATGATTGTATCTGACATCCTCGTGGGTGTCGCAATCGCCGAATGTTTGTGTTAAATTGTTGTATGTTTGTAGTGAGTAGTCATTTCACAACTGAAATCGTTCCATGAAACGGCAATTTTTTAAAGGATTTTTTTGTGGCTGTGTATAATATACACCCCCAATTTTGCTTATTTAAAAAAAAATGCGTATTATACATGGAGAATTACGGTAATTCTTAAGATTGTAGTTATCAGGGAAGCAAATAAACGGATGCGATTTCTACGGGTGGAAAGTGCAAGAAAAAGAACTGTTGCAGTAGATATGGCAGTTGCATTTCGCTATTTCAACATTAAAAGGGTGGGACCTAGATGCCAATCTAGTAGCACGTTTAAATTCGTGTAGTTGGGGCACCAGGGAAAAAAAGCTCGCCAGAGAAGGTGCCATGAAAATATTTGTAGAAACGATAGAGAGAAGCTGCACAGAGGATCACTTTACGCGCCCTTAAAGGTAAATAATAATATAGCATATCGTTAAATTCTCTTAAACAAAAACTTACAGACAATTGCTGTATCAGCTACTGTACAAAGAAAAATAACCATATGCCCCACTAAATAACGGAAGCGGGGCTTGATAATATAATTCAGCAATTCCCAAAACTATTTATATTACTGTGAGATTTAAACAGACACAATGATATATGAGGGAAATAGAGAAACGAACAGAACAGGTAAAAGTATAGAACAGTTGACGCGTTCAACACAGGTTCTATGGGTGAATGTAATAAACACATATGAAGATCTAGGGATTCTGCCGTACAGCAATGATACAAATAGACCCAGTTTAGTCCTGCTATTGTGAGTTTGATCCTCACTGAGTCACCCGCATTAGAATAAGTTCAGACGATGCCACAATATACTTTATATTCGATCTGGCGTCTCATATATCTAAGGGTTCACTTTGAGGATAACTTTCTGGCCACCAAATGCATTTCCGCGCCTCATAGTGACTGGTCCCGTTAGGTCAGCTTGATTGACCCAGCTGCTGCTAAGGAAAAAATGTCACATGACAGATAAACATATAAACATCCTCCTGAGAAGCAGAAGAAGAAGCAGCAGAAGATAATCTATTACGGTCACGCAAGAATTTAGGATCCACGTTTAGAGAAAGCCCCAAAGCCACACACCCACTGGTAGACGGTGATGGACGATGTCAAGAAAGAGATAAGATGTAACATAATGTTAAGACTCGTGTTTCATTAGTGACATCTGGCGATAATATTAAACTTCATTTTTCAACCTTTAGCTATCGATGTATGCGTATCATAAACTGGCAACTAATCCAAAGGGCGCATCTTTTTAGGTGCCATGCGTGACCCACGTTTAGGCGATCTTGTCTCTTTTCGATTTATGATTGACTTTGCAGAATAATTCCCACAGAAGGCTTTCGTTACTCTCTTCGTTGTCAACCAAGACAATAGGGCCCAGTCTATCATATTATTTAACCCATAGCTTGTGAAGAAGAGATAGATTCCTTTCCCAAGTGAATTTGAGCGTAAGTGAATGTAACGAACTTGACTGGAGTTCCAATTCGGCTCTCCCGGTTTCTCATTTCAAACGATATCCATCTCACAACACCTTACATCCATGCTTACAGCTCCTGATATTCATAAAGGCTTACATCTGACGTGATATGGCCATGGTCTATAGGTGCAAATCTAAATTCTAAACCGGCTGGGCCTTTGTCTAGCAACTCCAATCAAAAATTAAAACAACATGCTGCAATAACCACAGCAGAGAAACCTTGCGTGACGAGAGAGTGGCTCTATATTTCACTGGGTGTGTAAAACGTTTAAATAAATAAACTGCCCCATACGTTGCCGAATGTTTAGAATGTTCGCTTTCCGACCATAAGATCCAGTTTCGATTCCCAACATGAACGAGAAAGCGTGCGGCACCTTCGGAAAATGACTGAAAACCATTATTACCATTTGACTCAAAGCTTGCGAGCGAAATTGGGTAGATTGAATTGTTCATAGTTGATTTTATGTGGTGTTGGCTTTGTTCCAGCTGATCACAGCAGATGACGACCTCACGCCTAGAAACTTTAACTATGGTCAGCTCACCGTAGTTGTAATTTAAATCACAGGTGGCCTCTGTGGTTGTTGAACAAACACAAATACCTGGACAGGTGTCTACAACTGGGATTGGCTAGCAGCCCTAACAGAGAGGTACACTCGGATATGAGCGGCCGGACATTATCTGTCCGATAACATTTGTTACATCTGCATGCTAACTTCATACATTAGATACTAGCAGCCATAGCCAGCTGGTCGATCAGAAAATGCGTTCAATTAGAATGGAGCAAAAACAACATCATGTTTAGATGTAACAGAGTCTATCTTCTTCAATTGCTTTAAAGTACTTTTATTAAAAAACGTTTTGAATTAATGCAGTTACTGATATAACAGAAGTAGTCTGTATTTATTCAATCGAAGTTACCCGAGGACATGAAGGAGTAAAACAGGTAACATGAAGACAAAATTCAGACCACAATTATTTGGGAATTTTCAAAATTCAATTTGTCAATGTGCTACCAGGGATGAAAAAGAATACACATTAATAAAGCAATTGTTAACTTTGATGAAAATTGGTTGAAATATCAATGAAAAATGAAAAAAAAAAGCAAAAGTCGTCATTTTTCGCTATTTACGCGGTTTTTCACTATATGGATGGAATCAATTATCAAGTTAAATGACTGTTAAACAATCAACTTATTGTTGGCTACAATTGAATGAAGTTTGTATTATATTGCTTGAAAATTGAGGGAGTTTTTAGTTTAAAATTTGTGTTGAAATCGATTTGTTCTGAAATCGATTTTTCGTTTTTAGCAATTTTTCGTTAAAAGCAATGGCGTAGAAGTAAAAATGCGATATCGTTGAGCTCGTCATGATGTAAGTAACCTACATACCGAGTTTGACCGAAATCGGAGGAAAAAAAGTTGAATTTATTGATTTTTGTTCGGCTTTATCGATTATCGATTTTTTGCACTAAGAACATATCTCGTACATTATACAATGGATGTGCCAAATTTGGTCAAAATCGGTTGGATGGATCTCGAGTGAAAAGGTATCACATAGACAGACATACAGACATCGTCTGTTTTTTTTTTATATATAGATAGCAACAATTATAGGACAGGAGAAGTATTAACTTAAAGAAAAATGGTTTCTTTTAAATTTTGTTCGTGCAATGAGAAGATGAGCCCTCATTTTTTCCCCCATTTTTGCACGTGCTGGGTTCATTAGCTTAATTAACAAACGAGAGACGAAAAGGACGTGATTAATGTCGGCATCTGACATTTCTATTATGAGGGAGAATCTCTCAAGTCTTTGCATTAATTTCGTGAAAGTGAAGAGAATGAAACAAACGCGAACGGGAGTTCTTTAAATAGCAATTTATCGAAATTTGGGCCAGTCACTTCTACAACATGAATACCACTGCTGTTGAATTTCATACAGTTTCTATCGCTAGATCTCCGATCATCATCAGGTGGCCGGAAAAAAAGTACCTCACATATTTACATGTACATTTATGAACGCCTTCTTTATCACTAGTTCTCCGACCATCGTCAGGTTGCATTAATAGCCGACTCTCATATTTACGTGTATATTTACGATCACAATTTTACTAATAGTTCTCCGACCATCATAAGGTTGTATCGACAACCACCTCATTTATATTCACATTAACGATCAAATTTTTATCACTAGTTCTCCGACCATCATCAGGTTGCATCAACAATCTCCTCATTTATATGTACATTTACGATCACCTTTTTATTACTAGTTCTCCGACCATCATCAGGTTGCATCAACAACGTCATCATTTATATGTAAATTTACGATCACATTTTTACCAATAGTTCTCCGACCATCATAATGTTGTATTAACATCCACCTCATTTATATGTACATTAACAATAAAATTTTTATCACTAGTTCTCCGACCATCATCAGGTTGCATAAACAACCTCCTCATTTATATGTACATTTACGATCATCTTTTTATCACTAGTTCTCTGACCATCATCAGATTGCATCAACAACGTCATCATTTATATGTATATATACGATCAAATTTTTATCATTAGTTCTCCAACCATCATCAGGCGCCTCTCATATTTACATGTATATTTACGATCACATTTTTACCAATAATTCTCCGACTATCATCAGGTTGTATCAACAACCTCCTCATTTAAATGATCATCTTTTTATCACTGGTTCTCCGACCATCATCAGGTCGCATAAACAACCTCCTCATTTACATGTACATATATGATCCCAGCTATGGCTTTTTATCACTGGTTCTCCGACCATCATCAGGCTGCATAACCAAACTCCCCATTTACATGTACATTTGCGATCACCTTTTATCACTCCGACCATCATCAGGTTGCATTAATAACTGCCTCTCGTATTTACCAGCAGATGTACCAATGCATTTTTCCTCCAGTAGTTCTCTAAATTTCATCAGGTTGAATCAACAACCACACAAATTTTACGAACACCTTTAATATCGCTAGGTCTCCGATAATCAATAGGTTGCATCAATAACCCCCTCTCATATTTGCAAACAGTTTTCGAACGACTATACTATCATTATTTAAGTACTGTGGTGATTAATATATTACATTGTTTTACGAAGTTTCAAAAAGCTTTAGAGGCACTCGAGGTAGATCTGATTTGTTTGTTTAACGGCATATTAACTCCTTATGGCTCATTTAATACTTAAATTTAATGCTCTTGTGAGCTTTGAGGTAATAAAAATACGATACATGTTATTCTGTTTTCACAATTGAATACATGGTAGATGATACTCAACTCTTTTGTATATACAGGTCTGTGTGGACATAATTACTAGAGGCGGTGATATGTTTTAGGTTGTAGATTTGTTGAAGTTATATTTTGGAATACAGTTTGGTTTCTTTCAGAAATTGTGGGATATTATATGGATTAATGTCATGAAAGCTTTTGCATGTTGGTTGATTAATTTTGTTTTACGATATATCAGCGTCTGTTAGGGTCCCAGCTATGGCTAAATAGTTAACTACAAAACTGGGTTAAAAAAACTATGAAAGTGTAAAAATAGGTTTTTATAACATGAATACCAGCAACCCAATTTTGAAAAATAAAAGAATTACCAGCAATATGGCGTGCCATTATCGCCCTAGATATACTGCAGATTTAGCTCGCATCCGCCGGTCGAAACTAGCTCCGTCCAGCAATATCTTGTCATAGCTATGGAGCCTGCTCTACTCAGTTGTGTCAGATGGCCATTGATGCGATAAGCAGTTTTATCCGCTCTTTGACAGGTCTTGATTTTTTAGTGTTTAGCCACTCTTTTCACCAGAAAAGCGTAATGGGGAACAGATTTAGTCGTCTCGACCCAACCATACCGTAGATAATACTGTGTTAAATGGTATCAAAACGAACTAATAACTGAAAACGAACTGGCATGAAACGAACTAATAATTGCTGCTTTTAAAGCAACTAGAGAGTCGTTGTTTCTGATTGAGTCTCTCAAATCATTACTACGATAGTTCGATGTTAGGTAATTTAAACTTGTACGCGATGGAGTTAAGTTTTGTAGATACATAAGGCACATGTTATCTTGGAGAAATAGATAACAAGTTGATGCTCATTAAACTTGTCGTGAGTTCAATCCTCCCTCTGGGAACATAATTTGTGACCGTACCTAAAGTTTAAAATATTTTTATCACAAGTTTAATGGGAGTTATATCATTATCGAAATGCCAACATCATCATGAAATGGGCAACGTGGTCATTCCTGACTCTCCACAAATTCCGTTTTTTTTGTGTTTTTTTTTTGCTCTTCGTAAGTTTTCTCGGTTTGCTATCTCTCATAATCCCTGTTCTGCCAACCGTTTTCATAAGGTCACCATGTAGGTTATTCGCTGCTTTTCACTGTCCATCTTGCCTTAAATATATCCTGTGGCGTAAGAAGAAAGAGAAGAAGAAAATAAAGAAGGAGGAGGAGGAAGAGAAGAAGAAGGAGAAGGAGAAGAAAGCAGTAGGAGGAGGCAAAGAAGAAGAAGAAAAAGAGGAGCCGAAGAAGAAGAAAGAAGAAGAAAAAAGGAGAAGAAGAAAAAGATGATGAAAAAGGAGGAGGCGAAGAAGAAGAAAGAAAGAAGAAGAAGAGGAAGAAAGAAGAAGAAAAAACAAGAAAAAATAAAAAACATAAAAAGAAGAAAAGAAAAAGCAGTAGGAGGAGGAGGCGAAGAAAAATAAGGAGGAGGCGAAGAAGAAGAAAAAAGAAGATGAAGAAAGAAAAAGAAAAAAGAAGAAGAAACAGTAGAAGAAAAAGAAAAGAAGTAGTAGTAGGAGGAGGCGAAGAAGAAGAAGAAAAAAGAAAAAAGAAGAGAGGCGGAGAAAAAAGAAGAAAAAGAGGAAGAAAAAGGAAGAAACTGCAGAAAGAAAAAAAGAAGAAGTAGAAGGAGGAGAAGACGAAGAAGAAGAAGAAAAAGAAGTAGAAGGAGGAGGAAGAGGTGAAGAATAAGAATAAAAAAGAAAAAGAGAAAGGAGGGGAGGCGAAGAAGAAGAAAAAAGTAAAAAAGGGAGAAAGAAGAAGCAAATGGAAGAAGAAAATGAAGAAGAAGATGAAGAAGAAGAAGAAAAGAAGAAGTAGAAGGAGGAAGAGGCTAAGAAGAAGAAAAAGAAGGAGGCGAAGAAGAAGAAGAAGAAGAAGAAGAAGAAGAAGAAGAGGGTGTACGTTAAATATTGCTTCAATGAGATGCATTGATATTGATCGAGAAGACTAATGTCAGTGGCCTGGAATTAATGTAAATGGACAGAGAGAGTAATAGAGAAAGAGAGGGAAGGAAAGATAGTGTGTGTGTGTGTGTGTGGGTGTGTGTGTGTGTGTGAGTGTGTGTGTGTGAGAGAGAGAGAGATACATACACATAATATTCGATCTGGTTAGATAATTCTATGTTCTCTCAATGTTTGTTTTGAAAACAAAACTTTCAAATTTCTCGAAAATGACGCATAACGACTTGATAAACGATTGGTATAAAGATTAAAAACAGCTAGAATTAGTCTATATTCTCTTGTCTATATTCATGCTAACAGTAGCCGCTATATAATCCTATCTCTTTCACACTCTCCGTATATATATATATATATATATATATATATATATATATATATATATATGTGTGTGTGTGTGTGTGTGTGTAAAGTCAACACTTAGAGGCGACAGTTTGTTTCATGAAACAGACTGTTGCCTCTAAGTCTTGACTTCTATCTTCACTTTGTACAGTAGCGGCCATAATATAAGGAACGGAAACAACAAAGACATAAATATGTGTATTACTTAAAAAGTAATGCATGATTAGCAATGAAATTTTTACCGAATAAAGATTAGGGTGCGATGCATAAATATTATACAAAGTTACAAAAATTTACATAATAGTTTTTTAAAAAAATAAACCTTAAATGGAACAAAGAAAATAAGCTACTGGACAAAAGTTAAGGAACGATGTTAATAATTTGCATATACTTTTAATTTACATTGTTAAAATAATGATAAATAAATTAATAAATATTTTAATAATCTGTACAAGTGGATGCATATGTACGATATATATATATATATATATATATATATATATTGTATGTAATTATTCACTATTATATTATAGCACATACATGGAAATACAGACACACTAAAACCCAAATATCTCTCGCTGTCTTTCAATGCTCACATAAGCAAGCACACACACATGTATATATATATATATATATATATATATATATATATGTATATATATGTGTGTGTGTGTGTGTGTGTGTGTGTGTGTGTGTAATTTTACATTTTTTTACAAACTTTTTGTTTTGAAAGGATTTTAACGTTTATTTAGTTTGTAAAAAATGTAGCAACATGATTCCGCTACAAGACAATTGGCAAATGTTTATAAAAAATTTTGACTAAAAAAATTTTGACCCTGAAGATGAACAATGATGTTCGAAAGTACTAGGTTTATCGTACGGACAATGTTTATTTCGATATCATTTTCAAATAAAAAGTCCCATTAGAAAATATGAGAAAATTCAAAAGAAAATATGCAGGACTATGTTGTCTTTAACATTCAACACAACATGTTTAAAATATATATTTGTATAAGTGCGTGTGTGTTTGTGCGTGTATGTGTGTGTGTGTGTGTGTGTGTGTGTTACTCCGAACGTTGCTATAACGGATATTCATTGATTTTGATTTTTACGTTAAACAGTGTGTATTTCGTTTATAGACCGCCCCCCACTATCCGAGAAAAATGTCCAATTAAAAGTAAATCCATTAAATCTTTAGAAAAATGTATATGTGAGTGTGTGCGCGCGCGGGTGTGTGTGTGTATATGTGTGTTTGTGTGTGTGTGCATGTGTGTTTGTGTGTGTGTACGCATGTGTGACAGAGGTAGTTTATTATATTTATAAGAAAATCATCGTCAATTCTGAATGATGTTCTTCGATGCAATGTTAATGGCTGGATCGTATGCGGTGATATAAAGCTAGACGCTGTTGAATGGAAGACGTAATATCAATAATGATATATAAATGTGAATGTCCGGTCATCAAATGTGTTAAAATCAAGACATAAATAGTAATCCTGTGAAGTCGACTGCAGAGCCATCAAAGATCAAAGCGGCAACAGAAATCATTTGTAACGATATTATGTAGCAAACTGGATATTTTTTCTAATACTTTTTTATCCATCTATATCACGGCCAAGTGTTGATGGCTATGATGACAAGCCGTTATCTCATCTGCCTCTGTGGCACCATAATAGATTTTATAAACTACGAAAGAATTCTAATGAAGAGCAGGCATAATGCCACTAAGACAACAGGGGTTACTGAGAGTGAAAGACAATAAAAAGACTTTAGTGGGGAGAAAGAACAATAAAAGAACTGGTTTCAGGAATCTGTCTATATTTCTGAGATGAGGCATTATGTACATTATAATAACAACAAAAATTGCAATATGAGCGCTGGTAAAAAAATGAGGTTGAAGACATTAGGTTTATAATACCCAGAAAGTCATACACAGATGTCTTCCAGGACACAGTGCATAAAGGCGATAGTTAGATCCAGTGACAGGACCCAAAGAGTGTGAGTTCAATACCCGGTTAAGGCAGTGGAGAACTTGGAGAGGGAAATTAACTGGAGATAACTGACATCAATTAAACATGGCACGTGAAACTAGAACAGTTTACCCCAGTGAGCGAAATAAAGGGTTCAGTTCGACATTCCAACCACCTGAACAACGGCCGAAACGTAATAAAAATGGCGACAAAGATGAGGGCAATAATAGTCCGAATAATGTAAATAATGGTTTCAGGAAGACCTTGCATTTATATTTTTGACGCACGAATGTCGCCGTGGAACCAGATTCCGGAAGAAAAGCAACTACTTTTAGTTTTTTAATCATTTCACTCCAAGCAAGGTAATAAAGTCACTAAGACGCAAACGGTTACTGAGCGTTAGAGAATATGACGAATAAAACATTATTAAGGAGAGAGAACGCTATAAGAATAAAAATGAAAAAGATGATATTGCATTTAAATTTTTGGAGATCTAATTTGATTGGGTAGCAAGAACCTGGAAGAGAGTTCCACGAGCAAGAAGTGCGATAAAATAAACTGTTACCATATAACTTATATATGGTTACATGTAGACATATTAAATGTAAAATGAAAAGACCTTGTCGACAACCTAGTACTGCCCTTAAATTAATACACTTCGGTAGATAGAGGAAAACTCATCAATTAACATGAAAGTATTTATAGAAATGGCACAAGGAATTTACGTTACGATGGTAGGAAAGTGAAAATGAGATGCGGAATCAGGACTAATAAAATTTTATCAAGAATCTTTAAGTATCCACGGTCGCAGCAGACCAGATGTGAAAGGAACATTCAAAGCAAAGCCGAATGGTAGACTTAAATTCTGGAGAGAAAATTGTCTAGCACAATAAAAGGAACCACCTTTCCTCGTTACCGACCAAGCAATTGATTCAATATAATATTTCCACTTAATGTCAGCGGAAATATTCAACCACAGAAAGCGCAACGTGTCATTCTGTTGGAGGTTAGCATCAGCTATACTGATGGGAGGTAAAAAAAGGTTCTCGTAGATAATTCAAATAGAGTAATTTTGTTTTGGAGGCGTTAAAATGAAAAAAAAATCAATCTCTGCCCCAGTTAACAACAGATTGTACATCACTTTTGAGCTCAGCTACCAATTTGACCTTATCGAACCGATCAGACCTAGTACCAAGACAGAAGTAAAAATTGTCTTATCACCATAGATGGTATTAGATTAGAAATTATGGTTACATACAACCGTTTTAAAAGTATTTCGATGGGACCTAATTGCCAATCTAGTAGTGTGCTTTAATCCGTTAGGATGATGTACCATGAGAGACAGCTCAGTAGAACAATTACCATGAATATATTTATAGCAATGACAGAAGGAAGTCACGTGACGACTGTATGAAAGTGATTGATGTCGAAGGATCAGACCAGGACCAAGAATATTACATTTACTTCTTTGGATATTCTTGAGAAACAGAAGAACCAGCTCAGTCTTAATGTTGACTTATTCAATACACGCAATGAAAAAAATACCTGCTTCCCACTTTCTTGAAAGCACCGACCGATAGACGTAACATATAAGGTTTAAAATAAAAATGGGACCTCTGTTTCAAATACGAGTGCCCACTATAATAACATTTGAAACAATAAAAATTTGGATTAAAACAAAACCATTATATATATATATATGGGTGTGTGTGTGTGTGTGTGTAGTAAAGGTAATAGATCCGTATATAATCCAAATGAATCCTAGTAATATATATATATATATATATATATTTATACAATCTTTTTATAGATACACATATTTAAGTAAATGCTCTGTTATATAATAAACAGTATTAATAACATTTACCGAGAAATTTTTATAGAAAATATTTGTCCTCCGACAGGAATCGAACCTGTATCCTATACAGAACCGTCATTTAGCCTGACGTGCCTTAACCGATCGAACCATGGAGGATCGTTCGATTAGCAAGGTGGAATTTACTGCTTTTAAACTTCAATCTTCCATGAATCTCTCACGTACATTCATATCTGCTCAAAGCGTATCGAAGTGTAAACAAATGACGTCACACATTATGAAATGGACAAAGTCCGACAATTATTTTAAAGACATTTTTATGTTTATACATTCTTTTTATACATACAAATATTTAAGTAAATGCTCTGTTATATAATATCGTGGCGAGATCAGATAAGGCTCTTAGGCTAAATGATGGTTCCGTATAGGATACTTAAATTTATTTATTTACTTAAATATTTGTATCCATAAAAAGAATGTGTAAACATAAAAATATCTTAAAATCATAGTCGGACTTCGTCCATTTCATAATATATATATATATATATATGTATATATGTGTGTGAGTATAAACTGTGTGTAACAGCAAAATTGTCCAAATCGTGTAACAGCAAACTCGACTTCTTGCCATATATTTACTATATATATTGTAAAAATATGGTAGGAAAACTCTTTTGACAGTTTTCTCCTATGAACTGACGTCATATGAAAAATAATTTTATATTGTAGGTAAAATTCTTTTTCTAATGACGCCTGTTCATCTACGAAACATCAAAGTCAAATTTAAAAAAAAAATCATACATTTAGAATTTTGTTGGATTCTTACTCAGTGTGTGTATGTGTGTGTGTTTATATATATATATATATATATATATATATATATATATATATATATATATATATATATATATAAAAACACACACATACACATACATATGTGTGTATGTGTGTGTGTTTATATATATATATATGTATATATATATATATATATATATATATATAAACACACACACATACACACACTGAGCAAGTATATATATATATATATATATATATATATATATATATATATATATATGGTGCGAAAAAGATACATCCCACATATACTACCAGAAGTTCCTCCCTCATAATAAGACAGAAGGAATTATTTCTGTGAGGTATATGTGTGTTCTATTTCTGCTGCAATTTGTACATATATATATATATATATATATATATATATATATATATATATATATATATATATATATATGTGTGTGTGTGTGTGCGTGTGTATAAATAAATAAATATATATATATATATATATGTAATGATAAATAGAATTTTTATGTACGTTATATTTATCGGTAAAACTGCTCATTATCTGGGATAGAGCACGTATAATTATATGAGAGGACACTGAGGTCAACACCAAATGGCGACAGTCTGTCTCATGTTTGAACGTAATCTTCAGGCTATAGAGATTGCGTTCAAACATGAAACAGTCTGTTGCCATTTGGTGTTTACCTTAATATCCACTGATATATATATATATATAAATATATATATATCTATATACATACGCGTGTGTGTGTTTCTCTATGTGTGTGTGGCGTGTGACTGCGTGTGGCGAGAGAAAGAAAAAAGATAGGTAGATAGATAGAGAGAGAGAGTGAGAGAGAGAGAGAGAGAAGGTCTCTTTATTTAATGTGCTTCCTATGTATCTATGTTCTAGGCGAATTCAAAATGAGATAACCAGACGCCGCCTCGACCAGTATTTGTCTCATTCTTCTACAGAATTTCTCCAATGAAGCCGCTAGCAATTTTTCTTTATCTACCAGACACTTCAAATCAGTATAGCATTAACCCTATTATTAATTCAAAGTGTTTTACAATGAAGATGTTTGTTATCATCATCATCACAACATTAAAATTAAAGATATCAAATTTTATAATAGAGAAGAAAGTATAATGTAAGGCCTAACCTGACAATTCCATAGAAATTAATGTTGGTCTCCGTCTGGAATCTTAGATTCACTGAACAATGAATATAATGTGATTTTCATTGGCCTTTTCTCATTGCTAATAATGAGGATTACTTTTTTCTTTTCTTTTTTAGTTTTGTTACATATAAACAAGTTTCTCGGCTATCTATAAACATACAATATTGCTTTTTACAAACTTTAACTGAAGCATAATTAAACCTTAAAAAAACACATTTGTGTTTCGCAAGAAACGGTCTTTTCTTGTATCCGGATAGGTAATTCCGAAATTCGCGGCATATTTCTCTTTGTGGAACCGAAGCTCTTTGAATTGTCTTGGACTGTCTTTTCCGCAACTTGTTCAACCTGTATAAATTCGGCGTATGACGATTTTTTTCATAGTTCGAACATTAAATAAATGTAAATAGTCTATTATTAAAAGTTTGGCGTTTTCTTCCAGGCTGGGTTACTTGATAGTAGTGATTTTCTAAGCCTAGCTTAAATCTGGCACAAGGCCAAAAGTATGGGGCACCTGGGTTAGTTAATAGTGAAAATAACCGTTTTCATACCGAAACATTAAATATTTATTGATCGGACAGTGAGTTCGTTGTAATTAATAAAATCTTTTTTCTTAAAAAATCACCAAGAAAATAAGTCTCTCAAGTTCCCTAATTCTTATTGCCCTTTCCAGTATCTATGGTGGTTTCCTTCCTAGCCTTTTGTTACAAGTAGTGCGGAACGTCAACATTTTGATTATATCATTATTTTTATTCGTGATATATATGTTATCTATTTCACTTGTTACCACTTATGAAAGACCTCAAATATTGTAGTTTCTGCTATTTGATACAGTTCTTAGTGATTGTGTAGCGCCAGTCCATGATATCTGATGAAGAATGGTTATGGCTACATTCGCCCGAAAACATCATCGATCTTACAAATCGTTTGTATGCAGTTTCGTAATTTCTGACCGAGTTGGGCGACGTCTATGACATCTATATGAGAGACTAGTTCTGACGAAGTTAATTAAGGACATTTAGGTAGCCCCAAATTTTAGTTGTCATCATTCTCATCTTAAAGATATCATGAAGCAGTGTGTTGAATATATCCTCCTGGGATTGTTCAAAGAACAGTAATACTCTTGACAGAATTTGTCACAGACAAGGAAGGAAAACCCTGATTTAAAACATCCGCTGCCTTCCGGTCATATATAAAAAAGACAGACAAAGCTATGGCACAGAATCTGGAGTTGAGCCCCGAAGCCGGTTGGCTGTCACAACTGCCAAGCTGTTCTCAAATGTAGCACCTTGTATTCGTTTGGAACTTGACGGTACGACCTAGAGCGTGGTATGTAGCCTGGGCAGCGTTCAGGCTCCAGATACCATCGAGAGTCTAGAAAATGTATAAACTCTGAATTCAAACCACTTGTAGACCTTGCCACTTTAAGTGCTGAGAGGAGGGATTGTGTAACCTCAACATCCCCCAGTGCAAAAGGAACCGAGCAAGCCATTGAATTATTCTGCTTTGAATGCCATCGTGAACAACAACTGCGAGATGGAGGGGAGTGGCGTGACGACAACAGCGCAAAATACACTTTATTGAATAAAGAAATGAATGAAGGTTTCGTAAAACATTAACGAAATTAAAATGTTAATCTCTAGTTCATTTAAAACTAGATAGGATTTTGTGAAGACTTCACGTAGGAAATTAGCTGAAACATATTAAAAATAATTTGATTTGAGATGTAAAAATGTCGGTTTTATTATGAAACATCCTATTGTTATGAATCCGTTTTCTTGATGAGTAAACGAAGTAGATTGATGCAAGTGTTACACAATTTTATTTGAGAAAATATGTTCTATAAATTCATTCAGCAAAAAGCAAGCTCTACGGTTTGTTAAAATGTATAAAATCTCACTCTTAAAATAATTTTTTCTTCTCAAGTCCAGTACCAGTCATTGCACTTTCCAATATTGATGGAGGCTTAATTCCTAATTTTATTTGAAACTATCAGTCTTCGCTCGCTAGCTATCGCTTCGCAAAGTAAGATATATTCACTACTTGAAATCCTTGAAACAAAAATTTTAAATCAACATTTCATTCATAAATTGGCTTGTTATAGTTAAGGAAAGTTTTACAAATAGATGCCAACTTGTTGAAAGCCAAGTAAAATGGAAATTTAAAACATTATTCTGCACGGTATAAGACGATATTCCTAAATAGAACTATTTTTGATATGAAAATCAAGACAACCCTCGAATAAAGGAACAGAAATGAAGGACAGTTATTTAATGAAATAAACTCTTTTAAAAATCAATATTGAAATTAGCTAAACATGAAGAGTGATATCACCTAGAAGTAGATAATATATAATACAGATATTGAGCGTATAGCATATAAATTACTGTAAAGTAGAGTTGGGGCATTTTAATCCCAGAATCTGTAGGACGTTTGTGCTCCAATCTCTTATTTACTCATAAAGATAATGTGGAACTTCAAAATCTTGATTTATGTCGTTATTTTCTCTTCATATTACTTGAGGTATCCATTTTAGTCTTTGTTGCAGTAAAAGTTCCTCAAATGTCGTTTCTGTTATTTGTTACAGTTACTTGTGATTGCGTAGCGTCAGTCCAGGAGTTTCGAAGAAGCATATTAGTGACATCTACCACTTTCATTCACTCAAAGTCATTTTTAACCATTGATCTGAGAAAGTACTTGTATAAAACTGACAGTTCAGATATTTATGAACGGTCATGTATGACATCTATATGAAAGCCTCTATCTGACGAAACTATTTGAGAATATTAATCCGTTTTGCTTTTGTAGCAATTTGCGCGGAGAAACCTCAATCAGGCTTTTCTATGTTCAATTTTCTTATCTCCCATGAAAAATTGGTCAGAACTCATACATACACTGAGGTATTTGATGTGTTTGGTATTTACATAAAATCTACCTAAATTTTTTGATAGATTCAGGGTAGATGATAACACTGCTTTCATTTCAATTCAAGATCATAACTTCTGTTTTAGAAAGGTTTATCTTGAGTTAGTGGATGATGTTGATTTTCTTTGTTCAAGATGATTCTTGTCCCAACTATGAACAACTATGTCATCAGCATAGCTAATCATCAGTACAATGGCCTCAGGAGGGAAAGCAAGATCCTTTTCATCTATTTGTAAAATCGTTTTGGAATGTATGGAATGCTTAAAATGATCAGCTCTCATATCTATACGTTTATATTTGTAAATGCTCAAGGCACAGTCTAAGATGGCATTAAATAGACTCTTTGTTTGATGAAGTTAAAATGTTTCTGTATTTGGGCGCTCGTATTTGTGAACCGATATACTTCCTTTATTACATCAATGTATTCAGTAAGTTACAATCAAACGTATCAGGCATCTAGCAGGAAGTGAATTCCCTACAATAATCTACGAGAATAAGTTGTAAATAATGATTTATAACATAGGCAAAATTTCTATTTTTTACGTGTCCTGTCCTTTCAAGACGTAGCTGATAAAATTTATACACAATATCCTTCTAACCTCTAGGAAATGTGTATCCACTTACTCCTCTGTCAGCTGTATACTCAGCATCCTTCTGTAGATCCACATCTTTGTTGCTATAATATATATTTCCTATGCAAGGAAAATTCTTCAGTATACACTGTCATATAGGAAAATTGATATTACATAACAGCTGAGAAATGTTTATAACGAAATTTTCCTGTTTCGCGAATCATGGAATTTTATGCGCTTTGTCTCGTCAAAATGTTGGCTATAATAGCTCTCCACATCTTCTTATACTTTGTAACGCTAAGCAATCCTCACCCCTTACTGTTTCTTCCAGACCCTTCCCTGCCATACATTTTCAAAATCTCGTTAGGTTACTCGCTGTTTCATTCTGTTCCTGTTGTCTTCAATATTTCCTGTGTGTGCCAAATTATCCAATCCTTCTTTTCTCATAATGTGTCTCGAAACTGTCAACCGTCTCTTTCTAAGTACAGGTGTCCGTTTTGCTTCCATTTTCCTTAAATTTCCCTCCTTACTCGCATATTTTGTCCAGGGTATTCGCAAATTGAGGGTGGAGGCACGCTAGAATAATGGCTCGGTTGGAAGGATCGGAGTGACGAGTTCGAAATCACCTGTGTTCATGACATTCATTTAAGTACTAATACCGTTGAATTCTATATCTTCCCCCCACCTATGGGTAAATAGCAGGACAGATAGGGACCTATAGCTTTGGTTTTATTCTTCTGAGCATGACTGGGTTCAATATGACTCAGTTTAAGTTTAATGCGAATACTCAAGGTTATAACTCAAGTGAATTCAACATGCTAATTCCACTTACAGATCTTGCTAACCTACATATGCCTATATATATACAGCAAAATTACACAAAAATATCTTGAAATACTAAAGAGCAAATCTATTCAATAAAACTGTCATTAGCTTCAATTACGTCCTCCAGACGACTTCGGAACCTCCGGAGACTCTTCTGGACGGTCTCCTTGTTTAAGTTGGTGAATACTGCCATAATCCTTGCCTTCAGTTCAGCTTTGGTGTTACAAGGAAATGTGTTGCTCCGTTGTTAAACTGCGTCCTGCACATAATAAGCAAGTGATTGCGGTTTTAAGGAGTTAGTTGGCCAGATATAAGGGGTGATGTCTGGCGGCCATAACTGGATTCTCCTGCTTATGTGACATGGTACAGAGTCCTGTTGCTAGACATAAGGTCTCCCAGTAGCCATCCTCTTAATCCAGGGCAGTACTATCATCTAAAAGCACTTGTTGAGTCTGAGGTCATCACCAACAAATTCGGTAGTTTCTCTCTTATCAGAAAGACCCGAGTGAGTTTTACGAGCTGCCATACCTACGTAATCACCATTAGGCTAATCCAACTCTTTCCGAATCCTCTGTACTGTCCTCAGATTGACTCCTTCCGGCGCAAATACCAAGCAGCACCGCATGCCGGTTCCAGATTTCTGGCGGAATGAATTGCATCATGGTGCTCTTTTTTCTCGCAGAAGATGCCCAACTGATGCTACTATACTGTGCACTCGACAAAATCAAAAACTAACAACGCGCATGCGCGAAATTAAAAATATAAAATGGCGACAATTTTGCAATCGCATCCGGTATATTGTGTATTTGGGCAGCAATTCCTCTTTTATATAAGTTTCATCAAGGTTCTACGATTATGTTTTTATTTAATGTTTCCTGCATTCGTATAAGTGTTTTCTTTTTTTGGACATAAAATGTGTAAAAATTGACAAAATGTTCTATATTTTTTGAGCGTTTTCGTCTTTTCCATTGTCAGGACGTGAGAGTTTTTTTTAGTTTTTACTTTTAACTGAAAGTGTGGATATTTTTTATTATATATTTCTAAAGTGATGAGAATGTTATTTTTTCCAAACACAGTTAGTATGTTGTGGTCGTGTTCATAGTTGATATTATTCAGTGTTTAATTTTTTTTTATTAGTGCTTCCATTATTTTTAGATTTTTTTTAATTACATATAGTATTAAAAACAAAAGAATAAAAACCTAAATACTAACTTCAAAATGGCTAACAGATTTGCCGAAAGCGCTCGGATATATAGATTAGTTGGACAGTTGTTACACAATTTATGCATATAAAAGAAAACGCTCATACGAAAATAAGAAAAATAAAAGATAAAAAGCCCTACATGTTATTTTTACTTATCTTTTATTTTTCACAAGTATTGAGAACTTTTTAGTACTATTGTTTCCTGGTCTGATTCAACTCTGACCATTAACCTTTATATATATATATATATATATATATATATATATATATATATATATATATATATATATATATGGTATAAAGTGACAATTGGATAAATCTTAGCTTTTGACGACGCGTTTCGTCTTCCGACTTTTTCAAGGCAAAAATGAAATCGAAATATCTCTGTTGTTATAGTTACATTAAAAATACAAATTTAAAAAGATAGACGCTTCTGTCCAAGCCTTTTTCTGGTTAATGTAAATTACCTTTATAGTAAGAGGCTATTTAAAAAAAAAATTTTTCCATGTCGACAATACAGTTAAATTCCCAGATCAATTCTGCGGACAAGACAGATTGGTATAAAATGACAATTGGAAAAATCTTAGATTTTGCCGATGCGTTTCGTCTTCCGACTTTTTCAAGGCAAAAATGAAATATATATATATATATATATATATATATATATATATATATATATAAATTACCGTTGGTTAGATTCAGGTTATGGGATTTTATTTAGTTTTTATGATACATGGTTGGAGGTAGCGTAGTATGAATTAGTTTTTTTGTTTTTAAATATATGCGTTTAGCCTGATGGAAGAGAGAATGTAGTTTGTATTCCTTTTGGTGGTACCGACCTTCTTTAATAACTGAATCTAGGCCGGTTGTTATTCATTTCAGTGTGTAAGAAAGTAAAAACACGATTACCCACAAAAATAATATTTATATTCATTAGAAACGTATATATGTATATTAAAATATGCGGCAGAAGTACGCTCCACATATACCTCCCTGAAATACCTCCCACATAATGGTAAGATATTAGCTAGATGAAGACATCATTGCCTCTAATGTCTTACCATTATGTAGGAGGTACTTCTGAGAGGTATATGTGGGAAGTATGTCAGCTGAACCATGTATAATAAATACAATTTAAACCACAAAATAATTATTAACTTATTTTACTGTAGTCAGTTGAATTGTAATTTTATAAATAAAAAATCAATCAAATAATATAGATATATATATATATAAGTGTATGCATATATATATATATATATATATATATATATATATATATATATATATATATATATATATATATATACATACATAAAACATCTGCAGATTGTAAGCATCGCCTAAGTCTCAAGATATAGTAAAAAGATTTTTAAAATTCTTATCCTTGTAGTTATCAGAAAAATTCTTTGCAAAATATAAATATTTATACCAATTCTCTTGACTTTCGGAGACTGTGTCTCTATCGGCAATAGGAAAAAAAAGATCATCCATATTTATTTATTATATCACAATATTCCGCACGAAAAGATTCATATAGCAAAATGCGATTTGTAAACATATAGCGAAAATTCCCGGCGCCCATTTAATTTTCCTCAGATTCTAGTCGATAAAACAATACACTCTCACTGCAACTGAAAAAAACAACAACAAAAAAAAAAAACGATTAAGCATTTTGGAGCCCTTCATATTAAAAGACGGCCAGATACTATCAGTAAAATTTCCTCAATCTAGTGTCACACGTGTTTTTGAATGCATTTGACCAGGAAGCTCATATTAGTCACTTGACACTAAGACCATTTAGTAGTCATAGCATATGAAGCTACTTATATATACTTCGGAAAGTTAACTATACAGGGAGTATCAAAAGTACTTTTACAAACTTTGGGGTCGGGATCCTCACAACAAAACAAAGACAGAAGTTCATATAAACATGTAAATCCTTTGTTTTTGAGTTTGATTGAAGGTTACAATAGATCATACTGTGTTGCCATTTAGACTAGGTTACATTTGTCATTCGTGTATATTTGTGGCGAGTCTGTCTTCAACGTTTAACGTGTGTAGGAGTAAATTGACTTAGTTTTCCGTTTAACAATGACAGGTTATTCACATCGGGAGCAGGTAGATATGATTTTTACATACAGCCGTACGAATGGTCATGCCATTGGGCATAAAAAAGCACAATCAATGATCCAATATTTAATGGCTAAAAATAAAAAATTCTATAGATCAACAATAAATAATGATTAAAAAGCTAAAATTAAACAATCTACACTAGTAATAAATAACCTCATTTGAACCCACAATTACTTCTAATCAATCGTCTATAGAATTATTTGAAATATAATCATTACAACCAACCCAATAATTGTTAGGATAATACAGTAAACTAGAAATGCTTAAACTTGCTACTTATAATATCCCTGCCACCCGGCACACATTTATTCATGAAGGTTATGTTCACGCAGGAAACAGACTGTCTTCACTCATATTTAACCACAGTGTACACTTTTATATTTACTCATGTTATATTCCTGACATTAAGCATTTTTACCCATAAATATATCATACTTAAAACTATATATATATATATATATATATATATATATATATATATATATATATATATATATATGTATGTATATGCCTCAAAAACAAATCTAGAGTCACCAACAAAACTAACCTGGCCGTTTGTCTTGAAAAGGACTTCCAATCGGTTGTTGACTGGGGCAGGAATTGGCTGGTTAACTTTAATGCCTCAAAAACAAAACTGCTCTCTATTACTCACCAGAGAGAACCATCCCTGCGCCCCATTAGAATGTCTGATGCTCAACACCACAAGAGCACCTCTTTGCGACTGCTCGGTCTCACATTGTCTATTGACCTGAGATCGAACGAATGCATTGAGTCAATAGGTTCGTTCATCGCATGGAGAGTCGGCTCCCTGTGCCGCGCCAGGAAATCTTTCTCGCTGGAGTCAATCCTTCAAGTCTATAAATCAACCATTTGCCCCTGCCTGGAGTATTGCTGCCATATATGGTCTGGAGCCCATTCTGTTTGTCTGAAGGTCCTTGATAAAATCCAAAGGCGTATATGCAATGTAATTTGCCCTGATTTGGCATCACACACTGTACTTATATATATATATATATATATATATATATATATATATATATATATATATATATATATATATAAGAAAGAACAGTAAGATATATAATCCGGTGTACTTATTGATATTTTTTATTTTTACAAAACTGTGCTCAATGTAAATTTACAGAGCATAAATATTATAAATTAACTAATTTAAAATATGTTTTCTTCGCTTCACAGTAACAACCATGTTTCAAAAACTGAACCTAAAAACTTCAAATTTCATTATATAATTAAATTAAATTAAAAGCATTAGTTCTGTTTCATTTCCAAGCGAATTTTGGAAAATTTCAAAATTTGCTTGAAGACGAAACAGAAATAATGCTTTTAATTTAATTATATAATTAAATTTGAAGATTTTAGTTTGAGATTTTGAAACATGGTTATTACTATGTAGCGAAGAAACCATATTTTAAATCAATTAATTTATAACATATATATATATATATATATATATATATATATATATATTGATACATGTTTCATTAAATAATATATTAAATAATATATATATATATACTAAATAATATATATATATATATATATATATTAAATAATATATATATCTCTATATATATTAAATAATATATATATATATATATATATATATATATATATATATATATATATATATATATATATATATATATGCAACCAGTATATTTGATACATTTATCCTGATTTGGTGGCAGAAACCACTCAATTAATCAAGTTGTTGATTAACTAATCAATTAGTATCTCTATTTTTCATGGCCAGGCTTGGTCGATAAGAAAATCGATAAAAGAGTTTGCTGTCGCTGCTAGAGGTCAGGCTTTAATCAGCGCAATCTAACTAACGGTTACGCAGTTGTAAAACCTCATAAAACTGCAGTGTTTATGAAGTGTAATGATTTCTTGTGTTTCCCCCGGTATAAACTCGAGCCCAAACACCTCCGTTCATAGCCAACCAGACAGGCGAAGCCGAGTCATTCAAGTTGAGCGGTGCAGATGAGGTCGTAAATAGGTGCACATCCGACGTGATCATAACCCTCAAATTTCCGACTCTTGTTTGATTAGCCTGTCATATTTTTCTGGAGACACGATCCGAGATGCGTGCAATTCATTCGCAGAATCAGGTTACCTCGATTTTGACATAATCCAATATCCGCAAAGGGGCAACGTGATCTAATAATCGTTTCGGCTAGATAGCTTTGCAAACGCTTCTCGTGTTATGATGTAATTAAGGCTAACCCCTGAGGTGACCTCTGGGGACTTAGCTTAAGCAAATGCGGTGAAAATTTCGTTTTCTGCCGTGCCATTTCACATTGAAAACCCTGCCTCCACCTTTTTAGAACCACCGTTTTCTGTTCCTCAATTCTCCCGACAATTCAACTGACGTGATTTCACTGAAACAATTGCCGGTGTTTATTGCTCCCACAAATTACTTATTTTAGAAGAACGCGTTTATAACAAAATTAAGGATATAGAACTCAGAATGTGTAAACGGAGTATTGCTGCCATATCTGGGCTGTTGCTGCCCAACCCTCAGTATCCAGCCAACAACAGTGATGCTCACAGGACAGATTAAAGGCAAGAGGGACAGAGGGAAACAATACTTAACCTACCGTGCCAGTTTGGGTAAAATGTATGGCAGGATAGGGTTTAGAAGACATAACAAAAACAAAATTTATTAAGAGCTACAAAGGACAGGAAATTGTGGAGACCCATGATCACCAACACAATGATGAGACATGGAACATACAAGAAGAAGAATGAGATGGAGGAAACAGATGGTGAACAAGATTTAGGCGTAGTAACTAAAAGCAAATATATTAAGAGCTACAAAGGACAGGAAATTGTGGAGAGCCACGATCAACAACATTGTGATGGGACATTGCACATAGAAGATGAAGAAAAATGAGTTTGAGGAAACAGATGGTGCAAGATGGTTTAAGCGCAATAAAAAAAGGTAAAATTTATTAAGAGCTACAAAGGACAGGAAATTGTGGAGAGCCATGATCAACAACATCTTGATAGGACATGGAACATAGAAGAAGAATGAGCTTGAGGAAACAGATGGTGCAAGATGGTTTAAGCGCAATAAAAAAAGGTAAAATTTATTAAGAGCTACAAAGGACAGGAAATTGTGGAGAGCCATGATCACCAACACCATGGAACATAGAAGAAGAAGAAGAATGAGCTTGAGGAAACAAATAGTGAACAAGGTTTAGGCGCAATAACAAAGGGACAAAATTTATTAGGAGCTACACAGGACAGGAAATTGTGGAGAGCCATGATCAACAACATCTGGATGGGACATGGCACACAGAAGGAGATGATCACAGTTTTTGGCTCGCTAAGCATCAGAGACTTGTTCAACCTGTATAAATAAAATCTGCAGAAATATGACTATTTGCTTCTTTCTTGGACCAAGAGATTTGAAGAAATGGTCTATAATTAAAACGTTGACGCTTTCTTCCAGGCTGCGTTAGTAGTGGTGATTTTCTAAGCGTAGCTTAGATGTGGCACAAGACCGAAAGTATGGAACAACTGGGTTAGTTAACAGTGATAATAACCCTTTTCATACCGAAACGTTAAACATTTGTTGGCAGAACAGTGAGTCCGTTGTAATTAATAAAATCTTTTTTTCTTCAAAAATCTTCAAGAAAATAAGTCTCTCAAGTTCCCTAATTCTTATCGCCCTTTCCAGTATTTATGATGGTTTCCTTCTAATCGAGGAGACACCGTGCCTTAAGAGAATACTGGACCTCAAATTAACACCCGACCTCAAGGGGACTCTTATATACGATCCATCGCTAAAGGTGCAGGTAAAATGATCAGCTACCAGTACCTGACACGTCACGCTATCCTCTGCCTTTTTAAGAGCCAGATCAGGTCGAAAATGGAGTACTGTTGTCATAATTGTGCGGTAGTAAACGGAGTATTGCTGCCATATCTGGGTTGTTGCTACCCTCACTATCCAGTCACAACAGAGTACATAAGCGATACTGACGGGACAGATTGAAGGCAAAAGAGACAGAGGAAAGCAATGCTTAACCTACCTAGCAAACTTGGGTAAAATGGATGGCAGGATAGGGTTGAGAAGAAATAACAAAAAACAAAATTTATTAAGAGCTACAAGGACAAGAAATTGTGGAGAGTCCTTATGGACAACTTCCTGAAGGGACATGGCAAATAGAAGATGATGATCACATTTTTTCTCGCTAAGCATCAGACAATGGTAGACGATTGTTCCCTTATAAAATTACATCCCCATAGTCTTTCTTGTCGAAAGTGTGATCCATTAATATTCAGATAAAAAAGTAAATGTTTTGATGTATTCGTTTGATAATTCCTCGTCATGATATCACTTGATATCATATGCGCGAAAAATTACACCGGTCGATATTTCTTTCGAACCAAATGTTGTAGTGCAATTGGCACTTGTTTCTGGTCTATTTTTTTTCATGCTGAATCTCAAAATCATTTTTCCCATCACATCACGTCTACTCAGCTCAGATAATTTCTATTCTTCTTAGAATAGGCCAAAATACACATTTAACATTGATATGCCAGGGCCAAATAGCGCCAACTTTAAACGTTTTCAGGTTCGAATAACTCATAAAAGAAAAAATATCTCAATAACAGAAAAAATATCTCAGTCCAGAAAAAGTTTTCAGAAAAAATCTCACAGAAAATTAAATCTAGGCAAACATGTGTGATCAATTTTTGAATCAAAGCAGAAAAAGATGATACAAAGGAATGAAAAATACATTCATTTGTGTCCATGCAAAGTTAAAAATCTTCTCTTTTTGAAAACTCTAAAGGTTGATCTCTTTTGATGCTCCAGCAGAAATCAGCCATCATGTTAACAACCCATCTGCAAAGTGCCTATTTGGCTAGGCCTCTCTGGTGTTTGGTGGCTATTTGAAGCGTTGATAAAGAGAATTCTAATCTTGCTAGTTTCAAATACACTCACCTAACACCCTAACAACCCTCATTTATCGATGTTCCTATGCATGTTACACAGAGTGCATGACAATACCAGACCTCCGTAAATTAAAAATGATATGATAAAAACATATGACAGTTTAAGGGTTAAAGTGAAAATTACTAATAAAAGATAAAATCGCTGTTCTTGAATGACATCATAAAAGCTTCTATGAAAAGTAGAGAAGAAACACAAATCACAAACTTTTAACAAGCTAAAAACTTTGAGGGATCCATTCGTCATTTAGTCGTTACACGGTTTTTGTTCTGTTCAGCATATTGTCCGTTCGACACTTTTTCTGTTTGACATTATGTCCATTCGTCATTTACTCAGTTCCACTCTTTTTTTCTGTTCAGCATTTTGTCCATTCGACACTTAGCCCGTTCGACACTTTGTCTGTTCGACATTTCATCTGTTCGACATTCAGTCCATTCGTCATTTTGCCTTCTCACACTTGGTCTTTGAGCAGATTATCCTTCGACACTCTGACCTACTACCATCAGTATTACATGTCTGCTTGACATTTACCTGCCATCTCTAGTTAGCCATCTTCTCTAGACGCTGATGGACTATGCATCTCTATGCGCATATTTGGCTGTGAAGCATGTGCCCGGTATAATTTTATCGGACTGAATCTCATAAGCGGCTTATTGGGCTTCGTATATTTTTTACGCCAGCATCACTTTGATGTCGCCTTGTTCGCGTAATAATAATAGTTATTAATATAATGATACGGAGAAAATAAGGAGAGAGGTAAAAGAAGATGGATTTGGGCGGGTAAGGCTGGATATCAATCAGAAAATGAAGTCTTAGCAAAAGCGGTTATTGGTCTTGGCTCTAATTGGATCAAACTTAGGAACATGAATTATTTCTAGCCAATCAAATATAATTAATTTTCTAAAAGTCATAAAACAAAAGATTTGTTAGAAGAGGAGGGGGGGAGATGGGGAATAATAATAATAATAATAATAATAATAATAATAATAAGAAGAAGAAGAAGAAGAAGAAGAAGAAGAAGAAGAAGAAGAAGAAGAAGAAGAAGAAGAAGAAGAAGAAGAAGAATAAGAAGTTAATGAAGACGTGATATAAATTAACAAGGCAAACATAACAAGGAAATCTTTTGTCTGTGGTTGGTTCCGAAGCGGACAAAAATGTCTGGACCCGTTCAAATGAATTAATTCTGTAACTCCCCATCGTTCTCAATTGGGCAACCCAAAGAACAGTAACGGAAATTCTGATCAACCACAGTTAATGATTTAATTTCGAAGAGCAAAATGAAGGTTTTATATTTGTAGCTAAATGAAACCTAAAAAGGAAAACATAGCCGGTCGTTCTTTCACTAGAGGAAGGCACCGTTTGCGCAAATATCTCATTCTACATTTTCCATTTACGTTAAACTTATATCTGGTGGTAAGTCTAGGGATGTTAGAAATCTATGCCGTGTTCTTCATACAAGTTAATTGTTTCTATCATCGATCGTTGACTAGTTTTAAGCCCAGCATTTTCCAGCAAATTTCATAATCTTACGTTATACTGAAACTAGAGATTATCTTTAAGGAAGATAATGCACTCATTCGCCGGGAAAACATGCCTTGCGCATGATCAAGCGATGTTCGGTGTTTAGAACCAGAAAGCCGAAAAGGCAGATAATGTATTTATTTTGTTAGTCAATGAAGCAACTGCAAACTATGCGAAAATATTTTCAATTAGACTACGGTGAAAATATTGTTAATTCTGTAAACGTGAAGGAAAAAGAAAGAAATTAACTACTAAAAAAACAGAAATGGCACAATGAAATAATTTAAAATATTTTTCAGTTAGTTCACAGCCTAGCCAAGAAGAGAACCAGACCTCGGGCATTTAAACATTGCGACAGCACCTCATCCACTGAATAAAAATAGGCTGTTGGGGGATTGTGAAATTTTTATATATAACCATATATGAACGTTTGAGACCAATCATGTGTCAAATGCTCTTGTCATGGAGATAAATTGAAGTAGCAATGCCTTTTGTGAAGTGTTTCACACATAATGTTTTGTGTTATATATAGCAGCATGGGCCCGGCGTTGTCCGTGCTTGATTCAAAAATCGTATGACTGATACAGCAATCGCTATCACTTGACAAAATATTTTTGCCCTTCCTTTCCTTTAAAGGAATGCCCTTTGCCGTGCTGATGTTGCTACATGCCTTGCTTCTTGCCTATCTCAAACTGCGAATTTTTTCTAAGCTCTTTACTAAACACTAAATCTGTTACGAAAAAAGAACTAAACAAAATGAACACAAAACGATCAGCTTTAAAAAAAGGACTCGTAACTGAAAAAACCGAATGAAAAAAGAATGTTAACAACAAAACTTTTTCACACCCAACCCAGTTCTGCGGAATCAGAATCAACGTTGAGTTTAAGCAAGCAAATGAGCCAATTGGAGTAAAGTGCCATGCAGATTTAAATTTTTCCCACTTGTGACGAATGCAGATATCGATTTTTTTTGCATGCTAGCATGCTAGTTAACATTCATGTCAGTCAGCTGTTAACTTCACGCTGGCCAATAGAATCTTCCTGCCGATTCATAGCAGCCAGCTATAGGCTCTCACTCTGGCCAGTAGAAAATGGCCACAAATTACATGAAATCTGCCGTAGAGCATGAAAAATCGATTATTTCCACTATCGATAGGAGTTGGGAAATGCAAAGTCGGTCTTGGCCTCCTGCTAACTTGGCGCATGTGCATGTAAATTTTGGTGCAAATCCGTCGAAAATTGCGGCCGTGCATTCGTTACACACACACACACACACACACACACACACACACACACACACACTCATACACACACACACACACACACACATCCTGCCTTTTATATATGTGTATATATATATATATATATATATATATATATATATATATATATATATATATATATATACACACACACCATACACACACAGCTTAAGGTTATAAGTGTAGTACACTCACAGCATCATATTGTGTGTTTGAATAAATTATGGAAGTAACATTTTATTTAATGAAAAAGTGCAGATGGATAAAATCTTGCCATGTGTGATACACACACACACACGCACACACACACACACACACACTACTTCAAACATATTTTTAGTGGATACCTGTATTTGAGTACATGCTTCGTTTGTTTAAACTGTGTTTATTTTGGTTACTGACCTGTGCACTCAAGAAAACTCAAATACAGCTATCCACTAAAAATAACCTTCAACAACATACATACATACTCAATTATTTACATCGGCTAAAAGTTCATCAGAATATGAAACATCAAATAAAATTTTAGAGGCTTCAAAATAATAGAAAAAAAAGGTAGAAATTGCTTTTCACAGAATACAAAGCTACAACTCCTAGAAAACATCATTATGCATCTCTCTCTCTCTTTCTCTTTCTCTTTTTCTCTCTCCCTCTCTCTCTCCCTCTCTCAACCTCCATAAACCAGAAGAGGAAGTGATTGCAAGCAGAATTTCCATCACCAAATGTCACAAATTTTCAATAAGAATCTAAGAGAACAATGTTCACAATCAATTTTCACACATAATGTTTTGTGTTATATATGTTGATTATTATGCGTACGTCGGTTAGCCTGTCCTGGGTATGACGATAACCTCCATCCGCTTCTTGAGTAAGACGATAAACTACGTCCAACAGCAAGGCCTATGATGAGGAGGTTTTGAGGAGCGTGGAACGACCTCTTAATTGCTGGTGTTCCCAGGTCCACCCTGTTAGGGTCCCAGCAATGGGAAAATAGTTAAACCGCAAACTGGGGTCAAAACACCATGAAAGAGTAAAAATAGGTTTTAATACCAGAAATACTTTTTGTTTAAAAATTATACATTTTTGAAGAATAAAATATTACCAAAAATAGATTTTGAAGGAAAAAATATTACCAGCAACAAAAATTTTGTCGGCATTAAATAACCCATTGAGGTTAATATCCCGTAAAACAAACCAAACCAAACCAAACCAAACGTTGGTTAGCAGGTTTTCATAGCGGTTGTCGGCGCAGATATTCGACTTAGAGAGATGAGTTCAAATTCCGTCCCAGACGATTGCGCAGAGTTTATCACAAATGTCAATAGCCATCTAGAAGAACCATCCTAAACAATGTGTACGGCAAAACCGTGGATAAGACAATGGAAATTACTATCTTGGCCAAGAACTCAATTGACAATTACCAGATATTATATATATATATATATAGAGAGAGGGTGCGATGGGTAAATTGTCACACTATTATATTTTTAATTTCACGCATGCACGTTGTTTGTTTTTGATTTTGTCGACTGCACAGTATAGAAAGGTCAATTGGGCACCGTCTATGAGAAAAAGAGCAGCATGACACAATTTACTCCGCCAGAAATTTGGAAACGGCATGCTGTACTACTTGGCATTTGCACCGGAAGTTCCAATACGAACATTTCAAAGTGTTTGGGTGTCAATCGGAGGAGAGTGCAGTGGATTCAGAAAGATCTGGGGGATGTATCCAGTTAACATCATGGAGTGATCACTTGTGATGGCGACGTTATGCCTCCATTTATCTTCCCTCAGGGCCTCAGACGTAACACAGCGGCCTACATCAATTGCTTTGAAGACGTAATGCTTTCCTGGGTCAAGAGAGTAGGTGCTGGAAGACCAATATATCTGGTAACAGGGCCCTGCACCATGCTATTCAAGCAGGCATGACTGTCAGGCAATTTCAGCGGATTCCTATCTATACCTGATCTACAGTTGATCTCCAGATCATGTCTGAACATGGAATCCACATCAAAGAGACAGAAATAACGGGGGATGTAAACTTCTTCACTAACGACACCATTTCATTTCATACTCAACGCCAAAAAATGAACCCAAAAAATAAGCTAAAAAATTCCACATAGCAAGCCCCCCCCCAAAAACAACAAAAACAGATGCTCCCCAAAATTACACAAAATCCATAATCTTGCCCCCCCCCTACAACACCGTTTGAAACAAAATAGCCATCCTTTACACTAGGCTCATTAACACCTCCAAGACAATCATGGGAAAAAATCAAGAAGAAAAATAAACCAAACGCCATTTCAAATACAGGAATTTATTATATATATATATATATATATATATATATATATATATATATATATGTGTGTGTGTGTGTATGTGTGTGTGTGTGTGACCGAGTTAACTGCAACTAAGTACCGTTCAGTATAGTTGTGGTATAAACCACAGTTGGTTTCTGTGGGTATTTAACAAACTCAAATGCGCTTGAGCAGGCATCTGCACCAAGGATTTGCTGGTTGGACTCTCCTGTCTATTAGGGCCTCAGCTATGGGCAAATAGTAACCCACAAACAAATGGAAGTATAAAGTTTTTATCATAAAATACCAGCAATATTGTTTTATAGAAAAAGGACCAACAATACATATTTATAGCAAAATGAAGTATATACATTTTATCTGTAATTGAAGGTATACGAAGGCATTAAACAACCCATAAAGGTGTTGATATACCGATAAACTAAATCATCCAATTGTTTTCGGCGTAGGTGGATCGAACAATATGTTCAGCTCTTGATACTCGTGTTTGTGCCTTCGATGACTTTTAAGGCGAGCCTGAGAGCCGCACAACATTCCACATATAGGACAAGGAACAGCAACCCAAGTGAAGGCTGCAGGAATGTTGGTAGCGCTGTTTAGTGTTCTGCCTTGTAATACTTTTAATTATAAATGTTCTAATGAACTTTCCTCTTTGGTACCTAGACTTTATGAAGTTAAGAGCAGTACTAGATTGATGGCAAGGTTTCATCATTTTAAAATTGAAATAGCGAAATGTAACCGTAAGTTCTATGCTCACGGTTCCTTCTCTCGCACTTCCCGCTTGTCGAAATCTCTTCCAGCTTCTTGATTTCAAGTCAACTTTGATGTTCAAAGATTTAAGTGTAATGTCAATCGTTATGTTCTGTCTACTTAATTTCTGTCCTTTTATTGTTCTCTCTCGTTTTTTCTCATATTCTGCCACACTCAAAATGCTCTTGCATCATAGTGGCTTTGTTGCCTTACTTGGAGTGACGGTGTTTGTAGATAATTAATATGCGAAATCTCAAAAGTTGTAATGCCTTTTCTGTACTTGACACGATCGGAAGCCATTTCCTCAAATGACTCAGAGGAACGTTAATAGAATTTAGTCTTTGCTCAAATTTATCATCGTACCTCAACAGAGGTCTTCCTACTTTCCAAGAACTCTTGAGCAATTTGCTGTACATGAGAATTATCGGTGTTCTTTTCATGAAGACAGAATGACCAGACCATGAATATAGTTTATGTACAAGTTCAGGCAACATATATTTTTTAAGCATTTCATCCCAAGCAAGGCGGGAGTGTCATTAGCACGCAAAGGGGTTATGGAGAGGGAGATCAAGAGTAAGGAGGCGTGTTTCAGGAAAGGATACAGACAAGGACGGGGAACTAGATCAAGGCATTAGAAGATGTCGATTGAGATTATATTTGAATATTTGAAGATTATAGCTATCAGGGAAGCAAGTAAGTGGAAAGGAGATCCACTGTTGGGAAGTTCTGTTGGAGTAGAAGAGGCGGCTGAATTTAATCTTTTTGACAGTGAAAGGGTGGGACCGAGATGTCAACCTAGTAGCACGCTTAAATTCATGCAGTTTGGGAACCAGCGAAAGGACCTGGTCGAAGCAGCTGCCGTGAAAATACTTGTAGAAAAGACAAAAGGAAGCAAGGGCACGTCTGTGAGAAAGTGACTGTAGACGAGATGCCATATCAGGACCGATCACATTGCATGTCCGTCTCTGGATTCTGTCGAGGACCTCGAGACGAACAGACTATATATAGCAACAGTATTCCATGCAAGGACGAATGGTTGATTTATAGATTTGAAGGATAGACTTAGGCGAGAAACATTTTCTGGTTTGACATAGAGAACCAATATTAAAAATAGCACCATTCATAGGTGAGAAAAATGTCGGATGATGAATTAAAAAGAATCGCCTTCAACGGTGTTTTAGCTTGTATTAGAATTTCTAGAAACTGCTTGATTCGAAAATAATTTAGTCATGCATTTGCGGTTTGAAGAACCGTTGCCGGTTTTTCTTTGTCTCGATGCTAATAAATTCATTGGCGATGGAACCTTATTGTAGGTGTCTTAATTAAGAGTGGTAGTGAGATTTAAGATTACTTGACAACAAGGTTCGTAGTAGCACCTTCATTTTAGGTTCTTTGATTGCCTATGTAGATGAGGAGGGCTGTTGTGGAATCCTAAAAAGAAACAGCTGGAAGAGAAAAAACACAAAACGCAGCGGCAAAAGATGTGTAGAACTGGTTGACTTTAAATTTTAAAACAAAACAATGTCTCAAGGGCATAGTTTTATAATTCAATGTAACGAGAGAGAGAGAGAGAGAGAGAGAGAGAAAGAGAGAGAGTTAGAAGTTTAGGAAGAGACAGAGAGAAAAATAGAGGGAGAGCGAGAAGTTTAGGGAGAGAAAAACAGAGAAGAAAATAGAGGGAGAGCGAGAAGGAGAGGCAGAGAGACAGAGAAAGAAAAATAGAGGGAGAGCCAGAAGGTGAGGGAGAGAGAAAAAGAGAGAGGAAAGTAGAGGGATGAGGGAAAAAGAAAGAGAGAGAAAAATAGAGTGAGAGCGAAAAGGTGAAAGAGAGAGAAAGAGAGAGGAAAACAGAGGGAGAGCAAGAAGGATGAAAGAGTGAGAAAGAGATATGAAAATAGAGGGAGCGCGAAGATGAGAGAGAGAGAGAAAAAGAGAGAAATATAGAGTAAGTGTGAGAAGGTGAGGTAGAGAGAAAGGGAGAGGGAAATAAAGGGAATGCGCGAAGGTAAGGGAGAGAGAAAGAGAGAGGAAAATAGAGGGTGATCGCGAAGATGAGAGAGAGAGAGAGTGAGAGGAAAATAGAGTGACATCAAGAAGTTGAGGGAGAGAGAAAGACTGGCATTTGAATATTTCTGCGAAAGGTATTATTGCTAATTATAAAAATCGATTGATAATAGTTGTTGTCTTTTATGTATAATTCATTAACCAATTAAGCTGTTTTACTCGCTCTAATTTATTGGCCTTGTAGGTTATTAATTATTTTTCACCATAAAACTACTTTCCTTCAGAAGAAAACATCGCAAGCCTTTCGCTACTCTTAATGAAAATGTTCATTTACAACTAAAATCCACCATGCCACGTACACATGGTTGAATCATCCTCATTACCCTCGGAATCAACTGGTCAGAAGGAAGTTCCATTAGCACGAATTCTTCTTAAGAACTTTGTGGAAAAGATTTCCTAAAGGATGCATCCTCGATCACTACATTTTTAATCTCTACAACCTCTATCTGCTTTCTACAATCCCATTCAGTAACCATCTACCTTAAGCGGCTCTTGGGTCCTGTAATGGTTGAACAATGCTAAAATAAATAGATAAATTTCATAAATAATCCCTATATGATTAATAAAAACAATAAGAAAATCATCTAACAGTCGTATATATATATATATATAAATTTTGAACCTGAAGATGAACAATGATGTTCGAAAGTACTCGGTTATCTTATGGACAATATTTATTTCGATATAATTTTCAAATAAAAAGGCTCATTAGAAAATATGAGAAAATTCAAAAGAGAATATGCAGGACTATGTTGTCTTTGACATTCAACACAACATTTTGAAAAGAAAAGTTGCTGCCAAATTACAGACACACACACATACATATATATATATATATATATATATATATATATATATATATATATATATGGTCAAACCTAATGAGCCAGACAAACCTACCAAGGTTTCACTTAGGCAGATCGTCGACCCTGACGATCTGCCTAAGTGAAACCTTGGTAGGTTTGTCTGGCTCATTAGGTTTGACTAGGTGTGGTCTACGTTTGTATTGAGCTCTTTAGTTAGTTGTTTACTCGTATCAGGGTTTTTTCTTTGGGCCTTGAATTCGAAGGTTTTTCGACACGAGTATAGTTACCTATATACATATATATAATATATATATATATATATATATATATATATATATATATATATATAGATAGATAGATAGATAATATTAAATTTACAGCTTTTTGAATTTGTAGCTCTGATGAATTGGATCGTGATTACGATTCCAATGTAATAAATTATAACCATGGAATATTAGTGCTTGAGCCATATATATATATATATATATATATATATATATATATATATATATATATATATATATATATATATATAATGAAATGGAAAAAGTCCGACAATTATTTTAAGACGTAAAAAGAATGTATAAACATAAAAATGTCTTAAAATATATATGTATGTATAGCGTGCAGCTTATATTTTATATAATAAAGAAACAGTTTATATAAACAATTAAATAGCAATGTTAATGTGATTAATGGCGAAATCACTTCGCTAACACGTTTAATGAAACATTTACTTACTATCAATCCCTTGGCTATAAAGATCCTTATATTTGAGTTGTTGTCGGATGGAAGACGTATGTCAAGTACTTTCAACAATTTCGAAATTTTCATCTTCAGGGCGCAATGTTTTCCCCACACATAGGCAAACACTAAATAGGTATAGACCAAAAGTTTTTTTTTAAAATAATCTATTTATTGATAGTTAAATATATGTTTTGGAGCCTGCGATGCCGCGACGATATGGTTCCTATTCAAATCAATCAAGTGAGAATTTTGAACGAAAACAAAGATGCGAAGCAAAAAACGAAAAACCGGAGATTTTAAATGAGAGAATTCAAATCAAAGAAAAAAGGAGAGATATTCTTTAGTTTGAAATCTCTAATTTAAAATCTCCTGTCTTTCGTTTTCTGCTTCGCATCTTTGTTTTTCTTCTCATATAGTCGTTACAAGATTTGAAATATTGGGAAATCAAAGAACTCAGTGAATTGCCATGCAGATTCTGAGACTTGCTTCGATAATTCACCATTTTGACGCTAACCTAGTGTTCTTTACTTTTGACTTCACATATTTATTTTCTATAATAATAATAATAATAATAATAATAATAATAATAATAATAATAATAGAGGGTGTCCCAAAAAACTGACATCCTTTGAAAAGCAATTATCTTGAAGAGTACTAAGTCTAGCTCAATGCAATTGAACAGTTTAGGTGTTGAACATAATACGTTTTTATGGGACCGATTTCATAAGTCTTCAATATGTGCACCGCCTGTGACACAGCACACGTCAAATAGGTAGTTAAGCTCTTACCAAACACGTTGTAGCATGTCTCCTGTAACATTATCTGTGCGGAAGTGACTGTCAGCTTGATTTCATAATTTCTAGGGGACGGACATAGACCAGTCCCTTCATATATCCCCATGAAAAGATATCACACGGAGACGGGTGACCGCGGTGTCCATTTCATCAGAAAACTGTCTTCATCTGCACCACGCCCGATCCATCTCTCTGGCAGATTCCCATTGAGATTAGCACGTACTGTCCGATTCCATTAAATATAAAATCTTCTGTCTCTATACATTCTGTGAAAATCTGAGGTTATTTCAACAAGAATTAACAAAATTATTGGCATTACTATTTCAACATATTCGATGTTCTGACATCTACAGCAGATAAGGTTGATTGCTTTACTCGGACGGAAATTTTCTTCCAACTCAATAGTAGACAGATCTGAAGTAACCACACCTGATTTCCCCAACAGGACAGAGGTTCTCCTGTGTGGTATACGCATTACCCCGTCACTGGTCTCAGACATCATTTCTAAATTAGATTCCCATAAGGCAAGCGGAGGTGACAGGATCCCAGCCATTGTCCTAAAGAAATGTGCTCTCAAGCACTACAAATCTCGTCTCACTGCATCCTACTTTCCAGCTTGTTCTCCTCTATATTACCTGTTTTTAAGAACGCTGGAGAATCTGATCTCGCAATCGCCCTGTTAGTCTCCTACTGCCTTTCGGTTTTAATCAATGTTGAAGTGGTTAAGCAGTTTACCGCTCACGACGAACTCTCGGCCAAACAATATGGCTTCTGTTTTGCCAGGTCTCGCGCTGATGTGCTAACGGCCATCACTGAATATGTATATCAAGCTCTTGGTGATAACGGCAAATCTCGAGCTGTATCTTTGGATTTGTCGGAGGCGTTTGACACGATTTGTAACGCTGGTCTTCTACGTAAGCTTCAGGGCTACGGTATTACAGGACGGTTGTTTCATTTAAATCAGTCGTTCTTATCAAATCCTGAAATAAAGGTCGTTCTGAAAAGGTTCACTTCCAGATACTTTCGCCCAAACTCTGGTGTCCCGCAAGGCTCTATCCTTGGTCCTATGCTGTTTTTGATCTTCATCTATGATCTTCCTGATGTCATCAATTTCCAAGTAGGCATTTATACTCAGAACACTACCATTCACTCCTGTCTCAATAGCAAATCCGCCAGAACTTAAAAAAATAACCTGGCTGCTGCTCTTGAAAAGGACCTCCAATCTGTGGTTTACTGGGGCAAGAAATGGCTCGTAAATTTGAATGCGTCCAAAACTTAAATTGCTCTCAGTTAACCATCATAGAGAATCTTTCCTGCTCGCCATCAGTATGGTTGATGCTAGACTCGTAGAGAGCGACACAATGAGCGTTCTTGGCCTCACGTTTTCAGCTGGCTTGAAGTGGAATGACTACAATGAATCAATAGCTGCATCTACTTCAAGGGAAAACGGGTCACTGTGACGTGCCAGAAGGCTTTTCTCGTCAGAGTCCATCTTGAATATTTACAAAATCTACCATTCGTCTGTGAATTGAATACTGTTGTCTGGTGTTTTTGCTATTCATCTCGAAGTTCTTGACAAAAGCCGCAAGGAAATATCTGCAATGTAATCGATTGTGACTTGTCATCGCGACTTCGGTCACTTTCTCACGGACATGATGTGGCTTCCCTCTGTCTTTTTCACATATATTTTCATGGCAATTGATTTGACTAGCTTTTTTTCCCTGGTGAATTTAAGCGTTCTACTATATTGTCTTCTAGGTCCCATCTTGTTACAGTTGAAATAGTTAAATGTAATCTCCACTTCTACTCCAATAGTTTCTTTTCTCGTACTTCACGTCTGTGGAACTCCCTTCCGTTTACTTGCTTCCCTGATAAATACAATCTTCAGGAATTTAAATGCAACTTAATTCGCCTCCTCCTGACTTTTTGAATCGCGTTCATCTTTTATGCGTTACTCAATTCTCATTAGTCCCAGTCTTTTCTCTTACTTTCATTCTTTGCGCAGTATTGGGTTTCTCCCCCGCCTTGCTTGGGGCAAAATGATTAAAAAATAATTGGAATAATGATTCGAACGAATTGGGATGATTTGGTAAACGGTACTACTTGGGAGAGCCAGTATTCTGAGAGAGATTTTGTTAATATAGAGGCCAGAAGAAATGACAGGGACTACGGTCATTTGCTATGACCCGTTCCTGATCGATCAATTTGTTGTGGCCTGTTTAGGAGCCAGAAAGAAAGACACGGAAGACGAAGGTAAGATTGAACAAATGCATTGAAATAACATATATATACAAAGCAAGAGTGTTAGTAATAAGCAGATAGAGGTGTACGTCCGAACGGTAGGTTAACAATGCGTCTACGGAACCCAACCGACTCTAACAGTTAGTATTTATGACAGGAGGAAGAGTTCATTCTACTGTAGGAGGGTTTACCACTACACAATTAAGGCAGAAGTGGCAACAAGTCATCATAATACAACATTTTTGTCTCGACCTTTTAACCAACATTGCAGCTGCTTTCAGAAATCTCTCCATCAATGCTATGCACAAAATTCAAAATTATCTATTGTTCTTTTCTTCTGATATCACATGGTAGATACATGGAAATGATGTTATTTTTTGATTGTTCTCAATATTAATAATGCGAGTCATGGTTCATTTCATTAATATTCCCCAATATCCAAACCTAAATGTTTGGTTATAATCAATATCTTGTAAAATCTGTCTATAAATATCGTAACATATAATTATTTTAAATGGACATGCTTTGTAAACTCTCTATACTGTTAATTGCTACAGATTGCGACATTAAAAACACCAAATAAAAAAAAAATGGATTCACTACCAGACGTCCTCTTCCTAATATTCTCCTTCCGCTTATTATTAACCATCGAATGGCGTTGATTTTTGATGTCAGGCTCGCAGATTCTACCCCCCGGTTTAAAGATTTAAAATATGCGAGGCTTGCTTGGGTTGGCTGATTTAACAAACTTTGAACCGTTGTTGGGTTATTTGATGTGGAGTATAAGGGTTATAGGACAAAGTTAGCAGGGATTTATGACAAGGCAGACAGATACCGGGTTAATATTTCTGACAAAAACGGTAGACACACCTGGTGTGTACTTGAGTCAAAACGGTAGACGCAGCCTGGTTTATATTTGAGTCAAAACGTTAGACACAGGCCTGGTGTATACTTCTGTCAAAACGGTAGACACAGGCCTGGTTTATACTTGTGTCAAAACGGTAGACACAGGCCTGGTTTATACTTGTGTCAAAACGGTAGACACAAGCCTGGTGTATACTTGAGTCAAAACGGTAGACACAGGCCTGGTTTATACTTGTGTCAAAATAGTGAACGTAATTCTACTTTGTACTAGAGTAAGAACAATAGACGCAGGTTCGATTTGCACTTGAGTTTAAAAATGGTTAGATATAGGTCTTGATTAAACTAAAGTAAAATAAGCAGACTTAGTTCAAATTTACACTAAATTCTGCAAGTATCTATTCGGAAAGTCGGCATTCGGTAGAGCATGCAGTCGGCGTTTCATAGGCCCCACCAACAGAGCTGGCAAGTATACGATTTTGCTGGTAGGTCGTAAAACAACTTTGGGGGAAATCAGATTTCTCTTCGATTTACACTCGAGTCAAACATATTGACATAGGTCCAGTTTAAAATTAAGTATACCATGTTGACATTGACCAAATCTGCATTAAAATATTCAAGTATCTACCCGGAAGGTAGGCACTTTTATCGGTTCTTCCCCCTCTGTTGATGACTCAGTCGCATCTTAACACCCACCAATAGGGGTGGAAAGCATATGATTTTCGTATCAGATCATCTTCGAGAACTAAGAGAAAAAACAATTTCATGTGTCGTTAGATAAAAGTGATACAACAGTTGCAAGTTCAATTCGTAACAGGGGCTTTGGGTGTGGCAAAAGAAAAGATAGATATGCTCAATTTAAAAGATTCCACGACTACAAAGAGGATCAAAAAATTTATGCAAAAACAAAATGTGCTTTGTCGTTGACATGGCAGTACTTGCAGATTGTAATGTATCTTTGAAGATCTTCAAAAAACTATCAAAATACAAGGACATTGAAGTAGAAAATCTAAACATGAGGCACGTGAGGACATCAGTAATTACAATTGTAGTTGGAGCCCTCGGATTGATCGGAAAAAAAGTTCCGATAGAATCATTGAAGAGGCCCCTGGTAGGCAATGGCTTAAATAAATACAGCAAACTCTACTCACGAGTACAGGTCAGACATTATGAAAAGCTTTGTCTATGTGAAATATATGCAATCCTTGGGGAAAAATGTCATGAAACCATTTTTGATCTTAGGTCTCTGGTTGGATTCGGAAGGAAATGAGCATACGACACATATCAAAGGACATAATAATAATAATAATAATAATAATAATAATAATAATAATAATAATAATAATAATAATAATAATAATTCATAAAAAGGACGAAAGAAGCAGATGTGGATCAACAGAAAACACATAAGTGGCTAAGGAGCACCGGGCTGAAAAGTAAGACAGAGGGTCTAATTATTGCAGCTCAGGACCAAAGCCTCGCAACCAGATGCAAGCACTGTCATATATAACCAAGATGGAACTAAACCGAAATGCAGGATCTGCGGAAAATATGATGAAACTGTCGACCGTATTATCTCAGGATGTCTGGAACGGGCAAAAAGAAAGAAAGAAGAAATATACCTACAGACATAACAACGTAACGACATATGTGCATTGGAAGATATGCAAGTAGCAAAAAATCGAAATCACTGAGAGAAGGTATGACCACCAACCATACACAGTTACATAAAATGACGATGTAACTATCCTCTGGGACCTGCCACTTCAAACTGACAGGGAAATAAAAGCCAACAGACCTAATATTACCATAAAAGACAATAAATTCAGGAAGTCTATGCTTATTCACATAGCAGTACTATCTGAGAAAAACACCTCCATAAAAATTATCGAGAAATTGTCCAAATACAAGGACCTGGAGATCGAGATTAACACGATGTGGGGAATGTAGACTGAGACTGTACCAATGGTAATCGGAGCACTGGGCTTCGTAAGAAAAGGAATTGACAATTTTACTAAAATTATCCCAGGTAACATCAACATAAAGTTGTACAGAAAATCGTCCTACTAGGAACATCCTATATACTAAGAAAAGTACTATAAATGAAATGATAATTATTCTATAGTGCTTAAAGAACATAGTTTGGACCTGGCTCGACAGGATACAATGCAGGAAACCTAACACACAAACAATAATAACAATATATTAATCCAATACAGCACTCGCTCTTTTTGACCAATCGATGGCTAATAGTAATCTTAAGGTTGACGGGTTTAAAATTTTAAATAAACTCCTCTTGAAAAGAAAATTTAACTCCAAACAGTAATGGGTTAAGCAATTTCAGCTTCCTAACTAAGTAGGCGTTGATTGAACCAAAGAAGGTAGGAAAGTTACTAATTATTAATTTCAGTGGTGGCTCTTAAAGTTTTTGATCGATAGAGTAACAGTTCAGAAGTACAGTGAATAGATGACAAAAAAAAGAAGAAAAAAAGAACAGCGAATCTACTTTGTACGTTGCATCTGTAACTCTGACACGACATGAGAGGTATATTTGATTAGTTTCATTTTGATTGAGTCGTTTATTCCCAGGTGAATCAAATATTTGAAATTAGATCTTGTTCATGTAGAGCGACAAAGAGACACAGGTATATTAAATCACATAAAGTGAACAAGATCAATCTCCACAAAGCTTCCTCTCTCCGACAAACGCAAGCAAACGAACACTTGCCTGTACACACACACACACACACACACACACACACACACACACACACACACACACACACACACATATATATATATATATATATATATACACATAGATTTATAATAGTGTTTTTAACTCGAACTGTTTTAGAAAGTCGTATCGGCAAAAAAAAGCAAAAACTAATATTATGTTGATACTAAATATCCCCAAAGTCTTCTTTAGCACGATGCTAGTGAAATCTTAGAAGTGTCGTGGCACTTTATAAAGGTCTTTATTATTTCAAAATTCTTTACGGAAAAATGATAATTTATTTTTATGAAATGTATGGGTGAATATAAATTGCACATTCAGCACTTCAAGGTTCGATGGGGAAATTGTCGACATTTTATATTTTAATTTTGCGCATGCGCGTTGTTTCTTTTTGAGTATAGTAGGGTCAGTTGGGCACCGTCTGTGAGAAATAGAGCACTATGAAGCAATTCGCTCTATCAGAAATTTAGAACCTATGTGATGTACTGCTTGGCATTCGCGCCGGAAGCCCCATTACGAACATTTCAGAGTATTTTGATATCAATCTGAGTAGAGTGAAGAGAATTCGTAAGGAGTTGGATAGTCTTATGGGGATTACAAAGGTGTCTGGAGTGGTCACTGGTGATGGCGACGTATGCCTCCATTCATCTCCCCGCAGAGCCTCAGACGCAACACGGTGACCTAAATCAAGTGCCTTGAGCAGGTTATCCTGGGTCAAGAGTGTGTCGCTGCACCATGCCACACAAGCAGGAAAACCCAGTCATGGCTCTCAGATAATTTCTGCGACCACATCACACCTTACATCTGGTCACCTAACTCCCCAGACTGAAACCACTTGATTATTATGTGTTTGGTACAGTTGAGTGAGAGACCAACAAAACTCCGTGTAACACCAAAGATAAACACAAGGATTATGGCAGCATTCATCAACTTAAACAATGAGACCGTCCAGAAGAGTTGCAGGAGATTCTGAAGTTATCTGGGGGCAGGGGTTGAAGTTAATTGCGATTTTATTGAATAGTATTTCAAGATATTTTTGTATGGGTTTGGTAAATATATCTATTAAAATGAGATGTCAGCGTTGTCTTCATTTTTTTTTTTTTTTTTTTTTTTTTTTTGGCGTCATTTAGACGACAATTTATCCATCGCACCATGTATATCTGTTAAAATGAGACGTCGGCCTTATTTTCCTTTTTGCGTTATTTAGACGACAATTTATCCATTGCACCCTGTATATCTGTTAAGATGAGAGGTCAGCCTTATTTTCATTTTTGCGTCATTTAGACGACAATTTATCCCTCGCACCATGTATATCTGTTAAGATGAGAGGTCAGCCTTATTTTCCTTTTTGCGTTATTTAGACGACAATTTATCCATTGCACCCTGTATATCTGTTAAAATGAGACGTCAGCCTTATTTTCCTTTTTGCGTTATTTAGACGACAATTCATCCATCGCACCTTGTATATCTGTTAAGATGAGAGGTCAGCCTTATTTTCATTTTTGCGTTATTTAGACGACAATTTATCCATTGCAGCCTGCATTCAATCTTCCGGTTTCATTTTGGATAATGCGTAATAAATGCAGCCTGAAGAATGAACTTGGTCGTCTACATCTTCCTTTTTTTCCCCTCTAACTTTTGACCTTTTAACGTCCCCTTTTGTTCTGTCATCCATTCACACAAGCCCGTTACATAGTAACTCCTTGTTTCTCCTACTTCTTTTTCCTGCAAGTGGTAAATTCTAAAAGTATTCTTATCGCATTATGTGTTTCACAAATCTTTGTATGTTCTGGGACTGACCGAAATTTTGGACAGTCTTTTGACAATATACCTTATTTCGTCTATAATCAACACTATACGGAGTGTCCATAAAGTTGGTGTGCACTTTAAAAAATTTATAACTTTATTTGAATTTGCGATAGAAACAATTTGTAAAAAGGATTAGAAAGAAGTAAATCTATATTTTTTAAGGTTTTATTGAAATTTTATTTATGTTTCCACATGTCCTCCATCATTAGCAATACAAAGGGTAATACGATTTTGCAGTTCACAGAAAACATTTGCCAACTGATTTACAGTAATGCCTGAAATCACATTAGTTATTTTAGCTATACTTAACACTAGGTACATTAAACTTTATAACATTTTTTACAGATTATTTCTATCGCAAATACAATTAAAGTTATAAATTTTTTAAAGTACACATAAACTTTATGGGCAACTTGTATAATAATTATCACCTTTTACATATTTATTTATATCTTTCGTGTCAAACTATGTAATTAGATAAGACGATAAGATAATGTTGATAATTCCTTCCATAATATAATATGGAATTTCTCTTAAATAAGGAGGTATAAATAATGAGGTATAGCAATGATATTCTTTAAATTGCTGTGCTTAGTTTATCATATAATGTATAAAGCATATTACAAGCACCAGACAAAATAATCATTTTCTTTTAGTAGAAATGGCGATAGTAAGTGTAAAAGGAAAAATAAACATAATTAGTAGTAATACTAATATCTACCAAACGGATTTTAGTTTTTTTAATCAATTAGAAACCAATCAATAGCTCCAGTATTTTATTCAATGTTATTTTTTTTGTTATATTAGCTGTTTCCTTATGAGGAAACATTCGGCATTCATTGACGAAACAGCACGTACTACTATTAGTTGAAATTTATAAAATCTCTATATTAAAAACATTGTTCAAGTATCTTTTCTGTATTGGTGGGGGTTTCCTTGTTAACCCTTAGTTCGAAATAGTGTTGTACGTTAACATCTATATTATAACTTCGAGATGCATATACCATGCGTTTTAGTTGTTGCTGTTGTTGAAAGTACTCAAGTGATGTGGTTTCTGTTATTTGGTATAGTTCTTTGTTTGTGATTCTGTAGCGCCAGTCTAAGAGATTCGAAGAAGGATGGTCCTCGCTAGGACCTACAGGCTTCACTCGCTGGAAGCCATTTTACTTCGGTGATCATACGGGAATCGCTGTTTCAACGCGCTAAAGCCATGAGCCGTGTTTTTCCAATGAGACAATTGAGAGACGGATGATGCTAGTCAAAAGAAAATGTCTGTAAGGAAATGTAAGGAAAAACGAAAGAAAAATAAAACAACAAATTCTTTTGCCTAATTCAGTACTTGTAAATTGCGAGGCCAATCAGATGACTAAGAAATGAATTAAACTAGTTACAGTAAACGCTCCTAATGCATTATAAGGACAAAAAAAAATGAAACAGAATTACTGGGGTTAACGCAATACTTGCTGTAATTTGTATGGCAGATCAGACGATTGAAAGACGAATAAACTTAGTTAAAAATAAACGCTCCTTATGCTGGCTAAGGAGGAAAAAACAGAACAGATTTTAGGCCAATTTAAAACTTGCCTTAATTTGTCCGGCCGATCAGACGATTGAGGAAATAAAAACAGTGAGCTGGTAAATGTACCTGAAAATAAAAAGAAAATACATCTGATCAATGATATAACATTTACTGCCTCAAATAAGATCTTTAAAAAAGTGACAAACAAAAAAGGATTGGAAAAATGTTGAAATAGCACATGACCATCAAATAAAAGAAAATAGGAGAAATAAAGATATGCTCAGTATGAAACAAAAAACACTGAAATCCCTAAGAGGTTCAGCTCTTTCAAGATTATTCGTATTTTGTTCTCACTAAATAAAAAAGTTGTGCAAATTTAACTTACAGCACAACAGATAAAATTATTAATATATTTTAAATTCCTTCCGCTTAACATTATCGAGGCGAATGTTTCAATTGGGTCCAACATAAGCAAGGCTATTTAAACGGAGAAGAGTTTTGTTTATGTATAATAGGATCAAAGGAAAAAACATTAAAGAACAACGGAAGTAATGAGGAATCATGAGAAAACCATATAATTTGTATGTGTATTGATTTATCCAACAAAGAGCCGAGACAATTTTACGTTTTTCCTAATTTATTGAAGAATCTTAATTCTTCAGTTAATGATTGAATAAGCTCCTGGCGACAATATGTATGTTATCTTATTGTATGTGTATTGATTTATCAAACAAAGACTCGTGACAATTTTATGTTTTCCTAATTTATTGAAGAATATTAATTCTTCAGTTAATGATTGAATAAGCTCCTGGCGACAATATGTATGTTATCTTATTGTATGTGTATTGATTTATACTACAAAGACACGTGACAATTTTATGTTTTTCCTAATTTATTGAAGAATCTTAATTCTTCAGTTAATGATTGAATAAGCTCCTCGCGACAAAATGTATGTCATCTTATTGTATGTGTATTGATTTTTACTACAAAGACTCGTGACAATTTTATGTTTTTCCTAATTTATTGAAGAATCTTAATTCTTCAGTTAATGATTGAATAAGCTCCTGGCGACAATATGTAAGTTATATTATTGGATGTGTATTGATTTATCCAACAAAGACTCGTGACAATTTTAGGTTTTTCCTAATTTATTGAAGAATCTTAATTCTTCAGTTAATGATTGAATAAGCTCCTGGCAACAATATCTATGTTATCTTATTGTATGTGTATTGATTTGTACTACAAAGACTCGTGACAATTTTATGTTTTTCCTAATTTATTGAAGAATCTTAATTCTTCAGTTAATGATTGAATAAGCTCCTGGCGACAATATGTATGTGATCTTATTGTATGTGTATTGATTTATACTACAAAGACTCGGGACAATTTTACGTTTTTCCTAATTTATTGAAGAATCTTAATTCTTCAGTTAAACATTGAATAATCTCCTGGCGACAATATGTATGTTATCTTATTGTATGTGTATTGATTTGTACTACAAAGACTCGTGACAATTTTATGTTTTTCCTAATTTATTGAAGAATCTTAATTCTTCAGTTAATGATTGAATAAGCTCCTGGCGACAATATGTATGTTATCTTATTGTATGTGTATTGATTTATCCAACAAAGACTCGAGGCAATTTTACGTTTTTCCTAATTTATTGGAGAATCTTAATTCTTCAGTTAATGATTGAATAAGCTCCTGGCGACAATATGTATGTGATCTTATTGTATGTGTAATGATTTATCCAACAAAGACTCGAGGCAATTTTACGTTATTCCTAATTTATTGGAGAATCTTAATTCTTCAGTTAATGATTGAATAAGCTCCTGGCGACAATATGTATGTTATCTTATTGTATGTGTATTAATTTATCCAACAAAGACTCGTGACAATTTTACGTTTTTCCTAATTTATTGAAGAATCTTAATTCTTCAGTTAATGATTGAATAAGCTCCTGGCGACAATATGTATGTTATCTTATTGTATGTGTATTGATTTTTTCCAACAAAGACTCGTGACAATTTTACGTTTTTCCTAATTTATTTGAGAATCTTAATTCTTCAGTTAATGATTGAATAAGCTCCTGGCGACATTATGTATGTTATCTTATTGTATGTGTATTGATATATCCAACAAAGACTCGAGGCAATTTTACGTTTTTCCTAATTTATTGGAGAATCTTAATTCTTCAGTTAAAGATTGAATAAGCTCCTGGCGACAATATGTATGTTATCTTATTGTATGTGTATTGATTTATCCACCAAAGATTCGTGACAATTTTACGTTTTTCCTAATTTATTGAAGAATCTTAATTCTTCAGTTAATGATTGAATAAGCTGCTGGCGACAATATGTATGTTATCTTATTGTATGGGTATTGATTTATATTACAAAAACTCGTGACAATTTTATGTTTTTCCTAATTTATTGAAGAATCCAAATTCTTCAGTTAATGATTGAATAAGCCCCTGGCGACAATATGTATGTTATCTTATTATATGTGTATTGATTTGAACTACAAAGACTCGTGACAATTTTATGTTTTTCCTAATTTATTGGAGAATCTTAATTCTTCAGTTAATGATTGAATAAGCTCCTGGCGACAATATGTACGTTATCTTATTGTATGTGTATTGATTTATCCAACAAAGACTCGAGGCAATTTTACGTTTTTCCAAATTTATTGGAGAATCTTAATTCTTCAGTTAATGATTGAATAAGCTCCTGGCGACAATATGTATGTTATCTTATTGTATGTGTATTGATTTATCCAACAAAGACTCGTGACAATTTTACGTTTTTCCTAATTTATAGAAGAATCTTAATTCTTCAGTTAATGATTGAATAAGCTCCTGCCGACAATATGTATGTTATCTTATTGTATTTGTATTGAATTATCCAACAAAGACTCGAGCCAATTCTACGTTTTTCCTAATTTATTGGAGAATCTTAATTCTTCATTTAATGATTGAATAAGCTCCTGGCGACAATATGTATGTTATCTTATTGTATGTGTATTGATTTATCCAACAAAGACTCGTGACAATTTTACATTTTTCCTAATTTATTGAAGAATCTTAATTCTTCAGTTAATGATTGAATAAGCTCCTGGCGACAATATGTATGTTATCTTATTGTATTTGTATTGATTTATCCAACAAAGACTCGAGCCAATTCTACGTTTTTCCTAATTTATTGGAGAATCTTAATTCTTCATTTAATGATTGAATAAGCTCCGTGCAACAATATGTATGTTATCTTATTGTATGTGTATTGATTTATCCAACAAAGACTCGTGACAATTTTACATTTTTCCTAATTTATTGAAGAATCTTAATTCTTCAGTTAATGATTGAATAAGCTCCTGGCGACAATATGTATGTTATCTTATTGTATGTGTATAGATTTATCCAACAAAGACTCGAGGCAATTTTACGTTTTTCCTAATTTATTGGAGAATCTTAATTCTTCAGTTAATGATTGAATAAGCTCCTGGCGACAATATGTATGTTATGTTATTGTATGTGTATTGATTTATCCAACAAAGACTCGTGACAATTTTACGTTTTTCCTAATTTATTGAAGAATCTTAATTCTTCAGTTAATGATTGAATAAGCTCCTGGCGACAATATGTATGTTATCTTATTGTATGTGTATTGATTTATACTACAAAGACTCGTGACAATTTTATGTTTTTCCTAATTTATTGGAGAATCTTAATTCTTCAGTTAATGATTGAATAAGCTCCTGGCGACAATATGTATGTTATCTTATTGTATGTGTATTGATTTATCCAACAAAGACTCGTGACAATTTTACGTTTTTCCTAATTTATTGAAGAATTCTAATTCTTCAGTTAATGATTGAATAAGCTCCTGGCGACAATATGTATGCTATCTTATTGTATGTGTATTGATTTATACTACAAAGACTCGTGACAATTTTATGTTTTTCCTAATTTATTGGAGAATCTTAATTCGTCAGTTAATGATTGAATAAGCTCCTGGCGACAATATGTATGTTATCTTATTGTATGTGTATTGATTTATCCAACAAAGACTCCAGGCAATTTTACGTTTTTCCTAATTTATTGGAGAATCTTAATTCTTCAGTTAATGATTGAATAAGCTTCTGGCGACAGTATGTATGTTATCTTATTGTATGTGTATCGATTTATCGAACAAAGGCTCGAGGCAATTTTACGTTTTTCCTAATTTATTGGAGAATCTTAATTATTCAGTTAATGATTGAATAAGCTCCTGGCGACAATATGTATGTTTTCTTATTGTATGTGTATTGATTTATCCAACAAAGACACGTGACAATTTTACGTTTTTCCTAATTTATTGAAGAATCTTAATTCTTCAGTTAATGATTGAATAAGCTCCTGGCGACAATATGTACGTTATCTTATTGTATGTGTATTGATTTATCCAACAAAGACTCGAGCTAATTCTACGTTTTTCCTAATTTATTGGAGAATCTTAATTCTTCATTTAATGATTGAATAAGCTCCTGGCGACAAAATGTATGTTATCTTATTGTATGTGTATTGATTTATCCAACAAAGACTCGTGACAATTTTACATTTTTCCTAATTTATTGAAGAATCTTAATTCTTCAGTTAATGATTGAATAAGCTCCTGGCGACAATATGTATGTTATCTTATTGTATGTGTATTGATTTATCCAACAAAGACTCGAGGCAATTTTACGTTTTTCCTAATTTATTGGAGAATCTGAATTCTTCAGTTAATGATTGAATAAGCTCCTGGCGACAATATGTATGTTATCTCATTGTATGTTTATTGATTTATCCAACAAAGACTCGTAACAATTTTACGTTTTTCCTAATTTATTGAAGAATCTTAATTCTTCAGTTAATGATTGAATAAGCTCCTGGCGACAATATGTATGTTATCTTATTGTATGTGTATTGATTTATACTACAAAAACTCGTGACAATTTTTATGTTTTTCCTAATATATTGTAGAATCTTAATTATTCAGTTAATGATTGAATAAGCTTCTGGCGACAATATGTATGTTATCTTATTGTATGTGTATTGATTTATCCAACAAAGACTCGTGAGAAATTTACGTTTTTCCTAATTTATTGAAGAATCTTATTTATTCAGTTAATGATTGAATAAGCTCCTAGCGACAATATGTATGTTATCTTATTGTATGTGTATTGATTTATCCACCAAAGACTCGTGACAATTTTACGTTTTTCCTAATTTATTGAAGAATCTTAATTCTTTAGTTAATGATTGAATAAGCTCCTGGCGACAATATGTATGTTATCTTATTGTATGTGTATTCATTTATCCAACAAAGACTCGAGGCAATTTTACGTTTTTCCTAATTTATTGGAGAATCTTAATTCTTCAGTTAATGATTGAATAAGCTCCTGGCCACAATATGTATGTTATCTTATTGTATGTGTATTTATTTATACTGCAAAGACTCGTGACAATTTTATGTTTTTACTAATTTATTGGAGAATCTGAATTATTTAGTAAATGATTGAATAAACTTCTGGCGAAAATATGTATGTTATCTTATTGTATGTGTATTGATTTATCCAACAAAGACTCGAGGCAATTTTACGTTTTTCCTAATTTACTGAAGAATCTTAATTCTTCAGTTAATGATTGAATAAGCTCCTGGCGACAATATGTATGTTACCTTATTGTATGTGTATTGATTTATCCAACAAAGACTCGAGCCAATTTTACGTTTTTCCTAATTTATTGGAGAATCTTAATTCTTCAGTTAATGATTGAATAAGCTCCTGGCGACAATATGTATGTTATCTTATTGTATGTGTATTGATTTTTTCCAACAAAGACTCGTGACAATTTTACGTTTTTCCTAATTTATTTGAGAATCTTAATTCTTTAGTTAATGATTGAATAAGCTCCTGGCGACATTATGTATATTATCTTATTGTATGTGTATTGATATATCCAACAAAGACTCGAGGCAATTTTACGTTTTTCCTAATTTATTGGAGAATCTTAATTCTTCAGTTAAAGATTGAATAAGCTCCTGGCGACAATATGTATGTTATCTTATTGTATGTGTATTGATTTATCCACCAAAGATTCGTGACAATTTTACGTTTTTCCTAATTTATTGAAGAATCTTAATTCTTCAGTTAATGATTGAATAAGCTGCTGGCGACAATATGTATGTTATCTTATTGTATGGGTATTGATTTATATTACAAAAACTCGTGACAATTTTATGTTTTTCCTAATTTATTGAAGAATCTTAATTCTTCAGTTAATGATTGAAGAAGTTCCTGGCGACAATATGTATGTTATCTTATTGTATGTGTATTGATTTATCCAACAAAGACTCGAGGCAATTTTACGTTTTTCCTAATTTATTGAAGAATCTTAATTCTTCAGTTAATGATTGAAAAAGCTCCTGGCGACAATATGTATGTTATCTTATTGTATGTGTATTGATTTATCCAACAAAGACTCATGAGAATTTTACGTTTTTCCGAATTTATTGAAGAATCTTAATTCTTCAGTTAATGATTGAATAAGCTCCTGGCGACAATATGTATGTTATCTTATTGTATGTGTATAGATTTATCCAACAAAGACTCGAGGCAATTTTACGTTTTTCCTAATTTATTGGAGAATCTTAATTCTTCAGTTAATGATTGAATAAGCTCCTGGCGACAATATGTATGTTATGTTATTGTATGTGTATTGATTTATCCAACAAAGACTCGTGACAATTTTACGTTTTTCCTAATTTATTGAAGAATCTTAATTCTTCCGTTAATGATTGAATAAGCTCCTGGCGACAATATGTATGTTATCTTATTGTATGTGTATTGATTTATACTACAAAGACTCGTGACAATTTTATGTTTTTCCTAATTTATTGGAGAATCTTAATTCTTCTGTTAATGATTGAATAAGCTCCTGGCGACAATATGTATGTTATCTTATTGTATGTGTATTGATTTATCCAACAAAGACTCGTGAGAACTTTACGTTTTTCCTAATTTACTGAAGAATCTGATTTCTTCAGTTAATGATTGAATAAGCTCCTGGCGACAATATGTATGTTATCTTATTGTATGTGTATTGATATATCCAACAAAGACTCGAGGCAATTTTACGTTTTTCCTAATTTATTGGAGAATCTTAATTCTTCAGTTAATGATTGAATAAGCTCCTGCCGACAATATGTATGTTATCTTATTGTATGTGTATTGATTTATCCACCAAAGACCCGTGACAATTTTACGTTTTTCCTAATTTATTGAAGAATCTTAATTCTTTAGTTAATGATTGAATAAGCTCCTGGCGACAATATGTATGTTATCTTATTGTATGTGTATTGATTTATCCAACAAAGACTCGTGGCAATTTTACGTTTTTCCTAATTTATTGGAGAATCTGAATTCTTCAGTTAATGATTGAATAAGCTCCTGGCGACAATATGTATGTTATCTTATTGTATGTGTATTGATTTATCCAACAAAGACTCGTGACAATTTTACGTTTTTCCTAATTTATTGAAGAATTCTAATTCTTCAGTTAATGATTGAATAAGCTCCTGGCGACAATATGTATGCTATCTTATTGTATGTGTATTGATTTATACTACAAAGACTCGTGACAATTTTATGTTTTTCCTAATTTATTGGAGAATCTTAATTCGTCAGTTAATGATTGAATAAGCTCCTGAGGACAATATGTATGTTATCTTATTGTATGTGTATTGATTTATCCAACAAAGACTCGAGGCAATTTTACGTTTTTCCTAATTTATTGGAGAATCTTCATTCTTCAGTTAATGATTGAATAAGCTTCTGGCGACAGTATGTATGTTATCTTATTGTATGTGTATCGATTTATCCAACAAAGACTCGAGGCAATTTTACGTTTTTCCTAATTTATTGGAGAATCTTAATTATTCAGTTAATGATTGAATAAGCTCCTGGCGACAATATGTATGTTTTCTTATTGTATGTGTATTGATTTATCCAACAAAGACACGTGACAATTTTACGTTTTTCCTAATTTATTGAAGAATCTTAATTCTTCAGTTAATGATTGAATAATCTCCTGGCGACAATATGTATGTTATCTTATTGTATGTGTATTGATTTATCCAACAAAGACTCGAGCCAATTCTACGTTTTTCCTAATTTATTGGAGAATCTTAATTCTTCATTTAATGATTGAATAAGCTCCTGGCGACAATATGTATGTTATCTTATTGTATGTGTATTGATTTATCCAACAAAGACTCGTGACAATTTTACATTTTTCCTAATTTATTGAAGAATCTTAATTCTTCAGTTAATGATTGAATAAGCTCCTGGCGACAATATGTATGTTATCTTATTGTATGTGTATTGATTTATCCAACAAAGACTCGAGGCAATTTTACGTTTTTCCTAATTTATTGGAGAATCTTAATTCTTCAGTTAATGATTGAATAAGCTCCTGGCGACTATATGTATGTTATCTTATTGTATGTGTATTGATTTATACTACAAAAACTCGTGACAATTTTGTGTTTTTCCTAATTTATTGTAGAATCTTAATTATTCAGTTAATGATTGAATAAGCTTCTGGCGACAATATGTATGTTATCTTCTTGTATGTGTATTGATTTATCCAACAAAGACTCGTGAGAAATTTACGTTTTTCCTAATTTATTGAAGAATCTTATTTATTCAGTTAATGATTGAATAAGCTCCTAGCGACAATATGTATGTTATCTTATTGTATGTGTATTGATTTATCCACCAAAGACTCGTGACAATTTTACGTTTTTCCTAATTTATTGAAGAATCTTAATTCTTTAGTTAATGATTGAATAAGCTCCTGGCGACAATATGTATGTTATCTTATTGTATGTGTATTCATTTATCCAACAAAGACTCGAGGCAATTTTACGTTTTTCCTAATTTATTGGAGAATCTTAATTCTTCAGTTAATGATTGAATAAGCTCCTGGCGACAATATGTATGTTACCTTATTGTATGTGTATTGATTTATCCAACAAAGACTCGAGCCAATTTTACGTTTTTCCTAATTTATTGGAGAATCTTAATTCTTCAGTTAATGATTGAATAAGCTCCTGGCGACAATATGTATGTTATCTTATTGTATGTGTATTGATTTTTTCCAACAAAGACTCGTGACAATTTTACGTTTTTCCTAATTTATTTGAGAATCTTAATTCTTTAGTTAATGATTGAATAAGCTCCTGGCGACATTATGTATATTATCTTATTGTATGTGTATTGATATATCCAACAAAGACTCGAGGCAATTTTACGTTTTTCCTAATTTATTGGAGAATCTTAATTCTTCAGTTAAAGATTGAATAAGCTCCTGGCGACAATATGTATGTTATCTTATTGTATGTGTATTGATTTATCCACCAAAGATTCGTGACAATTTTACGTTTTTCCTAATTTATTGAAGAATCTTAATTCTTCAGTTAATGATTGAATAAGCTGCTGGCGACAATATGTATGTTATCTTATTGTATGGGTATTGATTTATATTACAAAAACTCGTGACAATTTTATGTTTTTCCTAATTTATTGAAGAATCTTAATTCTTCAGTTAATGATTGAAGAAGTTCCTGGCGACAATATGTATGTTATCTTATTGTATGTGTATTGATTTATCCAACAAAGACTCGAGGCAATTTTACGTTTTTCCTAATTTATTGAAGAATCTTAATTCTTCAGTTAATGATTGAAAAAGCTCCTGGCGACAATATGTATGTTATCTTATTGTATGTGTATTGATTTATCCAACAAAGACTCATGAGAATTTTACGTTTTTCCGAATTTATTGAAGAATCTTAATTCTTCAGTTAATGATTGAATAAGCTCCTGGCGACAATATGTATGTTATCTTATTGTATGTGTATAGATTTATCCAACAAAGACTCGAGGCAATTTTACGTTTTTCCTAATTTATTGGAGAATCTTAATTCTTCAGTTAATGATTGAATAAGCTCCTGGCGACAATATGTATGTTATGTTATTGTATGTGTATTGATTTATCCAACAAAGACTCGTGACAATTTTACGTTTTTCCTAATTTATTGAAGAATCTTAATTCTTCCGTTAATGATTGAATAAGCTCCTGGCGACAATATGTATGTTATCTTATTGTATGTGTATTGATTTATACTACAAAGACTCGTGACAATTTTATGTTTTTCCTAATTTATTGGAGAATCTTAATTCTTCTGTTAATGATTGAATAAGCTCCTGGCGACAATATGTATGTTATCTTATTGTATGTGTATTGATTTATCCAACAAAGACTCGTGAGAACTTTACGTTTTTCCTAATTTACTGAAGAATCTGATTTCTTCAGTTAATGATTGAATAAGCTCCTGGCGACAATATGTATGTTATCTTATTGTATGTGTATTGATATATCCAACAAAGACTCGAGGCAATTTTACGTTTTTCCTAATTTATTGAAGAATTCGAATTCTTCAGTTAATGATTGAATAAGCTCCTGGCGACAATATGTATGCTATCTTATTGTATGTGTATTGATTTATACTACAAAGACTCGTGACAATTTTATGTTTTTCCTAATTTATTGGAGAATCTTAATTCGTCAGTTAATGATTGAATAAGCTCCTGAGGACAATATGTATGTTATCTTATTGTATGTGTATTGATTTATCCAACAAAGACTCGAGGCAATTTTACGTTTTTCCTAATTTATTGGAGAATCTTAATTCTTCAGTTAATGATTGAATAAGCTTCTGGCGACAGTATGTATGTTATCTTATTGTATGTGTATCGATTTATCCAACAAAGGCTCGAGGCAATTTTACGTTTTTCCTAATTTATTGGAGAATCTTAATTATTCAGTTAATGATTGAATAAGCTCCTGGCGACAATATGTATGTTTTCTTATTGTATGTGTATTGATTTATCCAACAAAGACACGTGACAATTTTACGTTTTTCCTAATTTATTGAAGAATCTTAATTCTTCAGTTAATGATTGAATAATCTCCTGGCGACAATATGTATGTTATCTTATTGTATGTGTATTGATTTATCCAACAAAGACTCGAGCCAATTCTACGTTTTTCCTAATTTATTGGAGAATCTTAATTCTTCATTTAATGATTGAATAAGCTCCTGGCGACAATATGTATGTTATCTTATTGTATGTGTATTGATTTATCCAACAAAGACTCGTGACAATTTTACATTTTTCCTAATTTATTGAAGAATCTTAATTCTTCAGTTAATGATTGAATAAGCTCCTGGCGACAATATGTATGTTATCTTATTGTATGTGTATTGATTTATCCACCAAAGACTCGTGACAATTTTACGTTTTTCCTAATTTATTGAAGAATCTTAATTCTTTAGTTAATGATTGAATAAGCTCCTGGCGACAATATGTATGTTATCTTATTGTATGTGTATTCATTTATCCAACAAAGACTCGAGGCAATTTTACGTTTTTCCTAATTTATTGGAGAATCTTAATTCTTCAGTTAATGATTGAATAAGCTCCTGGCGACAATATGTATGTTATCTTATTGTATGTGTATTGATTTATACTGCAAAGACTCGTGACAATTTTATGTTTTTACTAATTTATTGGAGAATCTGAATTATTTAGTTAATGATTGAATAAACTTCTGGCGACAATATGTATGTTATCTTATTGTATGTGTATTGATTTATCCACCAAAGACTCGTGACAATTTTACGTTTTTCCTAATTTATTGAAGAATCTTAATTCTTTAGTTAATGATTGAATAAGCTCCTGGCGACAATATGTATGTTATCTTATTGTATGTGTATTCATTTATCCAACAAAGACTCGAGGCAATTTTACGTTTTTCCTAATTTATTGGAGAATCTTAATTCTTCAGTTAATGATTGAATAAGCTCCTGGCGACAATATGTATGTTATCTTATTGTATGTGTATTGATTTATACTGCAAAGACTCGTGACAATTTTATGTTTTTACTAATTTATTGGAGAATCTGAATTATTTAGTTAATGATTGAATAAACTTCTGGCGACAATATGTATGTTATCTTATTGTATGTGTATTGATTTATCCACCAAAGACTCGTGACTATTTTACGTTTTTCCTAATTTATTGAAGAATCTTAATTCTTTAGTTAATGATTGAATAAGCTCCTGGCGACAATATGTATGTTATCTTATTGTATGTGTATTCATTTATCCAACAAAGACTCGAGGCAATTTTACGTTTTCCCTAATTTATTGGAGAATCTTAATTCTTCAGTTAATGATTGAATAAGCTCCTGGCGACAATATGTATGTTATCTTATTGTATGTGTATTGATTTATCCAACAAAGACTCGTGGCAATTTTACGTTTTTCCTAATTTATTGGAGAATCTGAATTCTTCAGTTAATGATTGAATAAGCTCCTGGCGACAATATGTATGTTATCTCATTGTATGTTTAATAATTTATCCAACAAAGACTCGTGACAATTTTACGTTTTTCCTAATTTATTGAAGAATCTTAATTCTTCAGTTAATGATTGAATAATCTCCTGGCGACAATATGTATGTTATCTTATTGTATGTGTATTGATTTATACTACAAAAACTCGTGACAATTTTGTGTTTTTTTTAATTTATTGTAGAATCTTAATTATTCAGTTAATGATTGAATAAGCTTCTGGCGACAATATGTATGTTATCTTATTGTATGTGTATTGATTTATCCAACAAAGACTCGTGAGAAATTTACGTTTTTCCTAATTTATTGAAGAATCTTATTTATTCAGTTAATGATTGAATAAGCTCCTAGCGACAATATGTATGTTATCTTATTGTATGTGTATTGATTTATCCACCAAAGACTCGTGACAATTTTACGTTTTTCCTAATTTATTGAAGAATCTTAATTCTTTAGTTAATGATTGAATAAGCTCCTGGCGACAATATGTATGTTATCTTATTGTATGTGTATTCATTTATCCAACAAAGACTCGAGGCAATTTTACGTTTTTCCTAATTTATTGGAGAATCTTAATTCTTCCGTTAATGATTGAATAAGCTCCTGGCGACAATATGTATGTTATCTTATTGTATGTGTATTGATTTATACTGCAAAGACTCGTGACAATTTTATGTTTTTACTAATTTATTGGAGAATCTGAATTATTTAGTTAATGATTGAATAAACTTCTGGCGAAAATATGTATGTTATCTTATTGTATGTGTATTGATTTATCCAACAAAGACTCGAGGCAATTTTACGTTTTTCCTAATTTACTGAAGAATCTTAATTCTTCAGTTAATGATTGAATAAGCTCCTGGCGACAATATGTATGTTATCTTATTGTATGTGTATTGATTTATCCAACAAAGACTCGGGGCAATTTTACGTTTTTCCTAATTTATTGGAGAATCTTAATTCTTCAGTTAATGATTGAATAAGCTCCTGGCGACCATATGGATTTTATCTTATTGTATGTGTATTGATTTATCCAACAAAGACTAGAGGCAATTTTACGTTTTACCTAATTTGTTGAAGAATCTTAATTCTTCAGTTAATGATTGAATAAGCTCCTGACGACAATATGTATGTTATCTTATTGTATGTGTATTGATTTGTACTACAAAGACTCGTGACAATTTTATGTTTTTCCTAATTTATTGAGGAATCTTAATTCTTTAGTTAATGATTGAATAAGCTCCTGGCGACAATATGTATGTTATCTTATTGTATGTGTATTGATTTATCCAACAAAGACCCGTGACAATTTTACGTTTTTACTAATTTATTGAAGAATCTTAATTCTTTAGTTAATGATTGAATAAGCTCCTGGCGACAATATGTATGTTATCTTATTGTATGTGTATTGATTTATCCAACAAAGACTCGTGGCAATTTTACGTTTTTCCAAATTTATTGGAGAATCTGAATTCTTCAGTTAATGATTGAATAAGCTCCTGGCGACAATATGTATGTTATCTTATTGTATGTGTATTGATTTATCCAACAAAGACTCGTGACAATTTTACGTTTTTCCTAATTTATTGAAGAATCTTAATTCTTCAGTTAATGATTGAATAAGCTCCTGGCGACAATATGTATGTTATCTTATTGTATGTGTATTGATTTATACTACAAAGACTCGTGACAATTTTATGTTTTTCCTAATTTATTGGAGAATCTTAATTCGTCAGTTAATGATTGAAAAAACTCCTGGCGACAATATGTATGTTATCTTATTGTATGTGTATTGATTTATCCAACAAAGACTCGAGGCAATTTTACGTTTTTCCTAATTTATTGGAGAATCTTAATTCTTCAGTTAATGATTGAATAAGCTTCTGGCGACAGTATGTATGTTATCTTATTGTATGTGTATTGATTTATCCAACAAAGACTCGAGGCAATTTTACGTTTTTCCTAATTTATTGGAGAATCTTAATTATTCAGTTAATGATTGAATAAGTTCCTGGCGACAATATGTATGTTATCTTATTGTATGTGTATTGATTTATCCAACAAAGACTCGTGACAATTTTACGTTTTTCCTAATTTATTGAAGAATCTTAATTCTTCAGTTAATGATTGAATAAGCTCCTGGCGACAATATGTATGTTATCTTATTGTATGTGTATTTATTTATCCAACAAAGACTCGAGCCAATTCTACGTTTTTCCTAATTTATTGGAGAATCTTAATTCCTCATTTAATGATTGAATAAGCTCCTGGCGACAATATGTATGTTATCTTATTTTATGTGTATTGATTTATCCAACAAAGACTCGTGACAATTTTACATTTTTCCTAATTTATTGAAGAATCTTAATTCTTCAGTTAATGATTGAATAAGCTCCTGTCGAAAATATGTATGTTATCTTATTGTATGTGTATTGATTTATCCAACAAAGACTCGAGGCAATTTTACGTTTTTCCTAATTTATTGGAGAATTTGAATTCTTCAGTTAATGATTGAATAAGCTTCTGGCGACAATATGTATGTTATCTTATTGTATGTGTATTGATTTATCCAACAAAGACTCGTGAGAAATTTACGTTTTTCCTAATTTATTGAAGAATCTTATTTATTCAGTTAATGATTGAATAAGCTTCTGGCGACAGTATGTATGTTATCTTATTGTATGTGTATTGATTTATCCAACAAAGACTCGAGGCAATTTTACGTTTTTCCTAATTTATTGGAGAATCTTAATTATTCAGTTAATGATTGAATAAGTTCCTGGCGACAATATGTATGTTATCTTATTGTATGTGTATTGATTTATCCAACAAAGACTCGTGACAATTTTACATTTTTCCTAATTTATTGAAGAATCTTAATTCTTCAGTTAATGATTGAATAAGCTCCTGGCGACAATATGTATGTTATCTTATTGTATGTGTATTGATTTATCCAACAAAGACTCGAGCCAATTCTACGTTTTTCCTAATTTATTGGAGAATCTTAATTCCTCATTTAATGATTGAATAAGCTCCTGTCGACAATATGTATGTTATCTTATTGTATGTGTATTGATTTATCCAACAAAGACTCGTGACAATTTTACGTTTTTCCTAATTTATTGAAGAATCTTATTTATTCAGTTAATGATTGAATAAGCTCCTGGCGACAATATGTATGTTATCTTATTGTATGTGTATTGATATATCCAACAAAGACTCGAGGCAATTTTACGTTTTTCCTAATTTATTGGAGAATCTTAATTCTTCAGTTAATGATTGAATAAGCTCCTGCCGACAGTATGTATATTATCTTATTGTATGTGTATTGATTTATCCACCAAAGACTCGTGACAATTTTACGTTTTTCCTAATTTATTGAAGAATCTTAATTCTTTAGTTAATGATTTAATAAGCTCCTGGCGACAATATGTATGTTATCTTATTGTATGTGTATTCATTTATCCAACAAAGAGTCGAGGCAATTTTACGTTTTTCCTAATTTATTGAGAATCTTAATTCTTCAGTTAATGATTGAATAAGCTCCTGGCGACAATATGTATGTTATCTTATTGTATGTGTATTGATTTATCCAACAAAAACTCGAGGCAATTTTACGTTTTTCCTAATTTATTGGAGAATCTTAATTCTTCAGTTAATGATTGAATAAGCTCCTGGCGACAATATGTATGTTATCTTATTGTATGTGTATTGATTTATCCAACAAAGACTAGAGGCAATTTTACGTTTTACCTAATTTATCGAAGAATCTTAATTCTTCAGTTAATGATTGAATAAGCTCCTGACGACAATATGTATGTTATCTTATTGTATGTGTATTGATTTGTACTACAAAGACTCGTGACAATTTTATGTTTTTCCTAATTTATTGAAGAATCTTAATTCTTCAGTTAATGATTGAATAAGCTCCTGGCGACAATATGTATGTTATCTTATTGTATGTGTATTGATTTATCCAACAAAGACTCGTGACAATTTTACGTTTTTCCTAATTTATTGAAGAATCTTAATTCTTCAGTTAATGATTGAATAAGCTCCTGGCGACAATATGTATGTTATCTTATTGTATTTGTATTGATTTATCCAACAAAGACTCGAGCCAATTTTACGTTTTTCCTAATTTATTGGAGAATCTTAATTCTTCATTTAATCATTGAATAAGCTCCTGGCGACAATATGTATGTTATCTTATTGTATGTGTATTGATTTATCCAACAAAGACTCGTGACAATTTTACATTTTTCCTAATTTATTGAAGAATCTTAATTCTTCAGTTAATGATTGAATAATCTCCTGGAGACAACATGTATGTTATCTTATTGTATGTGTATTGATTTATCCAACAAAGACTCGAGGCAATTTTCCGTTTTTCCTAATTTATTGGAGAATCTTAATTCTTCAGTTAATGATTGAATAAGCTCCTGGCGACAATATGTATGTTATATTATTGTATGTGTATTGATTTATCCAACAAAGACTAGAGGCAATTTTACGTTTTACCTAATTTATTGAAGAATCTTAATTCTTCACTTAATGATTGAATAAGCTCCTGACGACAATATGCATGTTATCTTATTGTATGTGTATTGATTTGTACTACAAAGACTCGTGACAATTTTATGTTTTTCCTAATTTATTGAAGAATCTTATTTCTTCAGTTAATGATTGAATAAGCTCCTGCCGACAATATGTATGTTATCTTATTGTATGTGTATTGATTTATCCAACAAAGACTCGAGGCAATTTTACGTTTTTCCTAATTTATTGAAGAATCTTAATTCTTCAGTTAATGATTGAATAAGCTCCTGGCGACAATATGTATGTTATATTATTGTATGTGTATTGATTTATCCAACAAAGACTCGAGGCAATTTTACGTTATTCCTAATTTATTGGAGAATCTTAATTCTTCAGTTAATGATTGAATAAGCTCCTGGCGACAATATGTATGTTATCTTATTGTATGTGTATTGATTTTTCCAACAAAGACTCGTGACAATTTTACGTTTTTCCTAATTTATTGAAGAATCTTAATTCTTCAGTTAATGATTGAATAAGCTCCTGGCGATAATATGTATGTTATCTTATTGTATTTATATTGATTTATCCAACAAAGACTCGAGCCAATTTTACGTTTTTCCTAATTTGTTGGAGAATCTTAATTCTTCATTTAATGATTGAATAAGCTCCTGGCGACAATATGTATGTTATCTTATTGTATGTGTATTGAATTATCCAACAAAGACTCGTGACAATTTTACATTTTTCCTAATTTATTGAAGAATCTTAATTCTTCAGTTAATGATTGAATAAGCTCCTGGCGACAACATGTATGTTATCTTATTGTATGTGTATTGATTTATCCAACAAAGACTCGAGGCAATTTTACGTTTTTCCTAATTTATTGGAGAATCTTAATTCTTCAATTAATGATTGAATAAGCTCCTGGCGACAATATGTATGTTATCTTATTGTATGTGTATTGATTTATCCAACAAAGACTCGTGACAATTTTACGTTTTTCCTAATTTATTGAAGAATCTTAATTCTTCAGTTAATGATTGAATAAGCTCCTGGCGACAATATGTATGTTATCTTATTGTATTTGTATTCATATATACTACAAAGACTCGTGACAATTTTATGTTTTTCCTAATTTATTGAAGAATCTTAATTCTTCAGTTAATGATTGAATAAGCTCCTGGCGACAATATGTATGTTATCTTATTGTATGTGTATTGATTTGTACTACAAAGACTCGTGACAATTTTATGTTTTTCCTAATTAATTGAAGAATCGTAATTCTTCAGTTAATGATTGAATAAGCTCCTGGCGACAATATGTATGTTATCTTATTGTATGTGTATTGATTTGTACTACAAAGACTCGTGACAATGTTATGTTTTTCCTAATTCATTGAAGAATCTTAATTCTTCAGTTAATGATTGAATAAGCTCCTGGCGACAATATGTATGTTATCTTATTTTATGTGTATTGATTTATACTACAAAGACTCGTGACAATTTTATGTTTTTCCTAATTTATTGGAGAATCTTAATTCTTCAGTTAATGATTGAATAAGCTCCTGGCGACAATATGTATGTTATCTTATTGTATGTGTATTTATTTATACTACAAAGACTCGTGACAATTTTATGTTTTTCCTAATTTATTGAAGAATCTTAATTCTTCAGTTAATGATTGAATAAGCTTGTGGCGACAATATGTATGTTATCTTATTGTATGTGTATTGATTTATACTACAAAGACTCGTGACAATTTTATGTTTTTCCTAATTTATTGAAGAATCTTAATTCTTCAGTTAATGATTGAATAAGCTTTTGGCGACAATATGTATGTTATCTTATTGTATGTGTATTCATTTATACTAAAAAGACTCGTGACAATTTTATGTTTTTCCTAATTTATTGAAGAATCTTAATTCTTCAGTTAATGGTTGAATAAGCTCCTTGTTACAATATGTATGTTATCTTATTGTATGTGTATTGATTTATACTACAAAGACTCGTGACAATTTTATGTTTTTCCTAATTTATTGAAGAATCTTAATTCTTCAGTTAATGATTGAATAAGCTCCTGGCGACAATATGTATGTTATCTTATTGTATGTGTATTGATTTATCCAACAAAGACTCGTGACAATTTTACGTTTTTTATTAATTTATTGAAGAATCTCAATTCTTCAGTTAATGATTGAATAAGCTTCTGGCGACAATATGTATGTTATCTTATTGTATGTGTATTCATTTATACTACAAAACTCGTGACAATTTTACGTTTTTCCTAATTTATTGAAGAATCTTAATTCTTCAGTTAATGATTGAATAAGCTCCTGCCGACAACATGTATGTTATCTTATTGTATGTGCATTGTTTTATAGTACAAAGACTCGTGACAATTTCACGTTTTTCCCAATTTATTGAAGAATCTTAATTCTTCAGTTAATCATTGAATAAGCTCCTGCCGACAACATGTATGTTATCTTATTGTATGTGCATATTTTTATAGTACAAAGACTCGTGACAATTTCACGTTTTTCCTAATTTATTGAAGAATCTTATTTCTTCAGTTAATGATTGAATAAGCTTCTGGCGATAATAAAATTCCCCTCGCGTATCTTTTAATATTTGAGTGTAACCACTTTAACAAAGTGTTACAATAACAATCATAATTATGAAGATGGGTTGCTATTTTAAGAATTGGGACAAATGAAAATATTTTAAATTGGCAACTATTTCCATTTCAGGGAGAAACAGTCTTTAAAATCTACTATTTGCCCATCTTTCTTTCTTTCTTTCTTTCTTTTTTTCTTTCTTTCTGTCATATATTTTGTTTTTCTACGCTATCAAAACGGAATAGTCCATTATTTTTTAGGTATTAGCAAGAGACGTTAAACACATCTATCTTCCCTTCTTTGTAGCCAAATCCCCGTCTTTCGAACATTTCTTTCAATAATAATTTCAAAATGTTTCAGCAGTTATTTTATTTAATTTATTGTAATTGGATTTTTGACGATTTTACTTGGTTTCCGTCGTTCGATACTGTGCGTCTGAATAATGGAGTTTTTATTGGTCAAAATCGGCGTTTTGGCTACGATCAATGTATAGTATCTGTTCTTATAATCTTAATCTGATTTTCTATGAATGAACTCTAGTTAGCAAATTTGAGTGATTACTTGTCTTAGTCGTTTAAACAATCTATGCAAGTAAAATATTTATCTGCGTTTAGACAAAATTTGTTCGCGCACAAAATGAACCGATTAATAAATCAGTTCCTTTCATAGATTGCAGTCTTATTTTTGCAAGCCTTTCATGTGAGACACTCAGATCCCTTTGTCTATTAACCCATTAATTGCCAATTTTTTAAGGTGTCTTAGGAGTTTATTTATTCCTTATTTTTAATTTCAGTAGCTACCATTGTCATTTTTATAGAAACTAGAACATCAAATATATATGTGTATGAAACATCAAAAAATAATATTGATTAGACATGATAAAAAATACTTTTCAAAATAGTCATTATTTTTCTACCCGTGAAATGTAAAATTACGACAGAAAGTGTTTTCTTACAGCTAATAAAAACTTTAAAGGCTGTGTTGTAAAACATACCTCTGCAAATGCAATCTATGTAAGCAATTCAATGTAAATACAAGGAATAACATGTAGAGAGTTTGATTTTAACAGATCTCCAAATGGGGCTCATGGCAGATAATGTGTTAAGTGATGGCAACATGGCGTCTTCATTATTCCAAATAAAGCTACACCTTAAACCAATCAGTGTTAACTGAGAAAGAAGTGGTCATGTTAGGTGAATGTACACTGGTTCTGTTTTTGTTGGTTTTGTTTCAATCCCCTGCAGCACACTCTGTCTTCAAAATAAAAGAAGAAAGAAACGCCGCCTTTTTTCACCTTTGATATCCGAAATAAAATTGAAAAGAATAAGCTATCTGGAGAGATATTAATCGAGTCTTATAGACAGGTAATTCGCCTGGTGTGAATCCTCACGAGATAAGAAAATATTTAAAAAAATGTTGTCTCGAGAAATATCTCACAAAATAAAATATGAAAGTTAATCCATTCAAATTATAATGGATGAAACTGACAGTCATCATGCAGTGGTGATTCCTGTGTCCAAACTGGTTATAACTATAACCGCTGTAACTCCGATATTGAAGATTCTTCTCCATAAATATAACAAATATATATATATATATATATATATATATATATATATATATATATATATATATATATATATATATACATACACACAAAGGGTGTCCATAAAGTTCGTGTGCACTTTAAAAAAATTATAACTTTATTTGTATTTGCGATAGAAATAAGCTGTAAAAAATGTTATAAAGTTTAATGTACCTAGTTTTAAGTATAGCTAAAATAACTAATGTGATTTCAGGCATTACTGTAAATCAGTTGGCAAATGTTTTCCTTGAGCTGCAAAATCGTATTACCCTTTTTATTGCTAATGATGGACATGTGGAAACTTAAATAAAATTTCAATTAAACCTTAAAAAATATAGATTTACTTTTTTCTAATCTTTTTTTACAAATTATGTCTATCGCAAATACAAATTTTTTAAAGTGCACACGAACTTTATGGACACAATATATATATATATATAAAGACATTTATATTATGTTTAACGTTCTTTTTATAGATACATGTATTTAAGCAAATGCTCTGAATGTCATTCAGGCCGGTAAATGTTATTTAATACTGTTTATTATAAAACAGAGCATTTGCTTAAATACATGTATCTATAAAAAGAACGTTAAACATAATATAAATGTCTTTAAATAAATTGTCGGGCTATGTCCAATTCTAAAATATATATATATATATATATATATATATATATATATATATATATATATATATATATATATATATATATATATATATATATATATATATATATACAAACAAACACTCACACACACTAGAACAATTACGACTGTGTAGTGAGTTCGATCCTCACTGGGTGCCCCCTACTTTCGGCCTTTTGCCACATCTAAGCTACGCTTGGAAAATCACTATATATACACACACATATATATGTGTATCTATATACATACATATATACGTAAGTGTGTGTGTATATATATACATACATATATGTGTCTATGTATATATAGAGATAGATAGAGAGATACGTAGGTAGATAGGTAGATAGATAGATTATGAGAAAAATGTGTACTACTCAAATTTTGGGAAGCAATGAAAATTCTGTAAAACCACCATCGTTGTTTAGGACAAGTTTGATATGGCTTTTTTCCCATTCATTATGCTCCTCATTTTGATAATCGTGGTTTTGCTTAATGGCAAATTGGTAAACAACTCGAAAACATCAGGTACTTGGGAGTACAAGAGAAATAGAAAGAAACATTTTGAGTATGATTTGATTGGGAAAATACTCAAGCAGCCACTTCTGGATGCCCTGAGCCTTAGAGGAAAGAGCAGATTCATACTGGAACGTACACGTCTATTCTCCTTCTCAGGACTTTTACGATGTAGGCTGTAGGATCTATCTGGGTGTTCTGACTGTAAAAGTTTGGCGGAATGTCAGAGCACCCTCGTTGTTCATGGTCCCGGGACTATTATAGAAGAGGTCGAATTTGTGAGCACCTCTCAGTGTAATACGGTTTCGCCTTTCGTTCATTCAGGTCGAAATTCACTGATCTTTGGAGATAGAAAGAATAAGTTATTATAATTGGGTTAAGCATTAACTAAGGCATCAGACATGGGTCAAATGTCAAATAACTAATTAGATTTGCATTGTCATCATTAGAACCGGGCTAATTGTCAAGTCAGTTTTTAGATTTAATTTGTTAAACAAGATATTATTTTATCACGATCTATACATACATCAATACTTACTTCCACAAATTCAAATTATGCAACGACAAGCATTCATTGGATAATAAATCAACACTACTTTGTAATAGACAATTTACAAATCGCAGCAATGCGACAATTTTGTAATCGCTCCATTTTCATGTAGTCGATTTTATGCACTTTTGGGAGAAACGGATCCCAGAGGTTTTTTTTATGTCTCCCCAAAACTCGCTCGTTAATTGGTCAATAAACACATAAGTGGGCGTTGCAATCCACCAACGCACAATATATTTTTCCAGCGCGTGACCAAGTCAAGTTTCCCTTTTGATCCTGTCATGTGATTACATTATCTATAAATAACAGACACGAGTTCGCTCATTCTCTTCTACTCTTCTGAACTCCTGCGAAGATGTGATCTTCAGCATTCTCGTCTAGACCATGAGCGGTCAGACGTTAAAAGCATATTCACGCATTCACGTACGTACGAACCTTCACGAACTTTTCCAATCTACATTACAAACATACAGAACATTTTCAAACATGCAACAAGAAATTTATTCTTCTAAAACTACAGTTTAATAATTAATACAACTTTTGTGAGCTCCGATAAAAATATTCCCAGTCTAAGAGACATAACTCCATCAGAACTTTAACTTCTACGCATGTACATCAACACACAAATAAATAAAATGTTATGTTTTTTCAAAACTATTTTGTTCCTTCTTGTATTTCATGCTCTGTGGTATTTTACGTTTAATATAAATTGTGTGGTCATGTTATTCACGCAGCCGTAAACAGACAGCTACAATTCTCCATTCTTCTTACTAAGCCACTATATTATGGTAACCACGACACGTTTTAAACTCATTATTAGAATTGGGTCAATTATCAAATGAGCTATTTTCATAAAAATTATTTCATTGAAATGAATTTGTGTATTGACACATATTTATATTTCCTTGTAAAATGTTTCAGGTAAGTGACTGAATTAACTAAATCTATAGACTAAAGTGTGTTATTAGAAAGTCTGATTACAGTAAGTAGACTTGGCCACTCGACCGCATGAATTTAGCGTACTACTAGATTGACAAATAGGATTCATCATTTTACTCTTGAAACAGCTAGATGTAACCGTATAGTTTATTCTAATATATATTTTTATCCCACTTCTTTTTTGTGGAGCTCTCTTCAGGTTTTTTGTTTCCGGCCACCTTCGATCTTCAAAAATGTAAATCCAACGACAATAGCCATCTTCTGTTTCATTGAAGCCTATTCTTTCATGGTCGTTTCTTCTCACTAAAGTCTTCTCATTATCTTTCATTCTCAGTAACCCGTGGCGATATATTGCCTTGCTTAGGGTCAAATGAATAAAAAACTTAAGTTTCTATAAATTCCAACCGACAGTAACGCCGTTCGGTCAGCGAATGCCAAATGTTTACTTATAAGGAAACAATTGATCTTGCCATTAACATTGTTTAGCGTATGTAAAAATTTATTTAACGAAATAGTCAGCCAGTCAAGTGTCATGCATGATACATGCTTCGGCGATCATGTATCTTTCGATGACCGGAGAGACAGATATTTCCCGCGTAGGCCAATTGCCATCCAAAGCTATCTGTCCTGCTATCTCCCCATACCTGGGAGGAGAAGAAGAGGATTCATACCTTTCCCAAGGGTATTAACACGTAAGTGAATATAATGAATTCGACTGAAAATCGAACTCGACACTCCGATTTCTCAATCGGTGCTGCTATCCATTACTCCACCCTGCCTCTTCAACCAAGTACCCAGAGGAACTAAAATAAAAATATACTCTTGTTATATTTATACAATGTTAAGTACACAAACTTATTCTCTTTCATGATTAGTTATTCTCTTCTCATGCATTTAAATCTAAAATGAAAACTTAAACATCAGTATTAACTGAACTGCAGATTTGATTTGCAAAGTTACCCTATATAAAATTAAAAGATAAAAAACATATTCACTTTATCCAAGCCCGTTCTCGCTCTATAATTATATAAAATCAACATTGATAAAAAAAAATGAAAAAAAAAAATCGAAAACCTTTTGATGTAGTGACTAATAAATTTCGTGAGTTGACTCCAGTTTTAATTGATTTAGGATATGCGTCTGGTAATTTTATTTATGTTTCTTGCGTGTTAAACAGATGTTCTGGGAAAAGAAAACAACATTAATTAAAAAAAAGTACTTAAATTTTGTCTGACTACTCCTGTGGTTTCAATAAAGAGTTCAGTATGAAATTACCGGTAGGTAAAAACTAGCGACAGGCACGTGAAGAAGGCTAGAGGGTAAAACAGCTGAAAGGTTATGACACAAAAAAAGATGAGGATACTAGTCTGATTAAATCATTGTATAAAATAATAAGAAAGTAATGAAATTTAAATTAAAACGAATAAAAAATTATCCTTGGGGATCGAAAAATTAAAGATTAAAGATAGATAGATATGAACAGATATATAGATAAACAGTTATATACGAACAAACTGATAGATATATAGACAGACAGATATGAACAAAACTGATAGATGCATAGACAGGCAGAGAGATAGATATATAGATATGAACAAACTGATATGTATGAAGTGACCGATAGGTAGATAGATAGATATGAAGAGATATATAGATAATGTGTGTGTGTGTGTGTGTGTGTGTGTGTGTGTGTGTGTGTGTGTGTGTGTGTGTGTGTGTGTGCTGTATTAGTGCAGACAGAATAAAGCAGGTAAATTTCCTTTCTTGAACCGGGGAAAAAAAAACTTACTGCAGCCCGGGTAATGGAATTGGCGCCAAACTCGGACAAGAGCATAGAAGACTAATATAATGATAGCGGTCGAGCAGAACTCAAATGTCACTGGCTGGGGTAACGTGATCAAACGTATGAAAATACGGTTGGTTACACCTAACTGTAAAAAAAAAACCCAACATAGATAGATAGTCACACATTATGATTTTGTCCATTTCATAATGTGTGACGTCATCTGTTTACATTTGGATACGCCATGAGCAGATATGAATGTACGTGAGAGAATCCTGGAAGATTTTAGTTTAAAGACAGTAAAATCGACCTTGCTGACCGAATGCTCCTCTGTGGCCCAATCAGTTAAAGGCACGTCAGGCTATATGACGGTTCCGTATAGGATACAGGTTCGATTCCTATCGGGGTGCGAATATTTTCTATGAAAATTTCTTGCCGGTAAATGTTGTTTAATACTGTTTATTATAAACAGAGCATTTACTTAAATATTTGTATCTATGAAAAGAATGTATAAACATAAAAATGTCTTTAGATAGATCGTTTTTTTGATAGATAGATGTGAACAAATTGATAGATAGCAATAGAACGTACATATGAGCTCTCTTTGAGGTCTGCGGTCAGTCTGAATCCCAAAAGCCGTTCTAGCCGAGCGAACCTACTTGAGAAAACACCCATCCATCATGATAGGTGAAAGTTCAGGGTATGCACTGTGATGGATGAACGTTAATAATGTAGTTTTGTTCGTATTGAATGCTACAAGTCATCCCTTCTCCCATTAAGCCACAAGCGCTAAGGTCAGAGCAGAGATCAGCTTCAAGATTCTGGTCATCAGTTGTTGAATCCTCCGCATAGATATTAACTAAAGTTCGGTGTACATTCTAAGGCAAATCATTAATATAGTTACTGTTAAAATGGTTATGATGAATAAGCTGTGTGATATGAATTAAGGTGAAGATAGTGGGGAGTGAAAATTATGAGGATAGGAAGGATATATAACATGAGGATAAGGAGGATATATAACAGCTGAGCCTAGAGGTTTAGGAAAGAATCCATGCTAAAGCATGTTTGACGAAGTAGCAGTTCGCAGGAAAATCTTGCCTGAGGAATACTATCTTCTTAAATTTAGAATATCGGGGAAATGGGGACGATTCAACTTCGTGGAAATACCAATATATGTCCGTGATGTAAAGATCTTAATTGGTGGAACTAACGACTGGAGCTCATCTGAACAGATAAAATGGAAATAACAAAAGAATAATGACCTGTTCCTTAGCGCGAAATATCAACCTTTCTATCTTTCACAAGCACACACGCAAACAAAAGGTGAATAATTTTAAAACGCCTAGTGAGGCTCAACCCTATTACAGTAGTAATGTCTGCTAGAAATCTTTCCATTCACTTTTTCACGGTGAAGCATACTTTTTTTAATACTAAGCTTCACTCAATACAAGCCTCGATTAGTGTTAAAAGGTTAAGGGGTATGATGTGAATGAAAGAGAAGGCGGTCGAAAGGGAATATTATTCTTCATTTGAAGTTAAGATTGTGTAGCGTCCGAGTCTGTTCCACAAAGTAGAAGTTTCTGTCTATATTTCTGAGATGAGGTATTATGTACAATATTTATATTATTCGGACTATAGCCCTCATCTTTGTCTCCATATTTATTACAACGTTTCGGTCTTTCAGTATCTGTCTATATTTCTGACATGAGGTATTATGTACACTATTTACATTATTCGGGCTCTTGTCCTCATCTTTATCGACATATGGACACAGTGGATAAAGGCGTTGGTTAGATCCAGTGACAGGACCCAAAGAGTGTGAGTTCAATACCCGGCTAAGGCTGTGGAGAACTTGCAGAGGGGAATTAATGTAGTGAAAACTAATAACTGACATTCATTAAACATGGCACGTGGAAATAAAACAGTCTACCCCAGTGAGTGAAATAAAGGGTTCAATTCGACATTCCAACCACCTGAAGAAGGCCGGAGCGTACAACGGCCGAAACGTTGTAATAAATATGGCGAAAAAGATGTGGACAATAGTACGAATAATGTAAATAAAGTAGACGTTCTTGGGAGAAAACTGAGTGGAATTTTCTTCTTATATTAAAAAAAACGGGGGAAAGAAGCACGATTCGACTTCGTGGAAGTGGCATGGTGTGGGCTAACTGTAATGGGATGAAATGGTAGAACTAAAGAATTTGAGTTCCTTTGAATATTTACTATGGAAACAGCGACAGAATGGTGATACGTTTGAAACATTAGATCTGTTGGAGAAAGAGCAGCCGAGTGGAGAATTTCTTGTCCTATAAGAACGATTTAGAACTCTGTCAAGACTGGAAAGTAAAGACGCATCAGCTCCAATTCAGATACCTTTTAAGCATTTCACGCCCAAGCAAAGCGGGAGTGCTATTAGCAGGCAAGGGGTTACCTCACCTATTTTCCTGAATACTATTCTTTCATCGTTGTTTCTTCTTACTAAAGTCTTCTCATTAACCCATGGCGTCATATTGCCTTGCTTAGGGTCAAATGATAAAAAAATAATTTCCTATAAATTCCAACCACCTGTAACGCCGTTCGGTCAGCGAACGCCAAATGTTTACTTATAAGGAAACAATTGATCTTGCCATTAACATTGTTTAGCGTATTTAAAATTTTATTTAACGAAATAGTCAGTCAGTCATGTGTCATACATGCTTAGGCGATCATGTATCTTTTGATACATGTCTGACGATGCAGATTTTTCCTGCGGTAAGCCAGTTGCCATCCAAGGCTAACTGTCCTGCTATCTACCAATAGCTGAGAGGAGTAGAAGAGGATTCATACCTTTCCCAAAGGTTAGTGAATATAATGAATTCGACCGGAATTCGAACTCGGCCCTCCGATTTCTCATTCGGTGCTGCTATCCATTACTCCACCGTGCCTCCTCAACCATATGCACAGGACACCTAAATTAAAAATATACTCTTGTTATATTTATACAACGTTAAGTACACAAACTTATTCTCTTTCATGATTAGTTATTCTCTTCTCATGCATTTAAATCTAAAATGAAAACTTAAATATCAGTATTAACTGAACTGCAGATTTGATTTGCAAAGTTACCCTATTTAAAAATAAAATATAAAAAACATATTCACCTTATCCAAACCTGTTCTCGCTCCATAATTATATAAAATCAACATTGATAAAAAAAAGTGGAAAAAAGAACGAAAATCTCTTGATGTAGTGACTAATAAATTTCGTGAGTGAATGTAAGAGTAAAGAGGGGTGAGGAGAGGATAAAGAGAAGGACAGGGATCAGGTTTCAGGCATCAGAAGATGTCGATTGACATTACATTTAAATTTTTGAAAATTATAGTCATCGGAGAAGCAAGTAAGAGGAAGGGAGTTCCACTGCCGGGAAGTGCGAGAGAAGAAGATTTTGTAGTATAAGAGGCGGTTACATTTAACTATTTCGACAGTGAAAGGGTGGGTCCGAGATGCCAACTTAGTAGCACGCTTAAATTCATGCAGTTCAAGCACCAGTGAAAATAGCTGGTCAGAGCAGTTGCCATGAAAATATTTGTAGAAAAGAAAACAGAAGGAAGCCACATGACGTCTGTGAGAAAGTGACTGGAGTCGAGATGCCAGGTCAGGACCTATCACATATTCGTCTATGGATTTTGTCGAGATCCTCGAGATGAACAGCGGGGTTACCAGACCATATATGGCAACGGTATTCAATGCAAGGACGAATGGTAGATTTGGAGATTTGGAGGATGGACTCAGACGAGAAAAACTTTCTGGCGCTACACAGAGAACGAACTTTCCTTGCGGTAGATGAAGCTATTGATTCAATGTAGCTGTTCCACCTCAGGTCACTGGAAAACCTGAGACCAGGAAGGCGGAAGAGACGCTCACGTGAGGTTGAGCATCCGCGATGCTGATGAGAATCAGGGACGTTTCTCTATGGCGGGTATGAGAGCAGTTTCGTTTTGGAGACATTAACGTTTACAAGCCATTTCCTGCCCCAGTCAACCAAAGATTGGAGGGGACTTTTCGAGACCAACTGTCAGCTTAACTTTATCTGCAATGCCGGATTTATTATCTAGATAGGAGTAAATGTTAGTGTCGTCTGCGTAGATGACTACTTGAGAACTAATGGTCGTAATATTCTATTTTATCCTAATCTCTGTTATCTAGCGGTGGACTCTTTCGTCGATTATAACGTATGAGGGTTCAAGAGGTCAGTTTAGAACCGAACTACCAGAGTACCCTCATAAATCATTTGATTCTAGTAGTAAAGGTACATATTTCGGAAAACACCATCATAACAAAGAAATAGCGGAGAGTCTTCGACGAACGCGCCAAACGGTTCTCCTGAAGTTCGAATTCAGAATATCCTTCTCCTAGACGGACTGCCAGCCAAGGCAATAGAGCTCATTCTTATCTGTTATTTAACCCATAGCTTAAAGATTGATCCATGCCTTTTTCTAACGTCATTAAAGCTTAGTAGAAGAAAGAGTCCGCAATTCGAATTTTACCTTGAGTGCGGATGACAGATATAGTTGCAGCAGTCACACATTCGCCCACGCACACACATAGACACACACATATAGATTCTACGTGTAGTTAGAACTTTAGCGTTCCGACAATAAGAATCTGGGTTCGAAACAGATTTTGGTCAATTTATTAATTGAAAAAATAGCCCGTGGAAACGGACGCAGCGTGCGGCGTAGCTGTGAAGAGCATAAAAAACATTCTACGGTTTGACCTAAGACATGAACGTAATTTCGTGGGAGGAATCTATTCCTAAGCCGTCGATGTGTCGCTGAGATGCCATCAGGAAGTCATAAGTCATTTTAATCGAGTCTTTGAACCTAGTGGCCTCGTTCAACTGTTGACTATGTCAGATTAAGCACCAGAAACTGTAATTAAGTTCTTCTCACCGTAGTTGCAGTATAAAACACAGGTTAGTTCGGTGGGTGCTCAAGACACAAATGATTCTGAACAAATGTCACCATAATTATCAACAGCCAAGCAGGCATATCGGTTCTTAGCAAGAAGTAGCCATTTTATCTATCTATCTATCTATCTATCTATCTATCTATCTATCTATCTATCTATATATATATATATATATATATATATATATATATATATATGTATATGTGTATATATATATATATGTACATATATATATATATATATATATATATATATATATATATATAATAATAATAATAATAATGAACACTCTCGTCGGTTTCGACGTATGAGGATCTGACAGCCTAGTTGATTCAGTTATGAAATTTTGTGCGATAATCTTAAGTGCCATTTAGGACCCGCTAGTAATTTACAAAGCAGGCCACATATGGAACAAGTGTGATGATTATGAGATGAGATCACTGTTAGATTGGCTGACCTTTTAGATATTGCTCTCACTTCTTGAAGATGATTCAGACAAGCAGATTGAAAACTGCTGAGTTCACTAAAACACGTTGATCTCCAGTCTACCCGCTCCAAGGCTAAGTGCTCAAGGGTTTTATGTGGTATATTGACATCTGACAAGTTGCTTTTCAGCTTGTCTTTGTATCTTAGCCATGGGCGTCCTACATTCCTGTAGCCCTGATCTAACTGGCTGTACATTAGGATCTTGGGTATCCTGTCATCAGACATTCTCAAGACATGACCAGTCCCCCGTAACTGAGACTGTATGAGAAAAGTCTTGATTCCTCCAATATTACACCTGTTAAACATGTCTACGTTAGATGGCCTATCTTGAAGGTTAAGTCTACAGATTGCACGCAGACATCTTTTATGGAAAACATCTAGCTGGCGTATATGGTACCTGTATGGATTCCACGACTCTGAGCCATACAAAAGGATGGCAAGTACAACGCCTCTGTAATCACGAATTTTCGTATCCAGTCGAATACCCCGCTCATTCCACAAGCGACGGCGAAGTTTGCCAAAAGCACTGGTAGCCTTAGCAATCCGATGCATGATTTCATCATCTAAAGTTCCACTGTAATTGACTTTGCTACCAAGATAGGTGAAAGACTTTACATAGTTCAGGGGTTTGTCTTCTACTTTCAATGGTCTCTCCGGAAATTTGTAGACTGGTGATTTTTGTTTCTCACCACGCAGTTGCTTCGGAGTAGGACAAGGTTGGTGCACAACTTCAGTTTTCTTTATGCTAAGTGTAAGACCAAATGCTTTACATGCAGCAGAGAAACGATTTATTAGATGTTGAGCCTCCTCAAAGGATGTCGCTACACGTGCCGTATCATCAGCAAACAACAAATCATGAATAATTTTCGTACGAAGGTGGGTCTTGGCTTTGAAGCGCTGATGATTGAAGAGACCACCAGTTGTTCGAAACTGAAACTTGACGCCACTCTTTCTGTCTGCAAATGCATATTTCAGCATCACCGAGAAGAAAAGGGCAAGAAGGACAGGGGCCATGGCACAACCTTGCTTGGTGCCATTTGTGACATTAAAGGATTCCGAAATCATACCACCAGACACGATATTAGCTTTCATTCCTTCATGAAAGGAGATGATGACCTTTAGCATGTTTTCAGGGATGCCGAGTTTCCTCAAGGCTTGCCAAAGAGCCTCTCGATTCACAGTGTCAAAGGACTTCGTAAAGTTCACAAACACCGTGTACAACTCTCGCGAACCTTCTCTGCAACTTGACGAAGAGAAAATATCATGTCAATGGTGTCACGACGAGACCGAAAATCACACTGCGATCCAGGATATATATATATATATATATATATATATATATATATATATATATATATATATATAATAAAATAACCAGAAGTCGTACAATCACAATCGCAAAATCGCAGATCTATATAATCGATGTATTTCTACCTATATTTTCTTCATATCTCTGATGAAGCTTTAATAAAATCGAAACATGTTCGAATGATAAGATGTTCCTGTTCTTTATCTCTCTCTCCCTCCCTCTCTCTCTCTCTCTCTCTATCTATCTATCTATCTATGGGAACTACGTTTCCAATGAAAACAAACTCATATATATATAAAAGAAATTTCATACATATATCAGGTATATCACAACTCACTTATCAAAAAGGGTTGACACTACATCCTTCACACCAGAGCTCTATACGGGTATGTTTAAGTTATCATGAAAATGTGGTAACCTTGATATGCAACATCGATAGTACAAATGTGATACGCATATTCAATTGCGAAAAAGGATTAAAAAAATAATGGAAATCCTTAAAGAAAACGAAAACCCAAAATCACAAATCTTACATGAAATATGAACATGGGCCCAGTGTCTGCCTCGAGAATCTACCTTATATAGAAGGTTTACAAACCATTCATAATAGCGCAATCAAATTAGGGGAACATGGCTAATAGATGAGTGTGTTCAGAACGAATAATCATTTAGGCAATATCTATACACGATCTACAAAATTAAACAAAAACGAAATTCCTTGTACAAGAAAAATATAATCAAAACTTAAACAGAAGTACTTTGTAAGATATTTTAATCTTTTTAATAATTTGTTAAATCATTTCATGATGTAGGGAATACTTTTTTCATCCATTAAAATGGATCTTAAACATCCTCCTGAGTGGATCTTTCAACAAAATAATGGACCTAATCACACTGCAAAATCTACAAAGAAATGGCTTGCTGAAAATAATGTAAATATTCTGAAATGGCCAAGTCAGTCCCATGATTTAAACCCAATTGCGAATTAGTGGCTTTATATGAAAATTCAAATCCAATCGAGACCGCCAACAAATATCTCGAATCTGAAGACCATATGTGAAGAAGAATGGAACAAAATACCAACTAAATTTTGCAAATCATTAATTGAGAACTGCAAGAGGATATTGGTTGCTGTAGAAGTGAATAATGGCGATTCTACAAAGTATTAAATAAAGATTATATATTCTTTTTTGTATTGTACGAATATTTTTCGTCAATTAAAATGGATAAATAGGATTTATCTCTATTAAATAAATTTTTTCATGTTTTCTACGCATATTCAGTTATACATCTGTGTGCAGTTAATTATATGTAAAGTATGTTTATTCATTAGTTGGAAATACATAAATGGAAAATTTGGATGTGTACGAATATTTGTTTCCCTCCAATGTATATATATATATATATATATATATATATATATATATATATGTATATATATATATATATATATTTAAAAACAGATGTTTGAGTGTGTGTGTGTGTGTGTGTGTGTGTGTGTGTGTGTATACAACAGCGCACATATACATATATATGCCAAGTCCTATACTGTTCACATAAGTTTATGTTTGTGTGAGCTCCGGTGGGCGTGCTCGTGTGTATGTGTGTCTGCGTACCTCAGTGGATGTACGGGCGTGTATGTATGTTTGCGTAAGTATGACGACACTTTTTCGTCCCCCTTGCACAAAAACACCAATAGACGTAACCCTACATAAATCCAAAACTTAAAAAAAAATACACAAAATTCTTAAAGAGATGCATAATAACTAAATATGCATAGAAAACACAAAAAAAGTTGATTTAATAGAAGTAAACCCCATTTATCCATTTATGGGGTGAAAACAATATTCGTACATAGAAAATTTCAGATTTTAAAACTTTTAAATTGCTTTAATACTGTAGATTATTGAACACTGAATATTCTACAATGTTCCAATAATGTCATCAGTAGTTATTTTTAGCCTAAAAAATACAATCAGAACATTTTGTAATTGATATTTGTGTAAGGTTATCAGAATGGCAAGAGGTAAATGCTTGATAATACATTTGTTCACAGTTAATTCTATGTAATGTACGTTTATTCATTAGTTCGAAATGCAATAAATGAAAAATTTGTGTGTACAATAATTTGTTTCCCCACGGTATGTTTGTGTGTGCGTGTGTGTATGTGTGTGTGAGTGTGTTGTGTGTGTGCGTGTGTGTGTTGTGTGTATGTGTGTTTGTGAAGGAATTTCCTGATGATTATCCAAAGAAATGACTGATCATATCCAGTAGTACAAGCGTTGAAGATTTCTTTGCTTCTCTTAGATAGTGAGGTTTTGTCATTTGATTAGATTTTGGGAAGTGGTCGGTCAAGAACGTTTTAGCACCCCGGCACACTGTCGTAAAAGAACTTGGCATGGCACTGATGCATTTTTCTCCTCTTGCGCCAGTAAAGCAATGTCGTAATTTTCCTCTGTCCACCGGAAAGAAACAGCAATTTAGATGTGATTGAGAATATAATCAGATGTTTTGAAGTGTGGCAGCCATTTTGTTTCCTCTATACACTACGGAAGACATGGATTTTTTGTTTTTGCTATAAAAGTAACGCTTCAAAAATAATCATGTGAATATAACACCAGGTTTCAACTCTCATTGAAAGAAGTTTCCAAGTAGTGTCATCAATCATTTTAAATGATTTATTACCTCACTTTATCTACGATTGCATAACACAACGGAGTACAATATTAATCAAGGCCATATACTCTCATCTCTCTCTCTCTCTCTCTCTCTCTCTCTCTATCTATCTATCTAAACAGATTCTTTCTCTTTTTCGGTCTGTTCATAATTATCTCAGTCTTTTCATATGCCTTTATCTCATTTTCTTATCTATCTATCTATCTATCTATCTATCTATCTATCTATCTAAAACAGATTCTTTCTTTCTCGGTCTGTTCATATCTATCTCAGACTCATTCCGCTGTTTCCAGTTTCTTTTTCGCTCTACATGTTGTAAACAACCCATTTTTCATCGCATGTGGTAGTCTTATTCATAAATTAGCTATTTTTGTGGCATTTGAGCAGGGAAACTCAGAACTGAAGTGCAGCCCTTTAAATATTTTCTGTTAAATCGCCAGGAAAACTTTTTTTAGAGATTCATGCATACAAGTATTAAAATGGCTTCCAAAGCTCATATGAGATAAGTGGAATATCTGCAATGTCTCGCGTTTTGGGACTTGGATTATTTTAATCAGCATTTTGATTGGGTCATGATCAACGACTAAATACCTGCCGAAAAGTTTTACGTCTTCCAGACCAAAATTTCAACTTCTGAAATTAGCGAACAACATACGAACTGTACTCTCAGAAATGGCACCATCTGCATAAACGGCACACATCTGTTTTGCTGTTTGTACTGCGTTTTTATTTCGCTTTCCGGAAATAAAAATGAATAAAATAACGAAGATGTATGTGATTTTTCTCCTTATTTTCTCTTAACATAAAAATATGTAAACTTCACAATCCATACACCAATCCTATAAAAAGACGCGTTCAAATATCACATTTTATAATATTACATGAAATATACTCACGTATGAAATGCAGAAGCCATGTTTTTATTCTACATACTTTGTCTGTACTGTTATACTCATCTTCATTGACGTATTCACAACGTTTCGGCCGTTGTACGCCCTGGCCTTCTTCAGGTAATTGGGATTTCGAACCGAACCCTTTCTTTCGCCCACCGAAAGTTCCAGTTCCAGTTCCACATGCCATGCCTCTTCCGGATATCTCAGTTATTTCCCTTTAATTAAAATCTCCAAATTTTGGTTTGGCTGGTATTGAACTCACAACTTTTTGGGTGTAGTCAATGGATTTCACCAATGCCTTTATCCACTGGGCCATGTGTCATAACGTAATAATTGATTGATTTTTTTTAATAATGTTCAGTTGCCTGCATTTATTTCTGATTAAATTGTCCGCTTTTCTCTGCTTTTTGGAGACTTCTGTATACACATCCGCATCTAGCAACCTGTGTTTGTTTCAACATGTATCCCGATTTGTTATCAAGGGAAAATGGAAAATTATAATCTATCATCTATGTCCTTAGGATCCAGCAACGATTTCGCTGTGAATTAATATCATTATATGCAAACGATTAAACCAGCTCTTAATCATCCCCAACTGCGCCGATCAAAGAATAAAAATGAAAGGGAAATATAATACTTCTCGTTTTCTCATCACCATATATGCGTGGATAATACGTGCGACAATTTTTGTCATCCCAGGTCGGAATACAAATAGATTATTCCCAGAAAGAAAGCAGGTTTTATTTAGGAGAATCTGACTGGCTATGTACGATAGAATTGCGATTGCATAAAAATTTCACTTAATCTCTAGGCCGAATTTCGCTATGTCAAATAAATATCTGTTAAATATTGTAAATTGCGTTGTATTCGTCCGTATAGTTGTCTTGATAAATTACGATTCTCCGGTATTTAGATATCAGCTTCACCAACCTGGACCCAGCTTGAGTAATACCTACTTTCCGTATCTATCGGCATGGCTAAACCGGACGCGGTCCATGATTTAGACGCTAAGTTAGATACTAACTTTGACAACAGATTAGCAAAAATAAAGTAAACCATCAATAAACCTCATAAGCGTGCTTTGATCAATAACAGTGGCCAAAATAAAGACTTTTTGCTGTTCATTATCATCTATGGTGTCGAATCTTGGGTCATTTACCGTCGCTACACGAGCCTTTCAAACGCTTCAGCGTTACATACGTTCATACTCCGAATTCTCCGGAGTGATCCTCCTAAAAACACTCAATCGTATTAGCACCTTGAGCATTTAAGAAGAATCTGCAATGTAATCAGTCCTTACCTGGCATCTCGAGTTCAGTCACTTCGCTGTAACTCTCCTATAAATATTTTCATTGCCATTTTTCTGATGAGCATTCCACTTTGGTACTTTCATAGATTTAAGTGTAGTACAAGATTGGCAGCTAGGTCTCATCATATTATTGTTGAAATTGATGTTATGATAAGTTCTATTCTAAAAATGTCTTTTATCGCTTGTGGAATTCTCTTCTGGCTTCTAGGATCGTCAAATATTTAAATGCAACGTCAATCGTCATCAGTCTTCTTAGCACCTGTTCTTTTATTGTCCTCACTCTTCCATAAATATTTTCTCGGTTTATTTCACTCTCAGTAGCTCCTTGCGTCTGACTGCATTTATCGACTTGCTTGTGGAGAAATGATTAAAAAAAAAAATTAAGCCAATGCTAAAAACACATGCTAGACAAGCTTCGCATCGTCAATGGGAAACTATCGATTTCCTTACTGCTCGGTGAGCTGACCTCTTGGCGACGTAAGAGAGCACCGTGAAAAAGGTACCGGAAGAATTTTAAAGTCATTCTTAGTTCTTGCAGCACCGGACTACCATTAAAAGAGTAAAATCGCTTTGGTGAGCCCAACCCCAAAGCCGAATCAGAGGAGAGAATTTGCGTGGTAAAAGTCCGCTCAACAGTTCTGTTTCTGCAGCCGACGTGGAACGCGTTGTATTGCTATCTGAATTCTCGTTCGTGAACTCAAGCAATTGTGATTATGATGGCATAGCTGTAAGAACGTGATTTTAATTTCTTTAGATACTGTCTATAATTTTCAAAGGAATTCATTATGATTTAAAATGTTAGTCGGATTATTAAATTCAAACTTTGCGTCATTTGTTGTTACTATTCATTTTCAGCAGATTCATTGTAAAAGCTTCTTCAGGAATAAAGTTCTGTAGTAAAGAGACGTTTTTTTCTTGTTAAGGGTTTTACCCCTCATGAAGTATGTAAAATGGATTGGTCGAAACGTTTTGATATCTAATACAGCAACATAAACAATGGTTTCTATTATCTGAATACCTCTTCGAAAAACTGCTTCCGATCTTGCACTTTTATATTGTATCACGTGATATTTGTTTTTCCTCAAAGTTTAAGGATTTTGAAGAATAATATAATATATTAGAATATTTTCTAACACGCTGACGGGTGTTGAAATCCTAACAAAATTTAGTATTGAAGTTATCGCTGACATTTTTGTCAAGATTTACAAATTGTACATTTCCTTTAATTTCGCAAACCAATCAATGAAATTTGAATCAGCTGATTTGGTTGGAAAAATAATTTGGCAACAAACCTACTTCTCGGTTTAATAATTCCTTTAATTTGATTTTATAGGATTTCATATTGAGCCATATTTCTTAAGAAAATTTCATCTTTTCCTGTTTAACAGAGTAGAATAATTTTTTTAGGATTTCTTACTCTTGAGCATGCAACATAGAACTGGCAATGCGATAATATTTCTTTCTGGAGCCAAATTCCAACTTTTTGAAGCGTCTGTCTTTGTGATTTGTATATAGTTTTCGCCAACGCAAAGCGAACGGTAAACTGGATTCTTATATATATATATATATATATATATATATATATATATATATATATATATATATATATAAACTTATAGAAAAGGTATGCAAAAAAACAATATTGTATTTTTACGAAATAAGTATCTGTTATTTTAATCTTTATTTTTTAAAAGTAGTGAAAGTATTCTGTATGCTATATAATAAAAAAATTAACTTTAAAAAAATAATGAAAATTTATTTTACGAATCTACGCAAAACCATCTGTACTTTGGACCCCATTTCCTGTCTGCATGTCTCCGCAAAATTTGGTTTCGATCGGTCAATGTATGGCTATTTCAGAGGGTATGACGGACGGACAAACTAGTAGGAGTCACAGAATTTTATATATAGATAGATGATATCGTCTATTATATAAAACAATATTTTACCCAGAAAAAGAGTTTTTCATATTGTTATGGGTCCTTACCTATAACTACAGAATGAACTTTTCCTAACACTATGTATACTACGCCTCTCAAGAGGGAGAGAGAGACGACTCGAATCGAGCCGATAGTTGTTCACTCCAAACCAGACTGACAGTCATAATAACACCTTCCACATCTTGTATTATTATTCCGTGTAATATATCTTAGTTATTTCTACTCTTGTGTTCGTGTTGTTCTTCCTTGGTCCTAACCTGGACCATAACACATATGAAAGTTTGATGTCTAGAAATGTAATGATTTGCCAGACGACGTAGATTAAAATCATCAGTGTTTAACTTAACATTGTAATATACAAATTCTAAGTGTAAATAGGGGAGGATAATTATATGACGGTAAATAGGACATTGATTTTGATATAAGCAGCTTTTTTATTCGCCAAAATCTTGTTATTTCGCGAGATTAAATATTTCTGCACAATTATTCTTCTAATCATTAATTTGCACATCTTTTTCCCGTGTGAACTTCTTACTTTCTCCCTAAATTAAAGTAATCAAATCTAAATGATTGTTAAGAACGTGAGAATGAATTTTGCAAAAGTGCCTCCTGAAAAGAATTCGAGTTTTCTCTGAAGTGATTTAAGCTGACTTAGTGCAAATACGATCGACGAAGAAGATATGAATCCATCACTGACATAAATTCATCCTCTAACTATGGGTAAATATTCGGGCAGCTAGATCAAGTCTGTCCTGTAAAATAGCCTCGCTCAAAGAATGTTCTTTCTTTCTATGTGCCGTGTCCTTTCAGGAAGCAGGCGACCGTGGCTCTCCACCTCCCTCTATTGCCTGCAACTCTTAACAAGTCTCTTTCCTCTGCCACCCCAGACCACATTCTGTCACCCACTTGCTTAAGGCCGCTACGTATGTAACGAGTTGTTTTCCATTGTCTCTCTTTCCCTCTATTCGGCCCGTGAGTATCAGAGTCTCCAGGCCCCTCTTCCTCATTACGTGTCTCAGGAACTTAAGCTGCCTCTTCCTGATATTAAGTATAAACCTCCTCTTTGTTTTCAACCTCTCTAAGACCTCATCGTTGCTCACACATTCGGTGCATGATATCCTTAGCATCCTTCTGTAGAACGACATCTCCGTCGCCTCGAGTCTTTGAGGAAAACGTCCAACATTCGGTGCCGTAAAGAAGAACAGATGCCTCGTAAAGGCTCAGTATGCTTTTTTCGTTACCAAAGAAATCCTCCTGTCTCGCAATACTCTGCTCAGCTTTTAGAATGTGTCCTTGGCCATCCCATATACGTCTACGGATCTCAGTGTCGCACTTACCGCCTTCTGTCAAGACGCTTCCCAGATATTTAAACTTCCGATTGATTCTAATGTTCCCGACCTGCAAATCGCATTTCGGGCTCATCCTTTTTACTGATGAGCATGCTTTCTGTTTTCTTGTAGTTTATACTTAGTCCCTTCTTCACACTCTCCGTTGCTATCTTCTGTAGGACATTTTTGTAATTTATTTCTCGTGTCTTCTATCAGACTGTGCCATCTACGTATCTTATGTTAAGATTGTGGCCGCTAATGCTAAATCCTGGTAGGGTTTCCAATTCTCTCAGATTTGCCTCGCTGTGTAGTGCTTGAACAGGTCCGGTGAGAAGACGCGTCTTTGCCTTACAACCCTTTCTATTTTTTTATATTCACTGAACTCGTTCTCTATGCGCATGCATGCTGTTTGCTGTCAGTCTAGGTTCTTGATAAATCTGATATCTTTCCCGAATATATGAAGGACGCTGAGCAGTTCCAGCAGATCCTTGTGGTGTAATTTGTCGAAGGACTTTGCGTAGTCTATGAAACATAGATACAGAGAAGATTACTCTGATAGAAAACACAAAGAACTACAACTTGGAGACTCCGAGCCCGACAGAGAAATCAGTAGAGTCAGCTATATTTAACCGGCCACACGACTTTAGGTATGATATGACACAAGGTCGTTTTAACATGGGGGATGTCATGGACATAGAGATGCATATGGACCAAGAACAACATTTTCCCAGGCCCTTCGACTACTGTTACGCTGATATTGATAATACCAATGCTCTCTCTGTCTGTCTGTCTCACTCTCTCTTCTCTCTTACTGCAATGGGGAAAGTCCTGTCACACGGTTGAATTCCTGGACAAAAGTTAACTTCTGAGTCAAAGCATCTCATTGATAAGCCTCTACCATTGCTACACCGAGGTAGATTGTTCTAGTTCCACGTGCCATGTCTCTTCCAGATGTCTCAGTTATTTTTCACAAGGACACATGTCCCAGTGGATAAAGAAGTTGGTTAGATCCAGTGAGTAGACTCAAAGAGCCGTAAGTTCAGTACCAGGCCACAGCAATTGTGAACCAAATACTTGGAGAGTTGAGTTAAAAAAGAAATAACTGAAACATCCGGAAGAGACATGGCACGTGGAGCTAGAACATCCTCCCCTCCGGTGGGCGAAATAAATGGTTCGGTTTGAAATTCCAATCACCTGATTAAGAGCGTACAACGGCCGAAAGGTTGTGAATATTGAAATGAAGATGAGGATAAGAGTTCGAATAATGTAAATAACACAAGTAATCGTAATACCTCATCTCAGATATATATATATATATATATATATATATATATATATACTATTTACATTGTTCGGAGTATCATCCCCATTTTTGTTGCCATATTTATTCCAACATTTCAGCCGTTGTACGCTCCGGCCTTCTTCAGGTGGTTGGAATGTCGAACTGAACCCTTTAGATAGTGTACATAAATACCTCATCTCAGTATATATATATCTATATATCTATATCTATATCTATATATATATATATATGTGTGTGTGTGTGTGTGTGTGTGTGTGTAAGTGTGTGTGTGTGTGTCTGTGTTAAAGACGGGTGAATTATTTGACTGATGCATAGTAAATACATTTTAAAATGTCAATAGGTTTTAGCACTTAATGCAAATAATGTTAAATAGAAAAAATCTTTGAGCGTCAGAATGAATTATAATTTGATGCTCTGTTAGTTTTACTATGACTTGAGAAGCGACCGCTTAGTGGAGCCAAAAAGTTCCAATTAAGACGCGAATATCTTGTAATAAACTGCCCCGAGGACATATCAAATATAAAAAAAACAGATAGTCATGTCATCACGAACGATAATTTTTTCTTTGAATTGGTCAAATATTGGAAATCCAAATTGGATTTTTCTGTGCGCACAGATATTATGTAACCCTCCGCGAATAATCGATGTTTCTCTAACACACAACCAACTAACAAGCCTCTAAATTAGGACGCTAGGGATTTTCTTATTGAATTATAGCAGAATTAAATCCAGAAATACATTCATAATTTATCTGTGTTTCGCACACAGGCGCAAGCACACACATATCAGATCTCTATCTCTCAATATATATGTATGAGTGAACATTGATATCAGAGGCGACAGAATGTTTCATGCTCGATGCAATCATCAGGCCACATATGTTTTTTTCTCGTCTATTTATATATATATAGGTCAGCGGTGCATTGTGGGTAGTCTATTCAAACGGTTATTTTGGTGGGAGTGGTTTGTTTATTTATTTATTTAGATTAATTTATTTTGCTTGTTTTTTGTTTATATATATATATATATATATATATATATATATATACTTTTTGTTTTTTGATGTTTTAGTATTGCAGTAATTTTTTAAGGTTAGTTTTATAGTTTCTTTTGGTATGGGAAGGTAATTAAAGCTATTTTTTGTCCAATTTTTGGATTGATTGTTGTAGTCTATTCTGTTATATTGGCGGGAGTAGTTTCTTAATTGTTTTTATTATTTTATTTATTCGATTATTTGGATTAATTATTTTTACTTGTTTTTGCTTATTTATTTTTATTTCTTCTAACGGTTATTTTGGCGGGAGCGGTTCATTAATTTGTTTATTTATGCGAATTAATTTACTTGCCTTTTCATATTTTTCATATTTATTTTTATTTTATACATTTTTATTTATTCTCTTCGGTTTTAGTCGAGAAAAAAACCAATACATGTGGCATGATGATTGCGTCTAGCATGAAACAGTCTGTCGCCTCTGAGTGTTGACTTCAATGTTAACTTTTATATTTACATAAGATCTATCCATGATACTGAGTACTTCATTCCATCAACGTAGCACACCTTAAAGCTACATTTCTCCACGTATATATACAGAAATAAATCAATAAAGAACAGACAGATTAACAATACTGAGTTATTTAGCATTTACTTTTTTAAAAAAATACTTGATACAACGTAGAGCAAAATATTTTAATAACATATTTTTGTTCCATTCATGAAGAAATACATAAATAAAAATTATAGTGTCAAAATTCATTATAGTGCCAAAATTAATTATAGTGTCAAAATAATTATAATAAAGTAATCATAGGAATAATAATTGTCATTAATTCACTCAAACCTAAACCAATGAGAATCGACCCCACTTTTCTCCTCTACACAAAAAACACCTGCCATTCTCACTAATGGCAGTTCACACGTTCAGATCATTAACACGTGCTTCAATGAAAATTTCAACTCCTTTTCATTTTTCTGGCCATAATAGTAATATTTATCTTTTAACACTTAACAAAAATTTGAGGTAAGAAAGCTCCATACACTTGTATTTTGCCAACTAAATTATATGGGCACTCATTACATAGATCTATAAAAACCATAAGAGAAAGACTGTATAAACCTTGCTTATTCTTTATCGTATCATTCTGTCGGATTCCAATGCATATTCGATCTACATTTTCCATCCAAAAAGGAACTTTACTCAGTATTACTGTCTTTCGTCTCTCCCACACCACATAACAACCAGATTATACCCGTATTGTTGTTTCCACAGCTTGCTCTTTCTCATTTTTACATCTATTATAAATCCTTTACGTCGCTTTTCACAAATATATGTATTGTAAATTTATAAAGAGAAGTTGGATGAACCTTTCGATCCCTCGAATTATCATCCTATTAGTGTTTTAACACTTTTTGACAAAGTACTTGACGCTCCAATGAACTTAGAATTGGTTAAGCATCTCTCTTCACGCGTTCTTCTTTCAGATAAACAATATGGCTTTCATTTCTCTCGGTCAACCGCCGATGTGTTAACGATTATTACTGAATTTGTCTATCGAGCTTTAGATAAGAACGGCGAGGCTCGGGCTGTGGCTTTAGATATTTCGAAGGCCTTTGACAGCGTTTGTCATGCTGGATTATCCACAAGCTCAAAAGCAAAGGTTTCTCTGGTTGAGTATTTGAACTTACTTCAATCTTCTTAAAAATGGGGTAATGAATATGCAACGCTTCTTAATCTATTCTCTGTCTTTAGGCCTACGTTTCATCAACGGTATTTCCGATGACATCAATTACCAGCTAGGTGTCTACGCGGGAAGTGGAATTTGGCTCGCCGATTAACAACTCCGTGACATTATATAAGTGAACATTGACATCAGAGGCGACAGACTGTTTCATGCTAGATGCAATCATCAGGCCACATATGTTGTTTTTTTTTTTCGTTGATTTATATATATATAGGTTAGTGGTGCATTGTGGATAGTCTATTCAAACGGTTATTTTGGCGGGAGTCGTTTGTTCATTTATTTATTTGGATTAATTTATTTTGCGTGTTTTTTGTTTTTATATATATTTATTTATACTTATATATATGTATATATTTTTAATCCGTATCGTCCTATGCAAGGCAGTAATCCCACTGAAATACAAGGGGTTACACAGTGTAGAAGAATTAGGAACAGAAACAATAATGATGCAGAGTAAGAGAAGAGCAGAATCAGGAGGATAGTAGATAGCGATTGATATTGTATTTAAATTATTTCAAGATTAAAATTGGCGGGAAAGAATGGAGTTGGAATAGAGTTCCACAAGCAAGGAGCGCGATAGAAGAAACAGTTAGCATAGAATTTACGGCTATATCTAGCTAGATCAACTCTAATTTGCTCGATAATACTCCCTCGAAAAGTAATCACCGAATAGTAATCCGTATAGTATAAAAATATATAAATACTAACTGCACATCTGAGCTCATAGCACTCTCAAGTTGTCGAAAAATTTAAACATTGACTAGGCTCGACGTTGCTTTACTAATATGATCAACGTGATGTGTTTGTAAGCTGCCAAAAGTTGAGTATCTAAATAAGAGAAAAAACAGATGGAGTAAAACCCTAAATTTCGCGGCATTTACTTTTTTAAAAGTGCTGAATACAAAATAGAGCAAAATATTATTATAATATTTTTTTATAAGAGATTGTAAAACATTTTAAATCGCTACGCAAAAAGCTTTCGTGTTTCAATACTATGATTGTATCTGTATATTTCTGAGGTATTATGTACATTATTCGGACTATTGTCCTCATCTTCGTCGCCATATTTATTACAACGTTTCGGCCGTTCTTCAGGTGGTTGGAATGCCGAACTGAACCATTTATTTCGCTCACTAGTGTAGACTGTTCTTGTTCCTCTCCACTGTATCTAGCCCAACTCTTGCCCGGGCCAATTCTCTCTTCTCTCTTCAAGAATTTTCTCCCGTCTCACCGTTTTCAGCATAACTACGCATTTATATAGGAAAACCCGGCTGGTTATAACTTGACCCTCGGCCCTACTACTTCGCACGCGCTTCTCAAGGGGTTCTGCCTGCTTCAACCAAAATCATGTGAATTTCAAAGGTCCTCCTAGCTTACTCTGCTCTATTTCAATTTTTAATCGATAAAAATTATTTCGATCATTTTTCATTGTCTTCTGATGACCCAGATTCAATGGGTACAACTTCTGCCGTAGATCAGATTTCCCAATCAGTAAGCAAAATGCTTTAATTTCGCTATTCAAATGTACACTAATTTCAATTAAAAAAATATATGTGTGTGTGTGTGTGTGTTTCCCAGACTCTCTCTCTCTGTCACATTATCATTTATTTTTCTCTTTCGGCTGATAAATCTACTGCTTTCTTCAGATTTGCTTTCTGTATAGAACGAAAGAATCCAGATTTCTACTAATATACTGAGCAGTACGGGTTATTTCCAACAAGGCAAGTAACAGAGATACGACAATTCTCCACAACCCGTATAAAACATGTCACTCTGAATTATAAGTTACGATGATCACTAATTCCCGTTGTGCTAAACAAAGAATGTTATACGTAGTTGAAATCAATATTGGTTTGCTTGACGCATTGTCCAGCAAGTTGATCAAAGCCGCTTCATTTTATTTTCTCATTTCCTCGTGATGTTTCTTTTTTGTAGTTTGGACCTCATCCCAGAGAGGGCCATGCGATCCTTTCCACCTACACATATGCCGTATTCTATTTCAGTAATTCTTTGGATATGATTAAAACTGAAAGTTGGTGTCTGTCCCGATAAAAAGCACCCGGATGTAGTGTTGGCATCCCACATTTTGTATTTGATACCGAAAGAACTATAGTTCCGACCAACTACAGAGAGGTCGAAGGATGATCATGTTGATGAAAGAGGGACAGATGATTGCATCACGTAACAGACTTGATGGGCTTGAACAAATGGATAGCAGTATAGGGTTTGGGAGAAATAGCAAAAAGACAAAACTAATTAAGGGCTCTAATGGAGAGGAAAATGAGGCTGGCCATGATCGAATACGTCCTGAAGGCACACGGCACACAAAAGAAGAAAGAAGTAGTCTTTCTTCTGCAAGTAACAGCAAACCCCACCTGCCCCACAAAAAAAACAAAACAAAAAATTCTCATTTTTATGTTCCTTATGAATAAATTCAAATTTCCAAGTACAAAAAGTAGGGCCGTCCTGGGTATGACAATAAACTGCATCCGGCAGCAAGACTTTTTTTTTGAGGAGCATGGAACCATCTCTTAATTGCTGGTGTTCCCAGTTCCACCCTAACCCGGGGTGGTAGTACCTGGCAGGGTCCCAGCTATGGGCAAATAGTACCCCCCACCAAACGGATCAAAACACCACGAAAGTATAAAAATAGGTTTTAATATCAGCCTATATTTTTTGAAAAAAAAAAAAAATTACCCGCAATACATTTTTGGAAAAAGAAATTACCAGCAATAAAAATCTTATCGGCATTAAATAACCCATTGAGGTTGATATGCTGTAAAACAAAACAAACTAAACCAATATATACTGAGATAGATGGATGGATAGATAGATAGATAGATAGATAGATAGATAGATAGATAGATAGATAGATAGATAAAAAAAATATTACCAGCAATAAAATCCTGTCGGCATTAAATAACCCATTCAGATTGGTGTGCCGTAAAATAAACCAAACCAAACCAATGTATACTAATATAGATAGATAGATAGACAAAAAAAATATTAGCAGCAATAAAAATCTTGTCGTTATTAAATAACCCATTGATGTTGATATGCCATAAAAACAAAAACAAACCAATATATACTGAGATAGATAGATAGATAGATAGATAGATAAAATAATATGACCAGCAATAAAAATCCTGTGGGCATTAAATAACTCAATGAGGTTGATATGCCGTAAAACAAAACAAACCAAACCAAAAAGCAGAGCTTTAATGCAAAACAGTGTATTTCGAATTTTAAGCAAGTGGAAATATTAGGCCTGATATATACAGGGTGATCCGAAAGTCTTGTCACACCTATATAATATAAATTTCTATTTCAGATGGCTGACCCGAGCTCATACAGATGCTTATAAGTTTCACGATAATGAATAAAATAAAACAGTGTACTCTAATTTGCATTAGCGACGAGCTGATTATTGACAAACCGTCATGGAGGCGCCATATTCCCATTAAAATCTTTTATCTCGATCAACTTTGGAATTATTTTGAAAACATAGACACATTTGTAATTATTCACAAATAAAAGCGTAATGTGTAATATCTAATCTTGTATATGGCATGGATTGCTGGAAAAAATACTTTCTCACAGATGAAGAATTGGCTTCGAGTGACAGGAATGTTCTTTTACAGATTAATGCTGACGAATATGGAGTAACGAGGAAGTCTAGGGGAAAAATTGGAACCGTAAGGAAACTGACTATTTACAGTCAGCAAGAGAAAGCTGAAATCTACGGGACGCATAAAGAGGAAAGAAGGCCCAGAGAATTTAAAACTAACAAGACATTATGAAGGCGAGCTCAGCAGGGAGAAAAGGCGAGTAACCACCATAGCGAGTTTGAGTGAATGGATGGTAGAACAGAGAAAAAGAGGGAGGGTAAAAGTTCAAAACGACAGGAAGCTGTAAAGAGCTATGATCGCCCATGTCATAGAGAGTTATGGCTCATAAAATCAGAAGAATGCCCCTAGTGATGCTCAACCTGTGCCGCGCCAGAAAATGTTTCTCCCCTGAATCGATCCTTCAGATCTACAAATCAACCATTCGCCCTTGCATGGAGTATTGCTGCCATATATGGTCTGGAGCCCCTTCTGTTTGCCTCGGGGTTCTTGATAAGATCCAACGACGGATATGCAATGTAATTGGCACTGATCTGGCATCTCGTCTGCAGTCGCACTCTCACAGACGTGCCGTCGCCTCTCTCTGTCTTTTTTACAAATACTTTCATGGTCATTGCTCTGATGAGCTGCTTTTGCTCGTTCCCAGACTTCATGAATTCAAGCGTCCTATGAGGCTGGCATGTCGCTCTTACCCTTTCACTGTTGAAAATGTTAAATGTAGCCGTCTTTTCTACTCCAATAGCTTCATATCTCGCACCACTCGCCTGTGGAACTCACTTTCCTTTTCCCGTTTCCCTGATAGCTATAATCTCCAACTATTCAAATGTAATGTCAATCGACATCTCCAGTTGCCTTGATCTATCCACTATCCTTCTCCTCATCATTTCCTCTATCACTCCTATCTGCTCTCAGTTCAAATCTTCTGTAACCACTTGAGTGCTAGCGGCTTCCCGCCTTGCTTGGAGGGAAATGCTTAAAAAAAAAAAAGAAGAAATATCAACTGTCTTTTAAGCGTTGCCAGTGTCTCTAAAACTTCGTCATTGCCACATGTTCAGTGTATGGTAGTCTCAGCATCCTTCTGTAGAACCACATTTCTGTTGCTTTAAATCTCTTAATAAAGACTGAGAAGATACATTTGTTCATTTTTCAAATTATATTTTTCTTGTATGCGGACAAGAATTTTCTTTCTTTGAATATAGAAACTGTTCAAATCCTTCGACGGCATTAAGTCCAAAAAGAAAATACTTTCTAGTATACAAGAAAATATAATTTTAATAAATTACAAATCATATATATCTTGAATATACAGGGTGGTCCGAAAGTCTTATCACCCTCAGCCTTTATCCCAATCTGTATGAACTCGTGTCAGCCATCTGAAATAGGTGTGACAAGTCTTTCGGACCAGCCTGTATATATCATGCCTAATATTCCTTGCCAAGTTTTAAGCGCGTGTTATAGATTGGGAAATATAGTAATCGAGTACATTTTGTTTTCAAATAAATTCCAAATCGTATGTATCAATCGAATATACAGGGTGATTCGAATGTCTTGTCAACCTAGCCCTCTCTTTTAACATGTCGGAGGTCGTGTCAGCCATCTAAAATAGAAAATTACATTATGACAAGACTTTCGGACCACACTGTAAAACAAAAATGTCAATCTTTTTTTAACAAAACATGTACTCGCAAGCACGCACACACGTACACACATATAGATATACACGCATTTAGGCATGTAATTAAATAAATTACACACATTATGTCTGCTTAGTTTTAGCATAATCCGTTCATATTCACGGATATTTTTCCATGTATTACAATTAAATAAGGCAAGGAATGCACTGTAACAGTGAAAATCCCTTTACTTCCCAAGTACTTTCCATCTTTTTCTGAAATCATCATCAGGAGTCCAACTAGTAAGGCAAAACCTATCCATTACGGATTTTTTTTCTTTTGCGTTAAAATGCAACGGCTGACAGTTATGCTTTAGCGTTCATTAGAACGTGAAAAATTATCCATTATGGAATTTTTTTCCTTTTATGTTGGTATGTCGTGGTCGACTGCGCATTAAAGCGTGAATAATGTTCTTTTTATAAGCATTTTAGGACATTATTATTGTATTCGTAGCTGATTCTATTCAGCGTCGGCTTCAATTTTTTAAAGAAGATTGCTTCGAGGATCTGTAATTTTAATTTGTTATTTTCTTGGTGTAGAATAGTTGTGTTATCAATCAGTATTGTTCTATACTGTCAATGTGGAAAGTGATGTTGATATAAATGTCTTGCAATGGACGAATGGTAAGACATGTGTAGAGTTAGACGTCTTTACAATGTAGTTGTCGTATATCCAACATATATATTTGTTTTATTGTTGGCGATAGATTCTCATAAGAGACATTTGAATTGATATACAATGTTGGTTTTACGTGATTCATCAGTTGCTGGGGAGGAGTTATTGCAAATAATTAACTTGGTTGTATTGTATTTTGTATAATATATGATTTATTTAATATTTTTATTAGGATCCATGATATATATATATATATATATATATATATATATATATATATATATATATATATATATATATATATATATATATATATATATATATATATATATATATATATATATATATATATATATATATATATATATATATATATATATATATATATATATATATATATATATATATATATAATGGATAGTAATGGATAGCGGCTTGGATTGAGGAATCGGAGAGCCGAGTTCGAATTCCAGTCGAATCCATTACATTCACTAACGTGTTAATACCCTTGGGAAAGGTGTGAATCCTCTTCTGCTACCTCTAGCTATGGGTAAATAGCAGGACAGACTGGATTCTATAGCCTTCCGTGGCAACTGGTCTAGGAGAAGGACAACTCTGAATTCAAAACCTGCGGAGTGTCGGTTGGGGACCCTGTGGCACGTAGTACACCAGGTCTCTGTATTCGTCCCTTCAAAAAGTCTGGATGGTTCTGCACAAAACCTTCACCATTATAACCAAATCTCATGAGTTAGTGTCGGGCTGTCAGTTTCCTAGGAACTGATCGAATTCGACGGGAGAATCGAGCGAGAGCGAGTATATATACACACACACACACACACACAAACACACACACAAACACACACACATATATATATGTGTATGTATGTGTGTGTGTGTGTGTTTGTGTGTATGTATGACGAGATAAGAATTTTATATGTAAAACATTGATAGGCAATACATTCTCTGAATTGGTTTACTAATGCTATTTTAAAGTCATGTTTATTTTTAGTTGAAGTTAAAGTATGAAACCATGTCGTCTGTTCTAGGATCATTGGAAATTAATTGAATATTGCAGTTGGCCCCGAAGGATAAATAAACTTGGAATACAAGCGGAAGAATTGATTTGGTACCTACGAGATGTAATTTCATCGGCTAATTCTGAAAATGCCTTGGAAAGAACATGTGAGCCACGACGTAGTTTAAATAAAGTATGAACGACAAAGACACTGATGCCTCTTAGTTTTGTTCTCTGTTTTTGTCGTCTGTCAACCCTCCCCCGTGTGCTATCATAGGAGTGTCATTTGCACATATGTTAGGAGCCACGAGCCTCTATTCTACTCGGGTTAACTAACCCTTTGAACCCTGACCACCGCTTTACCAGTGACAGAGAAAAATGACGTAATGCACAGCCACCCTTTGAACAATGGCAGAGAAAAATGCCTTAATTCCCAGATACCGGTTGAATAGTGGGTAAACACTTGTAACTATTTTTATATCTACAGTGAAACATTACATACCAATTTCTTCCGAATTTTGACTTAGGAATTCAGAAGGGTTAAAATTGTTCAGGAACACAGGGACCAAAGGGTTAAGTATCAACAGGTGTCCAGTATGCATGATTTTTACATGATGCCATTGCATATCCCAAAATGAGATCTGTTAGTTTCTGCAACTGACCACACCCAACATCCTACAGTCTTTACTTTGACCCTGGCACAGGTAGATTTCGGGTGCTATGCTTTGCCAAAGCGCAATCTGTGATTTGTTCTAAGGGCCACACTGAACCTGTCCTGCAATTTAACACATAGATGATGGGAGAAGAGATGGATTTATTCCTTTCCAAAGTTTACACGTAAGTCATTGTGACGAACTCAACTGGAATTCGAACACAACTCTCCGATTTCGCATTCAAAGACGCTATCCATTGCACCATCCACACATCTCCCCAGAAAGACACAGCTGGAATTATTTGGGAATATAATGTTCGAAGAATTAAACCTTTGCATGACATACCAAATGTAAGAGAAGCAAGATGAACAAAAATTAACCTATTTAATAAGTTTATGTAAATAAATGTCTGAATAAGTAAAAAAGGTCGATGGGTAATAGTTCTAAAGACTCTTGGAGTAACGAAAAATAAGAGAACTGTCAAAAGACACGATCGCCTAAGTCTTGATGCGTCATGGAATAAACATATACAGTAGAATTCCTGTCAACCAGACTAAGAAGGCCTTCCGGATATGGGGAATTGGTTACAAAGTCCGGATATAAGGGGTTATATTTAGATTAAAATAAAAGAACTGAAATCAGGTTGAACATTTATTTTCAATGTTTTATAGTAAACAAAATAAGCTAATGGTGAGTGAAATATAACGGAATTGATTTTAAGGAAAAAGAAATAAATTCTGTTATGTTAATGAAAATTCATTAAATTAAGTATGCCACGTATGCAAAACAAATAATGTAACGAGGATTTTTTAATCGCTGTTGCATGATGATTTTTTTCTCTTCTAATGTCATTCTCAAATATTTCCGCATTTCGTTCTTGAAATGTTTTAAACGAAAGACACTTTTTAACTTTGCGTGTCTTATTGCAACGACATAGCTGAATGTTGACTTTCTTTCCATAAAACTGACAAATTTTTCAATAGCTTTTTCAATTTCAGTCCAGGTTTCGTCACAATCATGCATCTCGTCGCTATCTTGTTTCAGATGTGTCTCGTTGTCATCCTTTCCTCTTATTCCCATCGTCTTTTGCACCAATACAAGCCATTAAGGTGAAATAAGCATAAGCAATTATCCAAAGTAAATCTCCTGAATAAACAGAAAATTCAAATCAGTTACATATCACCCAAATAGTTAAAATATACACATCAAAATAATGTCCGGATATGTGGGATTCCGGATATGAAGCACTCCGGATATGAGGGATTTCGGATCAGAGGGATTCTGAATATGAGAGATTCTGGATATGAGATACTCTACTGTATATTAATGGTTAATGTGTTCATAACAAATATTATTATTTATTACATGCTGAAAAGGTAGAGCGTCAGTTCTTATCTTTGCTAAATAATGCATTCAGATCTATAACTCTTAAGATGAAATCGACTATAAGCACACGTTTTCGTTTAGGTGAAAATACATTCATATTTCAATGACAGATTTTGTGCCTATATTTAACTCGAGAATTACGATTAAATTATCATTTTTTTTCCAGTAAATCTTGTTCCGCGTCTCGCGAGATGACATCTACTTATTTAAAGAACAATTTCCTTTAAGCTATAAATTATGCACAAAAGAAAGCAAAAAAACCCCAAAAAACAACAAAAAAAAACTACTTTCAGCTAGTGTCGATGTGACCACTTTACAAATTAATAACCGAACGTCTAGGTTCGCTGATACTGTCAGATAATTATACCCCACTCTTTTCCTTTGGTGCCAGAATTCGAAAAACTACATTTAAGCGTACTTGTAAAATGGTAAAAAGATTACTATTCCTTGTATTGGCCACACGTATTTGGCGAAATGCCTAGACAAAACTCCAAAGGACAAAGTTTGTATGGACGTCCGCTTCCTACAAACCGTTTGCCTGGCTGTGTCAGCCGGACATAAAATGATCAATATTTTATTGGAAAATGTTCGAAGATATCAGTAGTTGATCTCTAAATGTGAATGTTAATTTTATAGAATCAAATACTTTCAGATAAATCTGGAAGTTTTCTGAAAAGCGAAGCATTGCTCGATTTTCTCGGATTCGTTTAGCAGACTATTATTTCTGAAATTAAGTTTAATTCTCACAATTGATGACCATGTGTCAGAATCTGTTAACTTATGTGGCAGCAGTTAGTGAAACTGTTTTTGCAGAATCTCTCCAGAGATTAATCCTGCTTATGCCCTCCATACTTTGAGTTCTTTTACCAAAATAACTTAGGTTTAACAAATATGTCACAGGGTAGCTTGTCCAAGAGTTTTTTTTGCCTCTGTGAGAGTGAATTCGATCTTTACGCTCGGTATATCACACTTTTTAATAGACCCTACTTAATAAATGCTGTTAGAAAGTCACGTGGGTAATCGATATGTCGTCCCTATTCCGGATTGCTCTAAATTTAGGGAATATCTACAACAAAGAGCAATATATGGAGGGTGTTTACGGTTAATGGCAAATCGTGCTCGAACCTCAGTCTTTATATTTACAGAAGGAACTGGAAGTATATATTGCATGCATTCCTCTATTTGTCTCATCCATGAAGTAACTATGACATCTGACCGCCCCTTTTTCCAGTTGACGTTCTCCACGGTATTCGAGTGTTTTAAATTTGAGTTAAATTTCATAGTTGAATCGTTCATCATCCTGATTACAAAGAATCTTAATATTTATCAGACATCGAGTGTTTTTCTTATGTTTTCTATCCTCTGCTGCTACTGGTCATTTACTCATGATTTTGGGGGTAGACCCCATCCCCTCCTACCTGTTTCCACTCCTTCGTCTTAGTATACTAGAATGTCAGTTAACATAGCATTGTCTAAAATTCTTTGGACCGCCAATCATCTTTCCATATAACATATGTGTGTTGGTTTTCTGATATAACTTAACTGGAAGTCTACACCAAGACTGATTTTCTTATTGTAAAGTCTTTTCAGAGGTAGTTGAATTGTTGAATTTCTAATGGACATTTCGACTAAGTTAAAACTTAATACATCTATTTTTTAAATAAGACTAGACATGTTTTCGTATCGTCCAGCTCATAATACTCCCCCTTGAACAGGAGTAGAGGCTCATCACCTGTTTTCTGTTAAGGAAGGGGTTCCTCGTTCCTTTCCATCTCTCAGGCTTTATTAGTGATTGAGGCATGAATTTTTCGTGATATGTGTTGGTGGTGGCAACGACTCTTCATTCTGAGAGTACCGGGTTGGTAGTTTTCTTGTTGCTACTCCTTCATGGTAGTTAGGAGCACGACTTTTGCATAGCGTCTTGAGGGGCTGTTCTGATCAACAGTCACATAATATCAGGGTTCTTCCAGTACCATGTCGTGAATGGAAGGGGGTCCCTGTAAACAGCTTCAGTAGGCAACCCCGAGACCACATTATGTTTCAGGCTGTACCAGCTCTCTTCCTGCACTTGTTACTTTTGACGACCCTATGGTTTCCCTTAACAAATAAAACATCATGACACAAATAACCAAAGATATAGACCTAAACCAGCTCAACAAAAAACACCCAAACCCTTTAAACTTTTTGTCTGCAACATTCGTGGTATTCTTACCATCTTCTGCAGTGTGGAATCGTTCCTCTTTGAAAAGTCTCCGGATATCATAGTTCCCGCCTTCAATAGTCAAACAGATACCAAATTCGATTAACCGCAGGATTCCGACAATTCTTCCAAGGAAAGCATATTTAACGAAGCTAAGAAATACTACGAAACAGCCCTAAAAGGTAGTGGATTCCAGCAACACGCACATACTCTCCACAGAGCACAAAAAAAGCCAACAGGAAGAGAAATATCATATGGCTCAACCCACCGTACAGCAAAAACGTAAAAACAAACGTAGGTAAAATATTCTTCAAACTTTTAAACAAACACTTCCCGGAATCAAGCACTCTGCAAGACCTGCAATCATTGCTTGGAGGAAAAAATAGCTATCATTAATAAATAAACGATCAGAGCTCATCTCAAAATGCAGACATGAAAACAAATTTTTGCTACGTTACTTAAAAATCGATAACTGAAAGAATAAATAAAATAAACAAAATAATATAAAAAACATGTAAAATAAATTAAACCAAGCAAATAATAAACAAATTAACAAAACACTCCCGTTAGAATAGACGAAACAGAACAAATAAAAATAGAAAATAAATACATAATATACGAGTAAAAATAATCAACCCAAATAAATAAATAAAGTAAACAATAAACAAATTAACAAACCAATCCTGCCAAAATAACCGTTAGAACAGAATACAACAATTAATCCACAAACTGGACGATAAAACAGCTATAACTGCTATATAACGAAAAAAAACTACTACGGTACTCAAAAATCGAAAACCGAATAGAGTAAATAAACATAGACAAAATAGATAATAAATAAGAAAATAAGCAAAAAATAAGAAAAAACAAGTAGAAATTAATCCAAATAAATAAATAAATGAACAAATTAACAAATCGCTCCCGCTAAAATAACTGTTAGAACTGATAAAAATAAACATAAATAAGCAAAAACAAGTAAAAATAATCAATCCAAATAAATAAATAAAATAATAAACAAATTAAAAACTGACCCCCGCCAAAATAGCAGTATAGACTATGGTAATCAATCCAGAAATTGAACGAATAAACAGCTTTATCTTTTCAGACCAAATCAAACTATTAAATAAGCAACCTAAGCAAATCCTTCCAACAAAAAATTTACTACGAAAACAGAAACGAATAAATAAATATATAAAATAAAGGAAAATAAAAAATAAATAAAAGAAATTAACCCAAATAAATAAATAAATAAATAAATAAACAAACCACTGCCGCCACAATAACCGCCAGAATTGATTACTCACAATGCACCACTGACACATATATACAAATAGTCGAGAAAAAATCTAACACTAGCGGCCTGACGATTGCGTCTAGCATCAAACAGCCTGTGGGCTCTGAGTATTGAAATCAATGTTCACTTTTATATTTACATGCGCTCTATCTCTGATTTTGAGCGCTTTTAAAACGATATTTCATCATATACATTTTTTTGTTTCCAGCTTACTTTTATGTCGGACAATGTTTACAGTAAACATCTAAATAGAAGCGCTGGCAACTTAAAGGCAGCAGTGGACTAGATAGTTTCGTCATCCATTTACCCCGTAGAAATAAACTCACCCAGATGACGTATGCGTGACGTTATATGCAAATCGATAGTGTAGCTGTAACAGCTATGGTATATGGATAGGTTTTAACACTAATTGAAGACAATGCGCTTGTTAAAACAAACAGTATAGGTTTTCCCGGGCAACACTAGAAAGTTACATTTTATTCTGGGCAAATATCAGCAGTAAGTGCAAACTACAGACACAAATCGGTAAGGCAAGAACGTGATCGTCGGCGACTGGCAAGGATAGTAAAAACCTCAACGAAAGGGAAGACACCATCAAATCCCATTCCAGTTCAATCTTCGTGTCGCTCCAGCCGCCAGTTAATACATTCTACAGACTTGCATTCCTGCGAGTTTTATAATCGCTGACCAACATATGTTATTATTGTTACAGCATCGGTTACTAAGCCCCAGTCAATATATTCATGCTTTTTCGCTTCTTTCGACAGATGGTGGAGTTCGTGAGCGGAGGAGACCATAAAAGATAATGGATCAGGATTATCATCAGAGGGATGCGCAAGATAGGCGTGGCTCCAATTGTGTACAATTTGTTGTGTTGGTGTTTATAAAAGGTGTAATCTTGTTGCAGATTATTTTCACTCCTGCATACCGGCCACGTTACGTAGTGGAGAGGTTTTGTACCAAGTTAACCCAACTTCCTCATTATCTGCGGATGGAACTAAATTGTCCCCAGGAACATTTTTGGTTTACTCATAGCTAGTTCATTGAGCATTGAAAATCAATGGCGCATTCTAACCGTAGCTGTTTTCATTAAATCTTTTGTTTCCTGACAAAACAAAATAAACTCAGCTATGTATATTCCTAGAATGTACCCAGATAGATATACCCCTTAAAGGTTCCAGCTGAAAGGAGCTACAAATTACGAGGCAACAGAATTTACTTTTTTAGTCACTTCAATCTATCTATTCATGTCCTTGAGGCTAACGATATCTATCTATCTAGTGAGCTAGCTATCTATAAGCTATATAATTTATTATGGCTGAGAGACTATGTGAAATTAAGATGAGAAGAAAGAAGGAAGAAGGAAAATGAAAGAAGAGAAAAGAAAAGAAGAATGAAGGTTAGAAGAATTCTGTTTTCCCTTTTCTCGCGAATGTGACCAATTTTCGAAAACTGATGCCTGGTATTTTTTTTTTCTGGTTTTCTGGGCAGAACAAATGGCTTTCTGAGAAAAAATGTCTGATGAATGTATTCAGACACTTGCAAGAGGAGAGAAATGATGGAAGAAGAATGACGCAGTCTATTGGATTTTATTGTGGAATGACACTCTGCCGTGGAATAATCGAGTTGAGAATGATTGGCAGGAATGGATAAAATTAGAAGTAAGGAATTGGAGTCGGAAGAATGGAAAAGTTGGTATGAATTAAAGAACAATTTGAGGCATGAAAATGATTGCGGATTGAAAGGAAAGCCAAAAGAGAGATAGGCAAACCCACGTAAAAGAAGAAAAAAGAGATTTAGAAGAAAGTATGAGGAGGAAATAAAGACAAATAAAGAGAAAAGGAAAGACAAGATGAAAGAAGAAATAAAGAATAAAAGGAAATAAAGAAATAGAAGGAGAAAAAGAAAACTTGGAAAATGGAAAAAGAAATGCGAGTAAAAAGTGAAGAAAAAAGAAGAAAATTAAGAAGAATAAAACGGGTAAAAATTTAAGGACAAAGAATGAAACAAAAATTAACTAAGAAAGAAAACCGAATGTATAAAACTCCAGATGAAAACACTGATATGAAACAAAGAAAAGGTGAAAGACAAAGAAGAAACGAACACAATGAAAAAACTGGGAAAGGTAGAAATAAGCTTGTGGTTAAAATAAAGCACGTAAGAAAAAACGAAGGAATGAAGGAAAGAATGAATGAAAAGAAGAAAGAAAAAAAAACTAAGAAAGAAGAAATAAAAACACTATGTATAAAAGACGAGATGAAATCAATAGTAAAAACAAGATATAAGAGAAAAAATGAAGAAATGAAGACAGTGAAAGAAAACATGGAAAGTAAATGGGAAATATAGAAATAAGATGAGGGTTGAAAGAAAGAAAGAAAGATAGAAAGAAAGAAAGAAAGAAAGAAAGATAGAAAGAAAGAAAGAAAGAAAGATAGAAAGAAAGAAAGAAAGAAAGAAAGATAGAAAGAAAAATAGAAAGATAGAAAGAAAGAAAAAACGAAAGATAGATAGAAAGAAAGATAGAAACAAAGAAAGATAGAAAGAAAGATATATAGAAAGAAAGATAGAAAGAAAGAAAGACAGAAAAATAGAAAGAAAGACAGAAAGATGGAAAGAAAGATAGAAAGAAAGACAGAAATATGGAAAGAAAGAAACATAGAAAGATAGAAATAAAGAAAGATAGAAAGAAAGACAGAAAGATAGAATGAAAGACAGAAAGATAGAAAGAAAGACAGAAATATAGAAAGAAAGAAAGAAAGATAGAAAGAAGAAAGGCAGAAAGATACAAAGAAAGAAAGATAGAAAGAAAGATGGAAAGAAAGAAAGATAGAAAGAAACAAAAAAGAAAGATGGAAAGAAAGAAAGATAGAAAGAAAAAAGAAAGATAGAAAGAAAGACAGAAAGATAGAAAGAAAAATGGAAAGACAGAAAGATAGAAAGAAAGAACGATAGAAAGAAAGAAAAAAAGACAGATAGAAAGAAAGAAAGAAAGGAACATAGAAAGAAAGAAAGATAGAAAGAAAGGTACAAAGAAAGAAAGATACAAAGAAAGAAAGATAGAAATAACGAAAGAAAGATAGATAGAAAGAAAGAAAGATAGAAAGAAAAAAAGAAAGATAGAAAGAAAGAAAGAAAGGAACATAGAAAGAAAGAAAGAAAGAAAGGTACAAAGAAAGAAAGAAAGTTAGAAAGAATGAAAGAAAGAAAGAAAGATAGAACGATAGAAAGAAAGAATGATAGAAAGAAAGAAAGATAGAACGATAGAAAGAAAGAATGATAGAAAGAAAGAAAGATAGAAAGAAAGAATGAAGAAAAGATATGGAAAAATGGTTAAAAAAAAGATTTGAAGAAATTATATCCACGAATGTCTATTGAAAATTGATAAAATATTAAAAAATTTAAAATGATAAAAACTATGAGCCAAATTATGACCGAGTATGTCGTTCTTAATGTTTTTATTAGTTTTATCATTTGAATTATTTGAATTTTAATCGGTTTTCATTGCTGTAGCGTGATTTCTATCAAGCTCAGCTTACAGGCTATTGGTAAAGAAGAGTTTGATCATCACTAGGTGACCCATTATAATCTTCCTGTGCCAAACGTTTTCCGTAGAACTTTTGTTAGTAAGATCGTTTGTGGGGCTAATTCGCTCGTCTATCAGGTTTTTCATGAATAGAATTTTCATGAAAGGCAAAAATATTCATCCCAGATGAAAACGAAACTTCAATCGACAGAGCTGTGATGTGATACTGCCAATGAATGTTGACGATATCATGGATAATACATGCGATGGAATTTTAAAGAGATTAAGAACAACATTGAAATTGATGCTAAGAATCAGAAAGAAAGAAAGATCGCAAATCTCCGGGTCACATAATGAAGAAAGAAGGCTTGGAGTAATTAATACTCACAGGGGATATTCAAGCCAAAACAAGTAGGTGGAAATAACGAATTACCTGTTTAAAGAATTTAATCGGATGTATTGTTGAATTTCCTACAATCCTGATGTGCCTTCTCATGCACACTTAGGCTTATATCAATGCTTATTGGGGATATAACTCACTCCAGACCACAAATATAACTAGTATCTTCATCTCATCACTAGAAATGCTGGAAGAATAAACAGTTGCTTGTATAGCGCCCTCCGCAATAACTAAGCTCTGTTGCCTTTATCTATCTTTACAGAAGTCAGATCAGACGACGAAGAGAATATTACTACCATACTGGGATGGTACTGTTCCATCTAACTTTGATACTATCCAAAGGCGATTACGAGGCCTTGTGGGTGATGAATTACTTCCAGCCCTGCAAACCTTAACCCACAGACGAAATGTTGCAAGCCTTTCGCTATTCTATCGCTATTATTATCGAAAGTGCTCAGACGAGCTACATTCCTTAGTTCCGCCAGTTCAGATCTAGTAGGTGCCAATGCCATGCTCACTGTGGTGGATAATCCTCATTCCCTTAGCGTTCCTTTGTTAAGGACTAAATTCAACTCAGACAGATTCTTCTACAGAACTTTTCCTTTGTCGAACAGACTTCCGAGAGGATGCTTTCTGAACAACTACAACCTGTTGAAGTCTAGGGTATATCGATATCTATTTTACATATCCTCAAAATATGCGTGTCTTATTTCCGCCATCTCTCTCCCTTACATCAATCTCACTCAGTAATCATCTACCTTGAGTGGCTCTTGGGCACTGTATTTGTGAATTAAATTACCGAAAAATCCGTAGGAAGAAGTCTGGTAAAATGGTAAGCCGAAAGATTTAAATAACGAAACAAGAATAAAGGAAATTTTTTGGTTTGGTTTGTTTTGTTTTAAGGCATATCAACATCTCAATGGGTCATTTAATGCCGACAACTTTTTTTTTCTTGGTAATATTTTTGTTTTGTCAAAAATCTATTTCTGTTAATATTTTTTTCTCAAAAATGTATAGCTGGTAATATTATTTTTCCAAAAACGTATAGCTGGTAATATTATTTTTTCAAAAACGTATAGCTTGTAATATTTTTCAAAAACTTATAGCTGGTAATATTTTTCGAAAACTTATAGCTGGTAATATTTTTTTCTCAAAAACGTACAGCCGGCAACATTATTTTTTTCAAAAACGTATTATCAGAGGCCTTGCTGTTGACGTAGTTTATCGTCATACTCAGGACACAAAGGAAATTGTGGAGAACCATGAATGCCTGGAAGGGACAATGCATATAGAAGTAAAACAATGTATGTAGAAAGGTAAACTGCTTCGGAAGAAAAGAAATAATTGATCGATATTGATAAATGAAGTAAAATTAAGATGCCATTTGTTGGAAGGAGAGCCACAGCCACGCGCCTTTCTTGATGTCGAATTTGGCAAGTTGCCATCGTCCTGAGAAATTGAAAACGCAGCCATAAAAGTAACACAACCAAGTGGATAGATTTCTCTCGGTTCAGTCGAGCATAAAACTCTCGAACGATGACAAAATAAAGGCGCTGTCGTTGAATAATATAAATGATTTTAAAAGAAATCCTTCTGGCCGATAACAAAGATGGCCTTTTTGAAACTGAAATTCTTCTCGGCATAGTGCTAAACAGATGTAAATGAATAAGAAAATGCATTCGTCTTCAATAACGGAATCGATGTGTCATTTGAATTATGACAAAATAACTTTTTATGAGCTAAAGTTCACTTAATACAAGGCTCGAGAAGCACTGAAAGCAGAGGGTTATTATTAAAATTCTTATGGCCGTCAGATGCGTAATACGAATGAAACAGAAGGCGGTAGACACTGATTTTTATGAGGATAAGTAGGATAGATAATTTTTATGAGGATAAGTAGGATAAATACTTATCTCGAAGAGGTTAAGATTGTTGCGTTCAGAGAATTAGTTTATCCAGTAGTTAGTTTCATAAAGTAATTGCTCTTTTGAAAAGGCTGTCTGATGTGAAATTTGGACTACGGAGGAAATGAGGGTGATTCGACTCGGTGGAAGTAGAATACCATTTTTTGTTGTAAATATCTGAACTGGTGGAACTAAAGAATGGAGCTCATTTGAACATTTTCCATGGAAATAGTGATAGGGTAGAGATAGACTTACAATGTTTTGTCTGTGGTAAAGTGAATTAGGAGGGAAAATATGTCTCCCGTCACAAGACTCCGTAAAGCCTTGTGTTGTAGCATACATACGGATGATAATGGTTATGTCCCCATTCAAATAAATCCAGTAGTAAATACTGTATGTTGGTCTGCAGTTGGAGATTCGTCTCCAGCTATGCTGGTCAAACTCTCTGCGTCCGAGTAGAGAGGATCCCCAGACGACGCTATGTCGAAGAGCAGAGTCTCATCTCGGGAAATAGCGACATAACATCGTTTTAGACGTGGTCTACGGGGAATTCTTTTTGCCTTGGCCACATCTGACCGCGTTGGTAGATATCCTGCAGTTGGAGATTCATTGTGGAAATTACTTGACTCACTTCTAGCAGTTGACTACTTCTACGCGCCGCTGGCGAATCTTATATGTGCTGTTCTTGTCCTAAGTATTATCGTTTATTACCAACCTTCGTGTGATTATTTTATTCAGTAAACTTCTCTAGGTTTTAACACATTGTAAATAAATTAGAGTTCAGCTTTCGAACTGTTTATCTGTGTTAGTTAGACAAGAAACAGTACTTTCAGTATAACTTGACCATAAGCTCTGTAGGCTGAGTTAAGCGTGTTCAAAGGTGGAATGTTTGGAGCATTCAGGAAATATAGAACTGAGACGACATTGCAAACCTTTGCAAGACGATGCCCTTTTGTCGATGATGCAAACAGAATTGCATTGTTACTCCTGTGTTTAGTTTAGGTAAAACATTTCCTTGTGATAAAAATAAATATTTTTCATCTTCTTTTATGTAGCGTCTCTTTTCAGGACAAGAGCTATCATGGCTCTGCACAACTCTATGTCATGTTTTGCTCTACACCATTTTTGAGATTTTGCATCAATTATGTCCCTGCTCTGCATGCCATTCGCCCAAACACATTAGCCAAATTACTTGCTGTATCCGTTTATCTCTTTGAATATCATCCGTTATTATTAAACTTCCCAGACCGTTCATGCTCATAACAGTCACTCCCTGATTTTAAGTATACATGTCTTTCGAGTAACCATTTTCTTCAGAACATCTTCGTCTCTTGTGAATTCTGTCTATGTTATTGTCAGCAACCTTCTTTATAACAAAATCTCTTTTACTTCTGGTTTCTTCTTCATCTGTGAGAAAATTGTCAAGCATTCACTGCAATAGAGAAGGATATTTATGATACACGAGTACAGCATTCTACTAAATTTTATGTCTTTTAATTTCCTGATTCCATAGTAATGCACTCGATACATTTGAAAGAGAAACATACCTCGTAACATGACATGTTGTCCGTTTTCCTTACTGTTTGTTAAAATTGACTAAAAGTTTTCAATTTGTATCTGAAGATTACCATGCACATGAAACTCTGAGTTGTACTAAATGGCGAGGAACACATTTATAATTAGTATAACTCACCACTCACTGTGCGTTACACACACACACACACACGCGCGCGCGCGCGCACACACACACACACACACACACACACACACATATATATATATATATATATATATATATATATACACAGTTACATTGGAACATGGAAGATACCCTGACATATATATATATATATATATATATATATATATATATATATATATATATATATATATATATATATATCACAGCAAATAAACAAAAAGTGTCTCCATATCGGATAGTCTATGTCATGCTGATCTGTATGCAGCTATCATCAGCCCCTAAGTGTCTCTCTCGAAGCATTGTTTTAAATTTATTTTCAATGTCAGTACTCCTCTTGTTAATCAGAAGAGACTTGTGTTAGCGACTGGTGGAGGGCGTAAGGTATCTTATCCCGGGGTTGGAGTTTATTTATGGATAGAGCCATTCGTTGTTTGCAGCTAAATATTGGTTCGTACTATTTGGCGTTTCTTATACAAACCCCAAGTGTGTTTTCCTGGGATTCACAGTAAATTGTTTTTATACTACAAGGGTCCAATATTATTACGTGATGGGGAATTTAAACTTAAGCCCGTTAAGATTAATGTAAATTAGTTGAATGATAGTATTATAGATTGTGGGTTTTAGCATAGTACCCAATGGAATAATTCATGTATTCCAACATACTTATATGCGTAAATATCTTCACGCATAAATATATCTATCTATATACATTTACATATATATATGCCACTATACGTACACATACACCCCCACATATATACACATGTAATCCTACGTAAATTTGAATCTATTTCTATGTCTACATTTCGTAATTAGTTCTCTCCGTTGATTTAATAGTCTGCATTGATCTTTATATTTTATTATCCTGATTTTTATAGATTCTATAGATACAAATATTTAAGTAAATCCTCTGTTTATAATAAACAGTATTAAACAACATATACCGGCCTGAATGTCCGAGAAATGTTCATAGAAAATATTCATCCTCCGACAGGAATCGAATCTGTATCCTATACGGAACCGTCATATAGCCTGACGTGACTTTAACCGATTGGGCCACAGAGGAGCGTTCGGTTAGCAAGGTCGATATTTGTGTCTTTAAAGTACAATCTTCCATGATTCCCTGACGTACATTTATATCTGCTCATGGCGTATCCAAATGTAACCAAATGACGTCACACATTATGAAATGGACCAAGTCACGTCAGGCTAAATGACGGTTCCGTATAGGATACAGGTTCGATTCCTGTCGGAGGACGCATATTTTCTATGAAATTTTCTCGGACATTCAGGCCCATAAATGTTGTTTAATACTGTTTATTATAAACAGAGCATTTACTTAAATATATGTATCTATAAAAAAAGAATGTATAAACATAAAAATGTATTAAATTAATTGTCGGACTTTGTCCATTTCATAATGTGTGACGTCATTTGTTTATTATATATATATATATATATATATATATATATATATATATATATATATATA
>OZ038488.1:108619248-108621748 GCA_964036315.1 Acanthosepion esculentum
AATCCCAAGCACCAAGCAGGACAAATGTAGCTACGGACGATGCTATCAAATCTACGTACAGACTTTTCGGTAGACATCTCGTAAACAAATTTTCGTAACGTTTATCGATTCAAAAACAAAAAAAAATACTTTAACTCAAGTCTGCTAGACAGTCGAAAATGAAATAAACGATCTCTTAAACACAGAGGGGAAGATAAAATAAAATGATGACTTCAAATTCTTTGGATTATTTGGGTAGAAAAAAGTTGTCCCTCTTAAGAGACGATCTTTTATTTGCATACATTTTTACATTATTGCCGATAAATCAGTCGATAAACCACTCGTTCTCTTAATAGATTAGCTTTTACTGGAGTTTTCTACGATTCGATTCGCCGATTGGTTTCCTTTTATACTTAAACGTTGACCCATTACCATCGCACAATTTACATTATTTGGAGAGTTATCCTCATCTTCAGTGCTATATTCACAAAGTTTCGCCCGTTGTACGCACCTGCCTTCTTCAGGTGAACGAACCGAACCCTTTATTTCGTCCAATTTCGGATCATTTGTTCTAGTTTTCCGAATGTCTCAGTTATTTCCCTTTAACTCCACTCTCCAAGTTTTGGTTCACCATTGCTGTGACCTGGTATTGAACTCACAACTCTTTGGGTCTAATCACTGGATCTAACCAACGTCTTTATCCACTGGGCCATGTGTCCTTAGACAACTTGTAGAGTTGAGCTAAAGGGAAACAACTGAGACACCAAGAAGAGACATGGAACGTGGAACTAGATCAATCTACCCCGATGGATGTAATATAGGGTTCGATTCCAATTTCCATTCACCTGAAGTAGGCAGAGTGTATAACGGCTGAAACGTTGTGAATATGGCAATGAAGATGAGGATAACAATCTGAGTAATGTAAATTATGCAAGTAATCATAATACTTCATCTCAGAGATATAGACAATCTTTATCATCAGTTCTTGTCTTTATTTAACCGACCATTCGGTCAACAAAATCTTTAGGCAGTTTACCCGCACTTTCCATCTGATTTTTTTGTTTTTTAAATGATTCATGAGTCACACATTCATCGAAAGCTTTGGAGACAATAATTGTCAAATCTATAAAACCTTCGTTGTGTAAACAAAAATAAAGTTTGCTGGTTTTTATATGTTCTGTTTATAATATAGTTATAAATATAAGTATATTATTAATCCAAAAGTGCCGCACGCTGGCATCGACCCCTCAAGTCCAATAACATCAGGAAGTCTCCTTCCTGACAAATCGACCATGGTGAGATCCAAACCCGAGTCTCATGCTCAGAATGCGAACTTTTTAAACACCCGGCTAGGCCCCTAAAAACCATACCACGCGTTAACGCAAGCATTGTGAGTGAAATTGGGTAGACGGAACCCTTGAGAGCCGTCGATAGCACGACGTCGCAAATCATCGTGGCCGAGATCTTGAGCGTGATGGCCTTTGTTCAAATTGTTGGTGACGCTGGACAACACTCTCTTTCCCAGAAACTGTAACTAAAGTCAGTTCAACAGTATAAGTCAGGGGTGGCCTCTGTGAACGTTGAATAAACACAAATGCGCCTGAGGAAGCCTCTGCAATAGGGATTGACTAGCCACCTAATGGCCAGCAATACTATATTGTTGATATGTGTGTATTTCTTGTCCACATTGTGGAAATGTATTGCCCCTCCCCGCCTTTTTCAGTCGCAATATCCATTTTGAGTTATATATAAACCAAACCAAACTAAACTAAATTATGAATTTAAACGTAGTGCCAGGTAGCCAGCAAGGACTCATCATTTTAAAGTTGAATTGGCTAGATTTAACCGTAAGTTCACACTGAATAAAACCTTGCGTTTAACTGACTTTATTGCCTTGTTTGGGGTGAAATAGTTAAAGTAAATGTTTCTATTCAATTAAAATCTTCTTCTTGCTCCCATATTGATAGGTGGCTAGTCAACCCCTATTGCAGGGGCTTCCTCAGGCGCATTTGTGTTTATTCAAGGTTCACAAAGGCCACCTCTGGCTTATACTGCAAAACACTAAGAAACTATAAAAATAGGTTTTAATACCAGAAATACTTTTTGTAAAGAATTATTACAGGCAATACATTATTACCAGCAATACATTTTTGAAAAAACTATTACCAGCAGTATATTTTCTGTGAAAAAAAATTACCAGCAGTACATTTTTGGGGGGAAAGTTACCACCAATACTTTTTTTTTTTTTTCAAATAATATTTCAAAGCAATACATTTAAAAAATATATTACCAGAAATACATTTTGAAAAAAAAAAAGATTATTACTGGCAATAGATTTTTGGAAAAATATTACAAGCAATACATTTTTGGGAAAAAATATTACCAGCAATAAAAAATCTTGTCGGCATTAAATAACCCATGTAGATTGATATGTTGTAAACCAAACCAAACTAAACTAAACATTCTTTTCGCATTCTATGTCCTAGAATTTTTAACTCTTTCTGAATATTATTATTAAACG
>OZ038488.1:108626748-108661748 GCA_964036315.1 Acanthosepion esculentum
CTAAGTGCTGACTTCTATGTTCACTTATATATATATATATATATATATATATATATATATATATATATATGTATGTATATATATATATATATATATATATATATATATATATATATATATATATACTATTTACATTATTCGGACTATTGTCCTCATCTTTGTCGCCATATGTATTACAACGTTTCGGCCATTGTACGCTCCGGCCTTCTTCAGATGGCTGTAATGTCGAACTGAACCATTTATTTCGCTCGCTCAGGTAGTTTGTTCCAGTTCCACGTACCATATTTAATGGCTGTCAGATATCTCCTGTTAATTCTCCTCTCCATGTTCTCCACCGCGTTAACCAGGTATTGAACTCAAACTCTTTGGGTTCTGTCACTGGATCTAACCAACGCGTTTATACACTGTGCAATGTGCCGTTTTATCAATATGATAGATGAGCAGCTATTAACGAAACCTGGTAAAGAAAAAAATTGAGCATAATGGATTTTTCTACGTCAAAACAAACAAAGCTGACACTGAGTTGAATTTGGGCGATTTAGCAAAAAATCGGTGCAAAATACGGCTCCATGCTAAAAGTCTAGCGCCGAATCAGCCAGCGCTTAAACAGTCGTATCAAAATAGCAGACCCCAAACAGATGTGCCCAATCATCCCATTACGTTCTGTAGCGCCAGTCTGTGAGATCTGAAGGATAATCTATTTTAAAACCGACAGGGTTCATACGTTGAAGTCATTTTTAATCATTGATATGTGAAAACGGTTTTATATAGCTGATTAAACATTTCTGTGCGAATTCGACGCCATGTATAAAATCCATATGAGTGTCGAGATCTAACGAGGAAAGAATATATCTTCTGTTCTTAGGTCAGTATTAACGGACCGGATATTCCATGGAAATAAAACTTGACTCTATCCTTGAGGACCAGATACAAATTGTTACACCTTGGTTGGGAAATTTACCCAGCAGTTATTACACCTTTGGGTTACAATTTATTCCGGTAATTACACAATTCTCTTAATCAATAAAATCCCTTGACGATTAAAAATCACCGAAGGCAGTTATTTGTTGAGAAAAATAAAACATCTGAAACGATGAAATTATGAAGTTCATAAAATCTGTTGTCCTCTTGATGGCTTTCATAATACGCTGATTGGTTAAGAATCCCCACCAAAGAAGGCGCCTTACAAGAAAGGTGTATTAAACATTTGTATCGATTATTCAGCTTTTGTTTAAGTTTTGAAGACTAAAAACCAGGCGTACCTTTGGCTCTAGTTTAAAATGTACCAATGTTTTCCTTTTTGACTCCCGTGTAAACTGGATCTATTACTACTTTTTTAGTCTATTGTAAACTTCACTAATATATACCATGTTTAGCCTAGTATAAAATGCAGCTATGTCTACGTTTCTTGACTATGGCATGACCGAAACTGTATCTACCTTTTTGACTCTAGTATAATCAAGGTAACAATTTTTACAATTTATTGTGATTTTATCCAAATATAATAAGGATTGGAATATCGACAGATTAACCCAAAACAACCAACTAAATACACAAAACCCTATCTTGCTCAATGAAGTTAATTTCAAAATATCTTTTATTAGCTATTTTATTGTCCTAATGCATATCAACCTCAATGGGTTATTTAATGCTGACAAGTTTTTTTTATTGCTGGTAATATTTTGTATCTATCTATCTATCTATCTATCTATCTATCTATCTATCTATCTATCTCAGTATATATTGGTTTATTTTGTTTTGTTTTATATCAACATCAATGGGTTATTTAATACCGACAAGATTTTTATTGCTGGTAATATTTTTTTTACAAAAATGTATTGTTAATATTTTTACAAAAATGTATTGCTGGTAACATTTTCATTTTACAAAAATGTACTGCTAATAATAATGTATTACTGGTAATAGTTTTTTTTACAAAAATGTATTGCTGGTACTAAAACGTATTTTTACACTTTCATACTATTTTGACCCTAGTTTGGAGTTAATTATTTGTCCATAGCTGGGACTCTGACAGGCGCTACCACCCCGGTCTGGGTCGATCCTGGGAAACACCAGCAATTAAGAGGTGGTTCCACGCTCCTCAAAACCTCCTGATCAAAGGCCTTGCTGTCAAATGTAGTTTATCACCTTACCCAGGACGGGTTTGTTTGAGAAAGTTACCGCTACCTCACAGGCAGGACCATTTTTTCTTATTACAGATAAAAACGTTAAAAACTTTTTTTTAGCATTTTTCTTTTTATGAGTAAAGGTTTTTGGTTACCCAATCTATACTTGCAAGGATTTATGTGCGTCTTGACAGATAGGCTCAAGAAGAAGACCTTCTTCTGTCATGCAATTATTTTAGCTCAGTTTATTTCCACCGGGGAACTAATAGATTGAAGAGACAACATGAACTTGGTCCAAGCAATCTGCACAATTTGGCACGGAGTGTACAGATCTTTTCTGCTGACCTGTCAGTTAAACCAAACTTCGCTACCAAATTCCTTTTGAAACATTAACGCCTCCGGTCGTAATGTCAGCTTCAGGAACTCTGATGTAGTTATCGAAAGGTTGGAATAATATCACAGTAGTCAACTACTTAAACAAAAGCTGGAGGCATTGTCTTCAGGCTATTTTTCAGCGATTCTTAACTTTTTTCGTGCTTCTGCTCTCGTCGACTTCGAATCAATACGCAATATTTTGATGTGAATCTGTGACAATGTCTGGGGTGAATTTTATTGTTTTTAGCAGAAATTTTCGCGCATATATTTTTCTGCTCTTCGATTCTTAACTCGCAATTTCGATGCCATATAGATGCAGGTAAATTATAAATTGATTGATGCCTTCAGCGAAATTATTTTAAAGTACGAAGGTTTTAAAAATGTGGTTCTATTTTGCACGGATCAAGCAGAAAGAAAAGGGATACAAAAAAAGAAAAAGAGAAGTAAAACGGTTATTAACCTTAAATTAATCTCGCTCAGAATCACATAAGCGAAAAGGCAGGTTGTGTGGGTCCGGTCTAGAATTGAAATCCGGCTTAAACCAGAGACCATAGATATTTTCGGAGTCAGGTATTATCTAATGCAGTGAATAAAATAAGTATGTTTTTGCGCTACGAAGCGATATGGAAAGATTCTCGGGGACAAGATAAAGATGCTGGTCCAATTGACTAGAAGAAAGAAACGGAATAGGCAATCTCAAAATTGGTTCCTGCAGATGCGCGTAGTTCATAAAAAATGTTTCAAAATGTTTCAAAGACAGCTTCGCTGGTGTGGTTCGTTTAATATTCATTGGACACCCTATACTTCGATCATATATATATATATATATATATATATATATATATATATATATATATATATATGTGTGTGTGTGTGTGTGTGTGTGCGTGTGAAAAGTGTGTGTATATAAATATAAATATATATATATATATATACATGTAATATATTAATATAAATGTGAACATAGAAGTCAACACTTAGAGGCGACAGTCTGTTTCATGCTAGATGTAATCATCGGGCCACCGATTGCATCGAGCATGAAACAGACTGTCGCCTCTAAGTGTTGACTTCTATGTTCACATTCATATTTACCCACGCTCTATCTTTGATATTGAGCACTTTATCCCATAAATATAGCACACTTGGAGACTATATTTCTTCATATGTAATATATTATAAATATTATTATTTATATATTATATGAGCGGTACTTATTAGAAAGCGCTCAATACCAGAGATAGAGCTAACATATCAATCCAACCATATATATATATATATATATATATATATAAAAGGAAGTGGTTATAGTGGTTCCAACGACAGAAAAGTGTATATATTAAGAAAAAAGAGAGATGCCGCAAACGTTTTTGGTTGTAATGTCGATTTTTATAAAAAAATTTTGTTTTATTTCCATAATTTTACTACACGTGTTTCTGGCCTCGCGATCGTCATCAGGTAAAAGGTGGAGATTTCCACATATTAAAAATAATTAATTTTTTCTCCTATATGTTTTTCGATCTTAAATGTTCTCGATATGAGACATTCTCTATTTTTGTCTTAGTAATCCGAATGTCTTTCTTGAATTGGCATACTGATTTTTAAAATAGAGTTTTAGGTACCTCCACGCAATCGCTAAAAAATGGCATAGCATGATGAAAAAGACGCCAAACTTGACTAAAACAAAATTTTATCGTCTAAATCCTTATGTTATCATGAAGAGGAAAGACCAAAATTTTTTTTCATTATTTTAAAAAAATTTTCCTTCTTTTTAGAACATTCTAAATTTTGATTAAAAAAACATTGTTTATCTTTGTATCACCGTCACTAGTAAAAAATATAAAATATAGTAAAATATAGTAAAATAACATTACAATTTTTAGCACGTTTTTTTTTGTATGACACCCATTATTTTTGGAAATCATGCAAAAATAAAAATAAGTGTCGGATGTTAATGAAACTTTCAGAAAGTATTCACAGATGATGGAAATTATTATAAATATGTTTTTTTTTATTAAAGTCATGGCAGAAATATTTTTTTATTATATTTATTACCCGCCCCCCTAACTAATTTTATGAAAACTCTAGAAATTCGCTCGCGTCGGGTTTAGTGATTACAATAGTTAAAAGCACAAGGCTTTGAAGAATGCAAATGGTGTTTTTGTTTTTTTAATTGGACCCATTGGACCTGAAAATCAGCTCTGAATTGTAACATACAAAACTCAATAAACAAATATATTATTTAATTTCAAATGCTTTTATTTGCTTTTAGTTGTTTTTATGAATATGGACAATATTTTCTGAAAGGAAAAAAAAATTTCGATGAAAAATGAATTTTTAATACAATTATTTGTTATTTATTTAATTATAATAGGTTTTTACATTAATTTGTTAAACTATTGTAAAATTAGTTAAAAGCCGCGTCGGGTTTCCTAAGTGTCCTTATGAGATCTTTTTTTAGCGCTTTGTAAATTGTATCGTTTTGTCTAATCAGAAGACAGGAAGTAATTAAGAATGTAATTTTGTGTTTATAATCGGGCTCTAATTATAAAGTACGGAAGACCAACCAGAATACAATTAAGTTGCGTTATTTAAGTTAAGAATTGTTCTCCGCTGTTAAGGCCTTTAATTTTGCGAAACACGTGTGGAGAAGTTTATTTGATTTTTCAATTTCAACTGAGAAGGGTACCTAAAAGTATCAGTATCATCTTATGAAATTTATATGATCTTATTTTTATATTAATCTCAGTTATGGCATTTTTTCCATAAATGAAATATCAAAATTAATAAAATGAATGGAAATACAGATAACACAGTAAAATGTAGTAAATGTACATAAAATTATAGTATTTTATGTACACTTCTGATAAAATTTCATGAGAAAGTTACCTATAAATTAATTAGATACCTTTCTTATGAAATTTCATCTCATTCGTAACAGTCTTTTTTAATTTCTTTATAATATATTTTCCATAAAGCATCATAAACGTAAAGGTAAGTACAAAAAAAAATTAGAGCGCTGAAAGTTTTCCTTAAAAATAACGAGGTAAATAATTTGTTCACTTAAATGTAAAATATTTCACTTTTCTCCTTCCGTAGAACAAATTATCCTCACGGAATCCATCAATAGGTCATTCAACACCAGTCAAATGACGCGAAAGTTTATGACCTGCTTTGATTTATTTTCAAATTACATCTTTTCGGCGCAAAAGCTAAGTTAAGCTTGGTTCAAAATATTTTAAATAAACATTATAATTTCTGATTTTCTTAAAATGTTTTTAAAAAATGATAACTGATATTTAAAAATTTCAAACTGAGATTTTCATTGATTATATGAAATGGAAAAAAATGATCAATTTTGCTGACTCAAAAAAAAACAAGATATTTAACGAAATTTTCGGACGTGTTAGGAACGATTAAAAAATGTAAAAAAATACCACAAAAATACTTTGATCTTTCCTCTTTATAATAACAAACATTTAGACGATAAAAATTTTGTTTTAGTCAAGTTTGGCGTCTCTTTCATCAAGCTATGCTCTTTTTTTACATTTCGTGGAGGTACCTAAGTTAAATCTTGGTGTTTACTTGTATATATAGGATAAAATAGGATAGAATGAACGCAAGCGGAGAAAAAAGAAACAATTTGTGTACATAGATTGCTGAACAACGATTGGCGAGTATGAGAAATGAGAAAACATTGTTTGGGGCTATCAATGAGAGGAAACTGTGGAGAGTTATGATCGTCGACTTCTGAATAGACATGGCACGTTGTCATATATGGCACAAATGAATAGAATCACCCGTTTATATAAATAAGCGGAGTTGAGGAGAGTCAGCATTAGCCGCGCGCTAAACTCTTAGTGCTTGTCGAACTTTGTGCCCGAAGGCAGAGGAACCCAGACGGTGCTATGCAGAAGTCTAGCCTGGGGATTTAGACAAACCAATTCCCGTTGTTATGGGCTCGGAAAAACCAACCTGGATGAGAATAACATGGATGGAGCATGTGAGTAATGAGGAAGAAAGTGAAAACATAAATGACACTGCTACTCGGAATAAAAAATTGACATTTCTGGAGAAAACGTGAAGAAACAGGGCTTGGAAAATTGACACTCACAGTAGTACTACTGTTGGAGTTTTTGGATACCTTGGTGTACTAGTGAGCCAGCCAAAATGAGCTGACTCATTTTATAGTTCACCAATAGAAGTTTTAACCAATCAGAAGGCTCAAAATATTCAATTCGACGTGTATAAAGGCAGCCATGTTTTTTTACGTAATATGCACAGCCGTTCTTTGATATCGAAGACTGAAGAATTACGGAACATCTGCTGGTGGTATTGGCGTTATAGTCAAATTCAGTAGAGTGTCTGACTCGTGAGTGTTAATCTTTAACGTTGTTTCATTGAACAGATTACGTACTGCGCTGGATTCTATATTCATAGACTATGGTGAACATGTCAACAACTACTGCAGACAAGAGGAGCAGTGGAAATCATTGAGTAACCAACCCAAGGAACCTTTGTATATCAATGGCAGAATGTGGATTGGGAAGGATAGTAAGAAGAGAACCATTTAGAGCTATGAATGATTGGAAGTTGGGGAGAGCGATGATTGCCCACATCCTGAATAGACATGTCACGTAGGACATAAATGAATGGAATCATCCGTTTATGGAAATAAGCGGAGTTAAGCGGAATTGAGTAGAGTCAGCATTAGGTCTTAGCTGCGCGCTAAAATCTTAATGCTTGTCGACCTTTCTGCCTCCGGGCAGAGAGGAACCGAGACGAGGCTATGCCTAGAGGCAGAGTCTCATTTGGGGAGGTAAACAAACCCGACCCTGTTATTAGGCGGTCCACGGGGAATTTTTGCCTATGAGAAGCTCGGGTAAATACCCAGTTAGTTTTATGTCAGTTGCTAATTGCACCATCCATTACTTACCGACGAGTTGGTTTTCCTTATTTATTTTCCTCTGTTATCTCGAAAATACGAGATAAAACACACATAAAATGTTGAGGTTAACATAGGGCTAAGTAAATAAGTTAGAATATTCACTTTTACCAATAATCTTGGAAATCAGGATTTGAAGACATCGACTTGAACACCGACCACGATTGTCTGCGGGAAATACGCAACTGAGTGATTCCCACCAGCGAATATCAGAGGTCTGGATTGGAAAAATGTATATTAGGAGCCTTTTAGCTAAGAGGAGTTGACCTGTGTTGACCCCAATATACACTGGGTTCACACTAAGAGATGCAAAAGTGCGTTTTCTACTCGGTGTCACCGCAGAATATTAAAAGACGGAAGAGCCTCAGGGGTGAACTAGAAGATGACCTCATATTCACCAACTTCGTTTCCCAACATAAACATATAGTTTCACTCAGCTTAAATTAGGATATAAGCATACAACACAACCAGATAATAGGATTTTATATAAACTTCCAAGCTGACAGGGTAAAGTGAGAATCTCTCAAATCTTTGCTAGAAGACGATCGAACGTTCCAAGAAAACTCGACGCCACATACTCTTGATTCAACCGAGGTTAAATTTAATAGGGTTATTCATAAATTCGTTTTTTTACCGCTTACTAACCCTTTTGGAGTTATTTGAATATTTATGAAATGTAAAAATATGAATATTGCACTAGCAAGTTTTTGAGAATAACAGTGATATCCCCAGATACACATCCTCTTGTTTAACCCATAGCGTGGGGGAGGAGATAGATTCATACCTTTCCTAACCTTATTTGCACCAACCTGAATGTAACGAACACGAATAGAATTCGAACTCGGCTCTCCGATTTCACATTTCGAGTCGCTATCCGTTTACCTAACTAAATCGTCAGAGCCCAGAACTGAATAAACAATGATAAACAATGATATTAAAAATAGAGAATTTAGTATCGTATTATTATCAGAACTTATTCACCGAACAATAAATTACTTTAGACACTAAACAAAGCCACTTTTTTTATCAAGTTCAGTTTGATTTGGTATAGAACGAAAGAATATATAATTCTTCTGAGGATCGAAGTTACAAATGATTTGAAGATTCTGCGACAGTAGCTAGCCAGGATTCTCTCTAAAATAAGCACCCTTAAATCTTATCTCTAAACGAATATCGATCTTGGAAGAATGTCTCAGCCTTTTCAGGCAATAACCTAACCGTCAGAAATACAGAGACATATATATGATGATAGTTAGATAGAATGATGATGATGATGATGATCATCATCATCATCATCACCATTTCTTTCCGGGTCGCAACCAGAGAGCTAAGGTCAGAAATGGCCTCATGACATTTTCCACTGAGTATTTTTGGGGGCGAAAAAAATTATTATTTATTTTTTTATAAACGGTGTATTTAGTGTGTGTCCGAATCTCAGCAGACATCATTGCTTTTTTGAACAGTGAAGTTAAACCCTCCCGGCCTACATATCAAAAGTCTTACTAAGGAAAATGTGTTTTCCAAGAGTAAGAATTTCGATCTCTAAGCCGGTAGACAATAATTACACAGTTAAAAATAAAACCGATATCTCTCCTCAGTCACATTCACCCACGGCATATAACGTTATAGTGTTTTATCAATCCTATATATTTTCATAATATACACGCATTTCATCCTTTTGCGTACATAGACCATAAATCACGCAATAATAAAAGACTCTATTGCTTAAAATCTCTTTGCCTCTCGTTATCCCTACCCCATCTCTCTCTTGCTATATATACTCAGCACCTGAAGATTGCGTTGTGCATGAAACTCCGAGTTGTGTTAGTTGTGAGGGATAATATATATATATATATATATATATATATATATATATATATATATATTAAAAATATGTTAAACATTCTCTGTTTTTGTGTTGGTATGCCAATTCAAGAAAGACATTCGGATTACTAACACAAAAATAGTGAATGTCTCATATCGAGAACATTTAACATCGAAAAACATAAAGGAAGAAAAAATGAATTATTTTTAATAATATGTGGAAATCTCCACACTTTACCTGATGACGGTCGCGAGACCAGAAACGTGTGTAGTAAAATTATGGAAAATAAAACAAAATTTTTTATAAAAATTCACATTACAACCAAAAACTTTTTTTAATATACACACTTTTCTCTCGTTGGGACCACTATAACCTCTTCATTTATATATATATATATATATATATATATATATATATATATATATATATATATATATATATATATATATATATATATATATGTATTGAACTGTCCGGGTTTCAATTCCTGGTAGTGGATGCGCACTGCTGATGAGTCTCAAATATAGGACGAAACTGCCGTCCAGTGCTTTTTGCATTCTGTTGAGGTTTCTTCTAAAACTCGATAAATTACTTAATTATGATGATTATCTCAAATCCTCCTAACAATTTATATATATATATATATATATATATATATATATATATATATATATATATATATATATATATATAACTGGTTGGATTGATATGTTAGCTCTATCGCTGATATTGAGAGCTCTCTAATAAGTACCCCGCATATAATAATATATATAATATATTACATATTTATATTTACACACACACACACACACACACACACACACACACACACATATATATATATACACACACACACACACACACACACATATATATATATATATATATATATATATATATATATATATATATATATATATATATATATATATATATATGATCGAAGTATAGGATGTCCAATGAATATTAAACGAACCACACCAACAAAGCTGCTTTGAAACATTTTTATGAACTACGCGCATCTGCAGGAGTCCAATTTTGAGATTACCTATTCCGTTTCTTTCTTCTAGTCAATAGGACCAACATCCTTATCTCGTCCCCGAGAATCTTTCCATATCGCTTCGTAGATGTTTTTTTTTTATTTCCTTACTAAAGGCAAGAGAAATGAACAAGTTTACAGAATCGGTTTTCGAAGTCTCATTATTGTCACTTTAGGACAACGCTAGAAAAAAGTCCATTAAATTAGTATCAATATTTTGGGGAATAGTCTTCTGATATAAGACATTCAAATAGTCGTTTATTTTATGAAGCGTTTCAACACAACCAAGGCTGGAAGCCAATATCACGCAAGGGGTTACAGAGAGTTGGAGCTAGAGCAAATAGCGGTGATAGAGGAAAGGATGAAGAGAAAGATAGGGGATAGATCAAGACATCTGGAGACGTCGATTGACATTACATTTGAATAGTTGGAGATTATAGCTATCAGGGAAACAGGAGGGCGTTCCACAGGTGAGAAGTGCGAGACATGAAGCTATTGGAGTAGAAGAGACGGCTGCATTTAAGTTTAAACAGTGAAAGTCTGCGAGCGAGATGCCAGCCTAGTAGAGCGCTTAAATTCATGAAGTCTGGGAACCAGCAAAAGCAGCTCATCGGAGCAGTTAGCGTGAAAGTACTTCAGTCAGTTTTTAGATATAAGCGTAAATATACAAGTGCCATATTTATTAAATCAACATCGGCTGAGACATTTCAAAAAGTCGGGCTTTGGTTAGTGTTGTGATGCCTTAATTTCCAGAACACATTTTCATTAAAATTGGCCTGCTCAGTTTAGGCTTAAAATTATATCAGCACATTTCAGATGATTTAGTATTCCTCGTACGTTTAATTCGTCTAGGTGGAGAGGAATCTTAATTTTAATTTTTTTAAAGTAAGGTTCACCCTTGACAATGCCCGGAGGCCCCTCGAGATAGAGGGCTACGTTAGAAGGCAATTTGTGTTTATAGGAGTGGAAGCTAACAGCTAACACAAGCCTTGGTTAAGAGTGTAGTGACCGGGGAATCCTCCTCTTGGGAGACGGTTCCGCGGAGCAATGGTTCGCGGAATGAAGCTGTTAGAGTGAAGCTTATTTCTCAACTATGGAATACGGAGGGAATGTGTACGATTTACAAGGCCACGGAGACGCTTTTTGACTTTATCAAGGCTGGATAGTGAGGTCTCGGCAGTTCCCGTCCAAATATGACAACAGTGCTCCACTTCTGACCTGATCTGGCTCTTGTAAAGAAGAGGATATCAGGATAAGTCCGGTACTTACTGGAACGGTACAGGGAGCCGATCATTTATTCTGGACCCACGTGTCAGAAATACCATAAAGTAAGGTTTTTTTTTTATTTGCTTTCGAGTCAGTATGATTTGGTTTGGTTTGTTTTACGGTATATCATCCTCAATGGGTTATTTAATGCCGACAAAATTTTTATTGCTGGTAATATGTTTTTCTTCAAAAATCTATTTCTGGGAATATTTTTCCTTGAAGAAATCTACAGCTGGTCATATTTTTTCCAAAGAATGTATAACTGTTTGTATTGCGGGTATTTTTTTAAAGTATTGCTGATGATAATTTTTCCTTCAAAAATTATTGCTGGTAATATATTTTTCCATTACAAAGTATTTCTGGTATTAAAACCTATTTTTACAGAAGTTTGGGTGTCAGCTATTTGCCTATAGCTCTGGACCCTAACAGATGTTACCACCCCGGGTTAGGGTGGACCTGGGAACGCCAGCAATTAAGAGGTGGTTCCACGCTCCTCAAAATCTTCTGATCAGAGGCCTTAGTGTTGGACGTAGTTTATCGTCTTAACCAGGACGCGGATGTAGTTTATCGTCATACCCAGGACGGGAGTCAGTATGAGATATTCCAGTTACCAATACCGAGTAGATCGCCACATGCGCTAATCTAATCCCGGAGAACGTAAAAATAACTTTCCAAAAGATGAGAATATTATACGGAAAAGCCTTTTAGTAAAATAAGGAGAGTCTATTTCAGAAATTTATCAAAATTATCATTTTCAGAGATTTATCAAATTATAATTTAAATGGACTTTTACCCGAATACGAATCTGCAGAGAGTGAATAGAGCACCACAAACTAAAGTCAAATTCTCAGTGTGTCGATCAATCAATATGTGAAGCGATATTGTAGAGTCAGTCGACAGATGTACTTATTAATCTCTTGAGTTTCAATATTGTTTTCTTGTGGGGAGGTCCGTACAGATCTCCTCAGCCGGACGGTTTCACAGCGCTTATTAGAATTATATCCTACATTATTTATGTACCATATCGCCTTTGAGCGTGGGCGATCACGGCTCTCCACAATTTCCAGTAATCTTTGCTCCAAGTATCCTTTGGTTTTACCATCCCCCTTGTCCCTGCTTTGATATCTATCCAAACATACGCATTAGGTAACTTATTCGATTCCTATTTGACAGCATAGTTCATTGTTGTTCACACATCGTCGTCATGATGTGGCGCAATCTCAAGGATAAAAAACGAAGCTTCAGACACGAATAGGCCAACAAGTATGAAATGATTTTTTTTTCTTTTATCTATTATATATTTTCAGGACGTGAGATAAGACTCTCCACAACATCCTATGTTTTGTAGCTCTAGGCGTCTTTTGACTCTTTGCTGCCCCTTTTTGTCCTTGTTCGGAGAGCCTTTCAAGCAAACACGTTAAGTTTCTTACCCGTTCTTCGCCACCTGTCTCTCTTGATTTCAGAGTATCCCGCAGGTTATCTTTCGCCCGAAGGTATCCCAGAAATTTCCTCTGATTTTCCTGATTAAAAGATGAATAAAATGAGGAAAGAGATCTTGGAGAGTTTGACACTCACAAATCATATCGAAGGCAAGAGGGACACAACGAAACAATAAGTAAACCATCCTATGAACATTTATGGTAGTACTGATTTTCCAAGCGTAGCTTAGATGTGGCACAAGGTCGAGTGTATGGGGCACCCAATGAGGATCAAACTCACTACTCAGTCGTAAATGATCTAGCGAGACAATCTTACTAACCATTACGCCACCTTGGGGTGCCCTTAGTGATTTTCTAAGCCCGGCTGAGATGTGGCACAAGTCCGAAAGTATGGGGCACCCAGTGTGGATCGAAATCACTACTCAGCCGTAATTGATCTAGCAAGACGAACTTTCTAACCATTGCACCATGTCGACGTGCCCAAACACTTATGGTAGTAAGCGTACTAGGATGGTTAGTAAGCTGACAAGCATTCCAAATGATAGTACGTCATGACCGCCCATAGCCTGAAAAGATACTGCGCATAAAACAATAATCATTTTAATCCCAGAAATAAGATAGGGTTATTAAAATGGCATTGAATTATTCGTGTGCAATCGCATTTTCCTGAGATGCTTAAGTCTAAAACAAAAGAGTACGTTGCACTAGAATCTTTTTCTGAGTCTGCCATCAATCCACGTATTTTCTGTTGTTAAGATTTCGCCCACAAATAATAAACCTTGATCGAACTTGTTCTCTAAGGATTACCTCATGTTGCAAATGCGATCCAACAGAACAATCTTAGAACTGAGATAATACTCCTTGTCTGGCTAGAGATTCCCACACCGGCAAGATAACGATAAATTGTTCTAATTAAAACAGTGAACATTATTCCATGATGGATGTTTTGTCGTTGCCCACTGATTCTATCACTCCTCCTCCATTATTATGTTTTGCTTCAATCACAAAATAATACGCTCTATATTTCTAAATATCACCTGGAAAATCTGTCTATATTTTTGAGATGAGGTATTATGTACATTATTTACATTATTCAGACTATTGTCCTCATCTTTGTCGACATATTTATTACAACGTTTCGGCCTTTCAGTATCTGTCTATATTTCTGATATGAGGTATTATGTACATTATTTACATTATTCAGACTATTGTCCTCATATTTGTCGCCATATTTATTACAATGTTTCGGCCTTTCAGTATCTGTCTATATTTCTGATATGAGGTATTATGTACATTATTTACATTATTCAGACTATTGTCCTCATCTTTGTCGCCATATTTATTACAACGTTTCGGCCACTCTACGCTCCGGCCTTCTTCAGGTGGTTGGAATGTCGAACTGAACCCTTTATTTCGCTCACTGGGGTAGACTGTTCTAGTTCCTCGTGCCATGTTTAATGGATGTCAATTATCAGGAAGATGGTAGCATTCTCGAAGAAGGCAAAACAAAACTTGTGCTTTTCTTTCTTGCTAAGACAATTAGAAACGCGCAAAAGTTACGCGTTTTAAGACGCGTGTTATAAAATGACTAATATTTTGAATGGCATTATCCACAATAATACGCCATGATACAATCCCATGTTACGGAGGATTAGCGTAAAGTCACGTGGACTCAAAAGAATTGGGTGATAGCATTTTGAAAAGAAACACAAAACCCAGTCTTCTTTAAATATATTTAATATCCAATCAATGACGAGTAATTGGCCAAGGCTAAGTAGAATTGACAAAATCCTCACTAAGCGGAACTGACCAAGTTCTCAATAAACATTTAGAAAGAATAGGACAAAGAATAGGACAAAATAATATAATGCAAAGATATTAATATATGCAAAGCAAATGTAATAAAGCACAAATTTCATAAAGTAAGAATTGTGTTCACACGCAAAAGGGATACAGTCATGTAGTTATACTGTTAGGACTTCAAGACAAGAAAGAACAAAATTTGAGGGATAAGATTGAGAATTGTCCATTTTTAACGGTTAGGAAGAAATTCATCTGTAGGATCTGTCTCACAATTTGGAGACGGGGAATATTCTTAGCGGTCATTCCGCCGATTTTGGGACCAGCACAGAGAAAGAAAAATAATTTTTCGTAGACAATGTGCATCTGCAGACTTAGCTTAAGAAGAAATATATCTGGGTATCTTTTTAACAGTTTATGTTGAAAAAGAGATCCCTTTCTGCCCAGCGCCTTGGGTAAGATGATAAATTACATCCGCGTCCTGAGTAAGACAATAAACTACGCAAGTCCTCTGATCAGGAGGTTTTGAGGAGCGTGGAACCATCTGTCAAAAGTGCTGCCAGGTCCATCTTTGAAAGACTCTTTTTTGATTATACTGCTTTAATCTAACAAGTATACAGTGAGTTTACGCTGGTTTTTCTTTAATTATATTCACTGAATTTATTCAGCTTTTTATTGTTTGAACGTTCATATTATTCAATGGTTGTTTGTGGGAACGTGATCATTTCGCTTTATTTTGTTGAAAATCACAGCTGACTATAAAATACACATTCAAAACTGGTTAACTTTCATGTTTAATCTGGTGAAAAGTGCACTGGAAGGAAAGCGATGCATCACTGAAGTGTATGGTCATGATAGAGGCGGTGCATGCAAGTGCCAGCATTGGTGAATAACGTTCAAAAGAGGAGAGTTCAAAAGAGGACAGTTTCGGTTCAAGGACAATGAAGATTTCGGGACGTGCACACTGATGAATTACAGAAAAGTACAAAGAAATGCGTTGCACAGACAATACATGAACTTGCATAAAAATTAGAGCCGAATCAATCAGCTTGTTTGAATGAAGCACTGAAAATGAAAAGAAAATCTCTGGTCAACGAAAAGGACATGATTTTGTTGCTTAACAATGATTGTTTAAATGCAGTGTATCAAACGAACGCAGAGAGGGGGGATGTTCTTCCACATTCAATGAATTTTCGAGATGTGTCCTTTTCAGTCTATTAATTGTTTAGCCTTTCTTAGTGGTTCCAAGTTCAACATGTCGTAAAGATTCTTCGAACTATTTATTAAACCTAAAAACCGGAAATGTTCTTTTATGGTAGATGGATTTCCTTGATGGAATTTAATTGACAAGTAGCGTAAAATCAAAAGCAGGAAGAAATATTCCGAGTTCAAATTCCAGCCGAGGTAGTTGTATCCATTTTCACACAAACACTTTTTGGGAAAAGTATGAATCCATTTCTCGTATTTCACTGCCTTCGTTGGCTACCTGCTTAGGAGAAGGACAAAATCGGTTTAACGATGGGCTGATAACTCGTAAAAAACAGTTTGCTATAAAGACTACAGCAACTCCACAAGGGAGACTACAGCACGAAAGAGGTGGACGTATGAAGTTTATATTCATAGCCATAATCATTAGTGCGCTACGATATATATATATATATATATATATATATATATATATATATATATATATATATATATATATATATATACACCTTACATTTGTTCATATATATATATATATATATATAAAGAGAGAGAGAGAGAGAGGAGATAGAGAGAGAGAGAGAGAACGAAATATACATATATATTACATTTGGTTATATATACATACATATATATGTATATATATATGTATGCATATATATATACGTATATATATGTATATGTGTATGTATATATATATATGTGTGTATGTATATATATATATGTATATATATATGTGCATATATATGTATATATATATGTGTATATATATATATATGTATATGTGTGTGTGTGTGTGTATGTGTGTGTGTGTACATATTTGCGCACGTGTGTGCTTGAGATTGTGGATAATTCTTTGATGCCAAGGGAAGAAAACAGCATAATATTGAACTAAAGCGAAATATTTCAAGAGTGTCTGGCCACACTGTTATTTGTTAAGCAATAGGTTTTATTGTACGTGGCTGAAAAGAAAATCATTGCCACGTTCCTTTCATCTGAATAAACCGGCTTTAACTCTTATAAATCTACAAAATCGAAGCCATATTTTACTTTATTTTTAAATTCTATAAAATCCGCGAAAGGTTTTCCTTAGAACAGAAGTTATCATTTTAAACTAGAAGATTGCTATCATCATCATTATTTGAGTGGCCGTAAGTTCCTTGCGCAGCTGTAAACGTGACGAAAACTCCTTTGCATATCTTGGTTGGAAGCTGGACAGGCATTCATGTGTAGCATGAGTGTGTCAAATAGACCTGACGGGGCCTATCCCACTCTTTTTTAAACCACAGCTGATGTCCTCCAAATTGTATGTTCACCTTGTTCAAGGAAACGTGGTCATTGACTCCATCTGTGGCGAGCTCTACGCTCTGTCTGTAGGTATTGATGCAGATGACACTACCATTTACTCCTGTCTCAGTTGCAAATCCGCCAGATCTGACAAAGCTACTCATGACAGCTACTCATGAGAAGGACCTCCAATTAGTGGTTAAACGGGGTAGGAAATGGCTTGTAAATTTTAACGCCTCCAAAATAAAGCTGCCTTTATTTAACTATGATACAAGACCATTTCTCTTTTTATCAGCAAGGCTGATGTTAGACTCCTGAAGAGCAACACACTGTGCTTTCTTGGCCTCACATTATCCTCTGACTTGAAGTAGAACAACTACATTGAATCAATAGCTGCATCTACTGCAAGGAAAGTTGGTTCTCTGTGTCGTGGTATGCAGGCGGTGTAATGTAATTTCAGAAGTTGAAATCAGACTCGAAATCAAATTCCAGTTTGGTTCATATTCACTGATGTGCAAATACCCTATTAAAAAGATATGAACCCATCTTTTCTCCCCCAGCTATGGGTTAAATAGGACTTTTATTTGGAAAAATCATTGTTAATCTAAAATTGTTAATACAATATTCACTTACAGAAAAATAATTTTTACAATTCAAAAATGTTTTAGTTTAAATAACCTACAAAAAGTCGATAAACTATAAAGAAACAATCAATAATAACTGTTGGTATCTGCAAATGCCTTCCACTCTTTTTAGTGAATTAACTGCTCTTTTCTATATTTTGTACTTAGAGAGTAACATAAACAGTTTTTCTCGTCAGAGTCCATGTTGCACATTTACAAATCTACCATCCATCCGTGCATGGGATACCACTGCAATATCTGGTCTGGTGCTCCTGTTGTACATTTTGATATTCCTGAAAAAATCCAAAGAAGGATCTGTAATATAATCGACCCTGACCAGGTCTTACGACTTCAGTCACTTGCTCGCCGACGTGACGTGGCTTCCCTATGTCTTTTCTATAAATACTTTCATGGCAACTGCTCTGACGAGCACCTTTTCACTGTTGCCCCGACTACATGAATTTAAGCGTACACTAAATTGGTATCTAGGCCACACCATTTTACTTCTGAAATAGCTAAATCCAACCTCCACTTTACCTCACCTTTTTGTTTTCTCGCACTTAACACCTGGGGAACTACCTTAGTTTACTTCTGTTGTGGACCCGAATTAGGTCCGAAAGAAAACTCGAACTCAGCAATTCAGTGAAAACGTATTATTAACATAAAGAACGAATACAGAAGTGTTGCACGTCCCACTGACGGATAAGTACAGTAGTCAACTCGTTAACGATATTTACTGCCCCCCACGAGGGAAAGATTTGGCACAAGGCCGAATATAACGTGGGTATTGGTCAATCTCTCCGAACGAGACTCTGCCCTTCGGCGGAGCCTCGTCCGGGTTCCTCTCTGCTCAGAGGCAGAGAGTTCGACCGTCTGTCAACTCTTCAATTGTAGTCAACTAATCAACAGTATTTACTGTCCCCCCACGAGGGATAGATGTGGCACAAGGCCGAGTTTACCGTGGGTATTCCCGAGCCCGTAGAACGCGTATAAACGGGATCAGATCGGTCAACCTCTCCGAACGAGACTCTGCCCTTCGGTGGAGCCTCGTCCGGGTTCCTCTCTGTTCAAAGGCAGAGAGTTCGACCGTCTGTTAACTCGTCAACGAGGCATAATATAGTCATAAGACGAGTCTATTTTGTCCAGGAAGGTAGGTCCCCCATAACAACTTCCTTCCTTGATAACTACAATCTTCAAAAGTTTAAATGTAGCATTAACCATCATCTTCTGGATACTTGAATCCACTTCATCTTTTGTCCTTTCATCAATCATCCCTTTTCTCAGTTTTCTCTTTCACTTTCACTTTCACTATCTTTAGCCACGTGCCTAATACTGGATTTTCATTCTTGTTTGAGATTAAATGAAAAAAAAAAAAGAAAGAAAAAAGGAAAAAAAAAGTCTTTAGACTTGGTAGCTCTCCGCCCATGCCTTGTTATACTCGCACTGACTGCATATATAACCAATAGTCCCCGTATACATTATTTATTGTACAAAAGTACAAATATGACAGAAGGCCGAAAAGGTGAAAAGGATGGTCATCTTCTGTCTTAACTTTAAACTTAGCTAGTCACAACCACTGACCCAGACGTGCCAACAATACCCCTTTCACCAAAACATCTCATTCTTACATACCATTCTTACTTGATGCCTCAGAGACTCTATGAAGTCCTAACTAGTCCCCATATATACAATAAGTCTGTAGGGGGAGGGGGAAAATTACAATTAAAAAATCTAAAAACCCCAATGAGGATTTACAAATGTTCACAAAAATCAATGTACAAGAAACTAAACAAAAATTTTGTTGGTAGTAAAGTCCTCGCCCAGCCCTTAACTGTGGGAGGAATATTAATTAACTGGAAGAAATAAATGCGGGACTGTAAAAAAATATAAAACATTCATACAAGCCATGCACTCATACACAACACCCACCAGAGAACTGACATCACTAACCTCCTAATAATGGGAGGGATGGGGAATTAAACAAAACCAAACAAAACACCCCCCCCAAACGCAAGTCTTGGTAGCTCTCCGGCCAGCAATGTCTTGTTATTATCGCACTGACTACATATATAACGAATGGATCCCGTATACACCATTGTCCTAGATGGCCGCTGATCTTAAATAAGTTTCATCCGCTATTTGCTTGGTCTTTGTTTTGAAACTGCTTGGTGTCTTGCAAACTTCACCACCAAAATGGTAGGGGGAACTCCTTTACTCCTCGCTGGCAAGGCCATGTGTCAGATATTACTGGGTTGCATGATACCAGTATCACTCTCGTACTGAGTAAGGCGATAAACTACATCCTCTGATCAGGAGGTTTTGAGGAGCGTGGAATCACCATTAATTGTTGGTGTTCCTAGGTCCACTCTGACCCGGGGTGGTAGCTCCTTTTAGGGTACCAGTTATGGGCAAATAGTTGACCCACTAAACTGCAGTCAAAACACTATGAAAGTGTAAAAGTAGGTTTTAATATCAGTAATACATTTTCTATAAAAGTTTATTGCCAGCAATAGATTTTGAAGAAAAATATAATACCAGCATTAAAAATCTTGTCGGCATTAAATAACTGATTGAGGTCCATATGCCGTAAAACAAACAAAAAAACGAACCAGTATCACTAGTAGAGTGACCCGACTTAAAAATTGCACACACGTTTGGCCTTGTGTCAAACTAAATTATAAAATACCGTCGTACACATAGCTGTGCGGTAATGTTTTAGCGAGCTTGTCTAGCAGGCCAGTATTACTGCGAAAAGATTTAATTCCTCACTGAATTCACCAAAGGTGTGTTTGTGGTAGGTTAAGTTTGAATCAAAGAAATGGTATACGGCGAAGCCATATTGAAAGTACCGGTTCTCATTTAACTGCCGGAGTTAAGCCGTTTTAATGTTTTGATAAGTGATGGATCAGAAACCCCAGGATTTATGATAAATGTGTGGCCTTTGCCACGGCTACTATGTAAACTTACATACTCTTTACTATATACAGAGCAAGCTTTGTTTAGCTGTATATTATGTGCTACGCCTGGGCTACATACAGTTTTGAATTCAGAGTTACTTTCTCATTGACCGGCTATAGAATTCAGTCTCTCCTGATATATATCCACGCGATTGTAGCGGATTTGATATTTGATTGGGAACTCATATTTTGTGAGAAAGTTAAAATTAGGGACCCCTGGTCGATGAGTAATTTTTAGAAATGCAGTTTAGCATTTCAAACTACAGGAGTGCTCATCATCTTCAGTGTACCAATATTTAAAACTTAGATCATCATCATCATACGACCGGAGTCGGGATAATCGAGCCAATGCGAACGATCGTTTATAGTAAGTGCCACGCCAGGGCTACATACAGTTTTGAATCCAGAGTTGCTTTCTCCTAGACAGGTTGCCACTATAGTACCCAGTCTGTCCCGCTATTTACCCACATCTGGGGGGAGAAGAAGAGGATTCATACATTTCACGTAAGTGAATGTAATGGATCCGACTGGAATTCGAACTCTGCTTTCCGATTCCTCAATCTGAGCCGCTTTTCACCGTGCCTCCACCACTTAGACTGTCAATCCGGCAAATTTAAACCTTCGTCCCCGCTAAAAAAAATGGTCTCTCGAAAGGTCTGCTTTTCTATTGACACTGCTATTATTTTAAATACCTTCACTTCTCGATAGTGTTTATTGCTTTAAAAATTGATGATTAGAATCGTAATAAAACATTCCGAATCTTATTCATCGCTATTCATCAATTTGTCTCATAGTGTCACGGCTGCGACTAGCTTGGACCGGTTCTGACCAGCCTGGTCCAGCTATGACAAGACCAGACCAGCTATGATTAACTTAGACCAGCTCTGACCAGCTTGGACAAGCTATGACCAGCTAAGACTAGCTTAGACCAGCACTAGAGTGAAAACACTCGGGTTCCCACGTTCAAAACTGACCTTGTGTCACAACCTGACTCAGTGGGGGTGGTCAAGTAAATATTCATCGATTTGTCTCATCCTATTGGTTTATGTCTGCTATGCATTGCTCGGTTTCTGTCACTTTATCCTGGTGATTAGGTTCCAAGAGAATTTCTCTTGTCTTTGGGCAAGTTTGCGTCATCATTTATCGGGTTCGGTTGTCAGTTTTACGTCATGCCGTACCGTTTTACCTTTGACAAGAAATAGTAACCCCAATTCATTACAAATTGAATTTAGAGAACTGATATCAGTAATAATTTGAAGGCTTATATAACATTAGTTTACAAATTCTTGAACAAAACCACTAGTATACTCCGATGACCCGAAAAAGAGATTCATTGAGGCTTATCAACCTGGGGAAGTCTATTAGAACACTTGCAATATTGGACGATTTCAAGATGAGGATGGAATAAGATCAAAAGGGATGTTTTATTCAACACTAAATAATGTGGGAATGATATCTAACTGAATCCGAAGAATACTTAATAATATCTAAACGGCTCACCAATTTATAGAAGTCTGAAATATTCCATGGATACGTTGTGTGACAAAAGAAAATAGAAAGAAAATATGTAAAAAGGCACGTTTAACATTGGCTAAATATTTTTTTCACTCGAGTTATTTGGTTAGACAAAAGAAAAGATAAACTTTTAGGAAATAACCAACATTTGGAGAAAAAATAAGAACACAGCGTGCGTTGCTACAGTAAAGTATAATTTTGAACAGATCATTTTATGGGTTCACTTTAGTGCAGCTGGTACTAGAAATGTGGTGAACGGATTCGCAAAAATCTCTGCATTATTCTGTGGTGAACTGACGCAAAAGAAGCCTCGAGTCGCGTTCGGACATGTCTGTCGAAGGTGGTCACGTCATGATTTTCAGCAGCAGAACAACTTCGCAATCCAGATACAGGCCTCTCTGAAACTTCAGAGTTTTTGTCAACTGTCGCATGTCAACAAAAGCGACGAGGAAACCAGTAGTCAGCATATGGTGAGACTCGGTGTCTTGTGAAGACGTTTGCTTGGCGCGTTTTATTCCGGAAATTGCGTGCTGCGGTTTTCAATGAAATGGACTCACGAAATCATTACTCAACGATATTTTGTTTTCCCCCAGTCGCTTTCCCTTCTCTGCCTGTTCTCCCGTAATTTTTAAACGAACAATCGGTTTAAGTATTTCCCCCAACCTCGACACACACTTACCTTATATTTCAGCATTTATAAAAAAATCTTTGACGCTCTGCTATCCAGCTTAAACTTGGAATGTGATTCATTTTCGATCAGGACAACCATCCGAAACATTGTTCAAAAACCACGTCATAATGTTTCCGTTAATGGAATGGCCTTCTCAATCGCCTCGACGGAATACAAACGAACATTTATAGCATGATTTGAAAATCGGCGTTTAGAAACGGAAGCCATTGAATGCAAATGATTTGGAAATATTATTCGTAGGACAGTCTAAAACACGAATTGCAGAAGCCATATCGAAATCTACAGAAGATTTCTACGAGCTTTTGATTGGTATGATAAGAGCTTCTAGTAAGTATTAATTGAAGGGGTGGATTTACTTATGTAAAAGTAGTCGTGATGTATTAATAACACTGGTAAAAAAAAAAAAATTAAAGAGTGTCAAGACACCAAACCTCTTTTTAAACTAATTTGAATGCGCTGAATCTGAAAATGACCTTACTTTTTCTTCGTTTGCTACTTTTTTGCTGTACAGAAATGACCCATTTTTTGGGAAAAAAGCATTTTTTCATTTGTTTTCTGTATATATGATATTGATCGATGTCAAAATTTCTCAAAATAAAATCATAGAAACTTCTCCATTCGTATTTAAACCAACAAATATTGGTCTGCTTATTGAGAAATATTATTTTTGCAATAACAATCAGACCCTAAGTCTTTAAAAATAACACGATTGAATATACCAAGACCAACAAGTATTTTCATTAAATCATTTAATAAACTAAGAGCAGAAATATAACCTATAAATAAAATTTTTCTCTTTCTTGATTGTTCAAATGTCATTTAAGTCCCTTTTGATACTCCAGCAGTATCATATACAATGGAATAGGTGCATTCAATTGGGATGTCTTTAGTTGGAGTTTCTTTCCAACTGTGAAAACAAAATGCTCTTAATATGCTTGGTTTCCTTCCGTAGTGAAGGGAAAAAAGTGATGGGATAAATTTATGAATAACAAACAAGATTTTGGGGTTTCATTTTTGATGACACCTTAATTATAAAGTTTACTAAAGTGTATTACTGATAAAGTTTATCAGTTTGAATTTTGGTAATAAATTGAAAAAATTCGGTACTTCTATTTGAAAATTTTTGACTCAAAAAGACGTTTTTCTTAAATCTTTTTTTTCAATTACTTGACATAAATTGTTCGGCCTGTCCGAAAATTGATGGGTTTCTACGACCTTTATTAACTAAATTTTGCCATTAGCCAAGATCGTAAATTGATCTTTTTTCCAAAAAATGAGTAATTTCAGTACAGCAAAAATGGTAGCTAACCATGAAAAAACTAAGATCATTTTCGGAATCAGCGCCATCAAATTAGTTTTGTTTCTTGTTACCAAAAATCGTGTTGACCAGTATAATCTATATTATAAAAAACAGAGCTGATTCTTTGTCTATCACGAAATACCTGCGTACACAGTTTGCATTCGCGTATATAATATGGTATATGCGAATTCCTGCGTTGTACTTATGTGGCTTACATAACCTGGCTTACACTGAAACACCTCCTCCGTACGATCACTGGTTAAGAAACATCGAACCTGGCCAGTACCTAGAGGCACGACCGTTTGTGAATACCATGTGCTGTTAATATATAACAGCCCCCCCCCCCCACGAGGGATGTATGGGGCACCGTGGGTTCTCCGAGCCTGTAGGCTCGGCCAATAATATTCCCGTAGAACCCGCATAAACGGGTCCGGACCTATTTACCTCCCCGGACGAAACCTTGACCTTCGGCAAAGCCTCGTCCGGGATCCTCTCTGCTCGAGGCACAGAGTTTGGCAGTAATGAACAGGATATGGCACTGTTCCGAATACCAGGTACTGTTAGCTCGAATGCGTGGATGGTTTAACGAATAATGGCCCGGAATTGTTAATTGAAGGTTTGAGTTCCAATTCTGGTTGGGTTCGTTATATTCACTAGCGCGCAAGTACACTTGAGAAATGTATGTATCCATATCTTCTCCCCTATCTATGGGTTAATTAGTAAAACTTATATCACTAAACCATTATTATCCCCTTTACACCACCTAAAAATTCTTACTTATAAACTAAAAATGTTTTCTGTCTTTAAATAACCTGCAAAGGTTTGGCAAGCCGGAGAAAACGAATCAATTCATCCAGATTACATAACTTTAATGTACATACATGCAAATAAATATAAACACATTTTCCTTCGCTTGTAAATAAGACTGAAATAATAGATCCCTCTCCAACTCAGTCTGGAAAACTCTTACCCGCGGCTGAGTAATAAGATCATGAATTTGTAAACGAGAAAGAAAGAACAGATGCATTTTCAACAAATTGTCTCTCTGTTTACACGTGTGTATGGCTGTGAAATAAAATAAAAATAATTCATTTTTCTTTTTCTCACCTACAGCGAATGAGCTTCAGTATCTTATCGATAATTATTTCAGTCTGTTTCTATCGATGGAGTTCAATGTATTCATGTCTATCTTTATCAGTCTATTCATAGCGATCATATATCAATATCAGTTTGTTCATGTCTATTTATTGCTACCAACGACATTACGGCGTTGAGATGATCACGAAGTAAATGTCCACGTTATTACTTATGGCGATAAAGTGAATTTAGATTAAATTTTTACAAAAATTAATTTGCACGAAAAGCGAATTCAGGTAAAAATGGCCCATGTTGAATGATAGGAAAAAAATGACACGACTAATTTCTCGACGAAAAACGCTTTTTTTTTACTTAAAAAAATCAGATAATAAGATTTTATTAAACTTTTCGGAAATTATTCACGAATAAAGTAGAATTATATGGTTAAGCTTTTTTCGATTCTATACAAGTGTTTCAGGTTTGTCATTGAATTAAAATATACCGTCGTCGTCGTCGTCGTCCGTCCGTCTCAAGAGACGATGAAGTAGCAGGGTCCAAAGGAAAGGATAAGTCAATACAGTTTGGTACCAACGCGGCTGCAGGAGTTGCTGGGAGGTAGCACAAAGTGCCGTCCATCCGCCTTAGGGGCTCCACTCCGGGTTTGAATTCAGAGTTGTCCTTCTCCTAGACCAGTCGCCATCCAAGGATATAAAACCCACTCTGTCCTGCTATTTACCCATAGCTGGAGGGAGAAGAAGAGGATTCACACCTTTCCCAAGGGTATTAGCACGTAAGTGAATGTAATGGATTCGACTGGAATTCGAACTCGGCTCCCCGATTCCTCAATCCGAGCCGTTATCCATTACTCCACCGTGTCTCCTAAAATATACCAGGGCACGCATAAGCCTACAGATGCACACAATTTGAATGAAGGCTAATTTCCCCTTCTGTCTGGCTAACAGGAAAAGAGTATAAATCGAAAAACACGTCTATTTGAAGACATTTTTATGATTTCTTCTGTATTTAAGCTGACTATATTTTCTGATAAATGTAGTATTTTAAACGGGCAAAATATTTGAAATGTCGAATTCGATCACCTCGTCCTCAGTGAAACGACGAGGCCCGAAATAATAATATATTGAAAATGATGGACATAGCATTAATCTTTCTTATCATTTCTCCACGTATTAAAGAGTTATTCTCCACCCTCCAACCTCTCTCCCACAGGCGGGGTGTGGCAATCTGCTCTACAGCTATTCCATGGAAAGTGCTCGGACGAACTCCATTCCCTAGTCCCGCCCAGGTAAACCTTCATGGCAAGAACACGTTCATACCACTTTACATAGTAGCAAACCAACCACATTGCCTCCATATTCCATCGGTGAGAAGTAAGTTCCACTCGAACAGCGTTTTCCTGCCAACCACCGTCCTGTGAAATTGACTCCCAACAGGATGTTTCCCCGATCACTACAATCTTAACTAGGGTTAATAGTAATCTCCCTCACCTAAACACAAAAATGGTCTCATAACGTAACCCTCTACCTCGTGTTACCCCGGGCTTTGTAAAGGGTGACTCACTGTAAAAAAACAAAACAAATTATAGTATTTTACTAATGTTAATTGAATAGATACATATAAACAAATCTGATTTCTGTACGAATGCGTCCAACCCTTTGTCCAAAACTGGCGATTGCTCACTATAGGGTTGCACTATTTTTATCTTTTTTTTTTTAGGCAATGACAATTTGTAATTTACACCCACCGTAAAATTCAGTGTGAATTGTAGGAATTAAAAGAAAGGTCCGGTATTTTTAAAAAAATCCGCTATTAATTATTGGTTTATAAAAATCCGTTATTAATTGTAGGATTATAAAAAAAAATATTTATTAGCTATCTATAAAAATCCGTTACTAATTGTAGGGCTATAAAATAATTCTTTATTAGTTATCAGTTAATAAAAAAAAGTTATTTCTTTTACTTATTAGCGATATATAAAATCTAGAGTTAATTGTAGGTTTATAAAAAAACCCTTATTAATTGCAGGGCTATATAAAATACGATATTAATAAGCGATCTATAAAAAAATCTGCTATTAATTATCAATCTATAAAAATATGTTATTAATTGGAGGTTTATTAAAAACTTGTTATTAATTATCGGGTTATAAAAAAAAATCGTTCATTATTTGTATGTTTATAAAAAGAATCCGTTAATAACTGTAGGTTTCTAAAGGAAGTGACGGTGGGTTTTAATCGCTTAAGAATATTTGCTAAATATTTTGAATAATATTTTAATAATATTTTCTAAATCTCACCAAAAAAGAAAAGTTTCTACGTAGATACCGTGTAAGATTTCGAAATCTATTCCGGACCTTGACATAGCATTCTTCATTTTCGTTTTTCCTAACAAATCCATTTTTCCTCATCAGTAGCTGTCATGACCGAAATAACGATTTTTTCTTCGTCGGTCAAGAATAAAAAAAAGATAAATGTTTATCACAGACCGATGTTCTGATGGAATCCATTTTTCTAACTTCAGAATTGTCTCCTAATATTTATAAAAAGATTAAACTAGAGTTGACTGACAGCATAAGTAATAATTAAGGAAACGATACTGACACGCCTAAGCTTTTGAGAATGTTTTGTAAAAAGACCCGCTGGTGAATTTTGCATCAACGCAGACATGAAGTTGAATCACGTACTTTTATTTTTCGCAGAATGTCGTTTTATTATTTTTGTTTATTCACAATTCTTTATCCTTTTGGTCTAAGAAGTCACTGTCACAAGCCAGATTTATTTATGCCAGTTATATCTCTCATCGGTTGAGTTCGCTTCTGAACTTATTCTAGGCTGCTTTGTTAGCTACTTCGTCATCGGAATAATACCATTTTGCGAGCCTGTAACAGAATATTTTCATTTATTCCATATTGATATCTGAGTTCTAGTTTCTCCGGAACCTTTCGCAAGTCTCCACAATTCAATTTCACAAATGTATTTGATTTCATTTATTTTTACAGATTATCAACCCATTCTGGTTTGGTTTGGTTTGTTTTGTTCTACGGCAAATCAACCTCAATGGGTTATTTAATGCGGACAAGATTTTTTATTGCTGGCAATATTTTTTATCTATCTATCTATCTATCTATCTATCTATCTCAGTATATATTGGTTTGGTTTGTTTTGTTCTACGGTATATCAACCTCAATGACAAGATTTTTTATTGCTGCTAATATTTTTCGTCAAAAATGAATTGTTGGTAAAAATGTTTTCAGAAAGTATTGCTGGCATTAAAACATATTTTTATACTTTCATATTGTTTTGGCACCTTTCGGAGGGTTAACTATTTGCCCATAGCTGGGACCCTGGCGGGTGCTATACCTCGAGTGAGGGTGGACCTGGAAACACCTGCAATTAAGAGATAGTTCCATGCTCCTCAAAGGCCTTGCTGTTGGATGTAGTTTATCGTTTTACCCAGGACGCCAACATATTCTGATTATTTAAAGGTGAAACATTTTTTAGAGTGAATATTTCATTAAGAATTTTTTTTTTGAGATAACAATTGTTTTTCAAATAAACGTCGGAGAATGGAGATGAGATGGATTCATGACTTTCCCAAGGGTATTTATGCGTAAGTGAGCATAACTCACTCGACTGGAATTCGAACTCGTTTCATTGATTTCTCATTCAGCGTCGTTATTCATTGCACCAGCAAAACTAGTCAAAATGATTTTTTAAAATTATGCTGAAATTTTATTTGCTAAGGGCCTACTACAATTCTGTAGACGGAAAACTAACATTTGATTTTTATTTTTATTTTTGGGTTACATTTTTAATTTTTTGGTTTCATCTCCTCCTCATCATTTCATGAAATTATATATATATATAATGAAAAGGCTTAAACACTAATATTCCATGGTTATAATTTATTACATTGGAATCGTAATTACAATCCAATTCATCAGACCGTAAGATTCCTTTGTAATAAATTATAATCATGGAAAATTAGGGTTTAAGCCTTTTTATTATATTCTTACTCTGTCCTGCACATTGAGTTCTACCTGGATTCTATCCTCCTGGAAATTATATATATATATATATATATATATATATATATATATATATATATATATATATATATAATGAAATGGACAAAGTCCGACAATTATTTTAAGACATGTTTATGTTTATATATTCTTTTTATAGATACAAATATTTAAGTAAATGCTCTGTTTATAATAAACAGTATTAAACAACATTTACCGGCCTGAATGTCTGAGAAATTTTCATAGAAAATTTTTGTCCTCCCACAGGAATCGAACCTGTATCCTATACGGAAATCTTCATATAGCCTGACGTCCCTTAACCGTTTCGGCCACAGAGGAGCGTTCGGTTAGCAAGGTCGATTTTACTGTCTTTAAACTTTAATCTTCCATGAATCTCTCACGTACATTCACATCTGCACGTGGCGTATCAAATGTAAACAAATGACGTCACACATATATAGGATCTGACCCGGGGTAGTAGCTGTAACAGTTTTTGGGTACTTTAATATACTAGTGAGCCAACCAAAATGAGCTGACTCATTTTATAGTTCACCAACCGAAGGTTTAATTAACCAGAAAGCTCTAAATATTCAATATGACGTGTATAAAGGCGGCCATGTTTTTTTTCCGAATATTCACTGCCAACCTCTGATATCGAAGACGGAAGAATTACTGAACAGCTGCTGCTAGTGGTATTGGCGTTGTTCCATTGAACAGATTACGTACTGTGCTGGATTCTATATTCATAGACTACGGTAAACATAGTCAACAGTAGAACCTGTTAGGGTCCCATCCATGGGAAAATAGTTAACTATTGCCAGCAATACATTTTTGAAAAAAAATTTATTGCCAGCAATACTTTTTTGAAAAACAAATATTACCAGAAACAGATTTTTGACAAAACAAAATATTACCAGCAATAAAAATTTTGTCGGCATTAAATAACCTATTGAGGTTGATATGCCTTAAAACAAACCAAACCAAACCGCACAATCACAGGGAACCTACAGAAGACCCCATAATATAAAAATTAATGTGTATAAAGTTCAATATAAAATCTGCTGATGATACCCGATGAGGGAGGAGGGGACGAACCCAAAAACACACAAACTAAAGGTAACTGGACCCGTCCACCCCTCCAGCTCCAAGTTCTCGTCTCTAAATTATTGCAGATGAAGTGGACTTATAGCGTTTATTCGAGTATTTGGTGACATTGTAAGTGCGAGTTCAATCCCTGTGCTAAGCAATGTCTATTTTAACTCAGCAGAAACAAGAGGAGTAATAATTGAACAGTAAGACCGAGAAGTGATATCCCTAAGGATATGAACAGTGGAACGAGAACTACGTAATCCCGTAGATTAAATAAAGGGCTCTATTAAAAAATCGTCGAAGAAAAGTTTCCTTGGCGAAGGCCGCAGGGGGCAACAAAGATGAGGACAATAGTCCAAGTGTAAATAATTATAACGGCTCATGTTATTTACAAGAGAAATATCTAAATACAAAGTTGAATACTAAATCTCTGTTTTCTTAGCGAGGATTGGTGCCGAAAAGATTTCTTCTATCCAGAGTAACCGATATTCCGGAACGCAGATTATCAAAACGATCGGTTATCCATTCTTAAATTCGCCAATACCTGTGAAGTTTTCAAATTAAAGTCTTTGTTTCCTCTTATATGCTAACATTGTATTATTTCAGCACGATTTGCTTATTTCGTGGTTTTTTTCTCGTCTGAGTCCATCCGTCAAATCGTCCTTGCATTGAATACTGTTGCCATATATGGTCTGGTTCCCCCTGCTGTTCGTCTTGAGGTTTTCGAAAAAATCCAAAGCCGGATCTGCAATGTGATCGGTCCTGACTTGGCACCTCGACTGCAGTCACTTTCTCACAGACGTGATGTGGCTTTTCACTGTCTTTTCTACAAATATTTTCATGGCAACTGTTCTGACGAGCTATTTTCACTGGTGCCCCAACTGCATAAATTTAAGCATGTTACTAGGTTGACATCTCGGACCCACCCTTTAACTGTCGAAACAGTTAAATTTAACCGCCTCTTTTACTCCAAAAACTCTTTCTCTTTTACATATTACTTGCCTCCCCGATAACTGCAGTCTTCAAAAATTTAAATGTAACGTCAATCGTCATCTTCTGATGCCGTGATCCTTGTTTTTTTATTTATCCTTTCCTCAATCCTCCCCTCCGATGCCCAGTCTTTTTTCTTACCTAAACGGTCTTTAATGCCTTGCATAGTAGTGGCACTCCCGTCTTGCTTGGGGTGATATGTTTTTAAGAAAAAAAGAAGAAAAAGAAATATGAACCACCTACAGCATAATCGTACAGCAGGTTTATTATTTTTAAATAAATTTCTCCGCAGCAGGATGTTTTTTCCTCCAGGAACCATAAATTCCGTTTTTGTTATAAATTGAAAGATTTCCACCAGAATGATTATTCTATACTGTATAAAAATGATCTTTTTTTGTTGGAAACATTTACTCATTCGTTTATAATCGATCTGTAGTAATTTATCCAACTACTCCAAAGGCCTTGCAAATTCACAGGAAAACAAAATTCTTTTTTTAACGTTATCAGAGTTCAGTAAGTTATGAATGCTCAATGCATGGATAAATCTACGAATGGCCTGTTCCAATGCGTATTATAAGGAAAGATTAAGTTGAAGTCAATGGTTTTGAATAAAAGAACATACACACTATTTTGTATCGTTCATGGCGCTCTTCGAAATGATGCAACATACAGCTATATCACGTTGAAACAATGTTTCTCGTACGATCACCGAAGCTAAGCAACGTCGAGCTTGGTCATTACCTCGATTTGTAACCGCTTGCAAGTCGCCCTGTTCACAATCTTTCCATCTTTTGATTTTTTTAAAGGTGTAGAGGTTTATCTTTGATTACCAGTTAAGGGTTGGGTTTTCGGTTCTCTCTCATAGATTTAGCACTTCCGGTGGCTCAATGGCGTCTTGTTAGCAATATTATATTGTTTGGATTGGCGCCTCTTACTGTGTAACCCTCCATCTCAGGTGGCCCTTGAGTCGAGTTCAGATTGAAAATCATTGTCAAAAAAAAAGAAGGTAGATGATGCTTGTTGTTTAATTTACAATTTATAAGGTTAGAAAGGCACAAATAAATTACGAAAAAGATTGAGAGAAGACGATGTGTTGTGCTGAGAAAAATGAAATAAGCGAAAAAATCAGAAGAATCGGAATGATGAAATAGGCAGTATACATATATATATATATATATATATATATATATATATATATATATATGTATATATATAGATATATATGTATATATATGTATATATATATATATAGATATAGACAGCTATATATATATACATACAGATATATATAGAGAGAGATATATAGTTATATATATATAGATATATTTATATATATGTAGATATATATATATATATATATATTGTTAATATATATATGTAGATATATATATATATCTATAGATATATATATAGAGAGATATATATATTGTTAATATATATGTAGATATATATATCTATAGATATATATATATATTTATATATATATTTATAGATATATATAGATATATATATATAGATATTTATATATATAGAGATATATATAGTTATATATATTTATATATATATATGTAGATATAGATATATATATAGACATATATATATGTAGATATATATATATATAGAGACATATATATATGTAGATATATATATAGATATATATATGTATAGATAGATATATGTATATATATATATGTGTATAGATATATATATATATATACATATAGATATATATGTATATATTTATATATGTATACATTTACATATATATATATTTATATATATCTTTATATATATATATATATATATATATATACATATATATATATATATATATATATATATATATATATATATATATATATATATATATATATATATGAGAGAGAGAGATTAATACAAATATGAAATTTGTTACGTAGCTGACATTTATTTGAAGCCGTTTATTTTGATGATTTTGCACCCGATATCAAGCGAGAGATTGAAAAGGCCAATGAATTTTTGCTGTTGTGTCAAATCGAGGAAATAAACAACAATGTCTAACAATTTGAAGAAAATTCCATAAGAAGAATGTTAACAATTAAGTGTAATTTAAAAGATGTTTTTAAAAGCTTTAAAAGGAGTTCGTCAAATGTGTATTGAAATGATGTCTCAGAAAACAAATTTCCATATATATTTAAGTGGATTCCATTTTCCATTTATCTCTTGTTTAAATAATGTTTTGAATTATATAATGGCTGCCACACCATTGTCTGGTATGACCTTCGCAAGTTTCTATTTTGACTTACACTATCAAGAAACGTGTGAGTATAAAAGTATTGAAGTGTAGAAAGGCGTTGCATTGGGACAATCACATTCCTTACACAAGAACAACATGTATCTGAAAAGTCAACTTCATTGGCTGCTGTCAAATCGCAGGTGTTATATATAACATTTTCCTTCTCGTGGTTGGATATGTTAATAAAGGCTAATTACTACTACTACTACCAGTAGTAGTAGTAGTAGTAGTAGTAGTAGTAGTAGTTCTTCTTCTTCTTCTTCTATGTGCCGTGTCATTTCAGGACATTGTCGAGCATCGCCCCCCAACAAATTTTGTGCCATCTAGCTCTTAATAACTTTCGTCTTTTACCTATCTCTCGAAAACCCTGCTCTACCATCCATTCACTCAAGCTAGCAACGTAAGTTATTCGCTGTATTTTTCTGTCTCTCTTGCCTTCAATCTGACCTGTGAATATAAAATGTTCCAAGCCCTCTTTCCTCATCATGTGGCCCAGACATTTCAATTGCCTCTGTAGATTTTAGTGACTAAAAAAGGGTATAAAAATATTTTTTGCTGCCAGACATGATAACAGCATCATCAGCAAAGCACTCTCTAATTCTTCTCCTCCTCCTCCTACTCTTCTTACTACTACTACTACTATTACTGATAATACTACTCGTATTAATTCACTTAAATTCACATAATATTAATACACTTAAAATAATATTAATTAATATTAATACACTTAAAATAATGCGGAGTTGCTAATTGCATGAATATATACATTTTTCTATATTTCATATCGTTCTTTCCATCTTTATTAAACCGATAACATCGACAGGAATAAAACGAAACAGGGCAATAAAATATAAGGAAATAAATGGACTCAACGCGTCCAATTCTAAAGCGAATATCTCTGACGCCATCTTCTTTTGTCTTTACTGTCCGACGCTGATCTGGCTTCTTTCGTTCGGAGAGACAGCCATCCATCAGAAGTAGTTAAAAACTGGGAGAATTTTATTCTTGTAAGGGGATCTCGCTTCCAGGCTGGCTCTAGGCAAATTGGGTCAATCAGAAAGAAAAATAGAAAGTGACGAGGGAATTCATGAAAGGACAGAAAAGAAAAAAAAGCTTTAACGTATTTTCCTCCTGAT
>OZ038488.1:108664248-108729248 GCA_964036315.1 Acanthosepion esculentum
TTTTCTATGAAAATTTCTCGGACATTCAGGCCGGTAAATGTTGTTTAATACTGTTTATTATAAAATAGAGCATTTACTTAAATATTTGTATCTATGAAAAGAATGTATAAACATAAAAACGTCTTAAAAATAATTGTCGGACTTTCTCCATTTCATAATGTATGAGGTCATTTGTTTACATTTGACACACCCTTACATTTTTCCTCCAACTACCAGCTTCAGGAATTCAAGATACAGAAACTATCAGACACAACATTCATATTAGGCACATAAACACACACTAACCCCATAAGTTCTGTCATAAGTAATTTCCGTTTTCGGGCGTTAACTTTTATGACGAATGTATCATTCCTGCCTGCAATCAGCATGGCTGATGCCTAAATCTAAGAGAACGTCTCTCTACGCCTTGTTGGTCTCAAGTTTTCCACTAACCTGAGGTGGAACAACTATACTGAATACTACCGCAAGGAATGTTGGTTCTCTGTGTCGCGCCAGAAGCTTTTTTCTCGTCTGAGTCCATCCATCAAATCAACAAATCAACCATTCTTCCCTGCATTGAATACTGTTGTCATATATGGTCTGGTGCTCTCGCTGTTCATCTTGCGTTCCTCGACAAAATCCAGAGACGGATATGCAATGTGATTAGTCCTGATCTGGCATCTCGTCTACAGTCACTTTCTCACAGACGTGCTGTGTTTTCCTTCTGTCTTTTCTACAAATATTTTCATGGCATCTGCTCTGACGAGCTACATTCACTGGTAACCCAACTGCATGAATTTAAGCGTGCTACTGGGTTGGCATGTTGGTCCCACACTTTCACTGTCGAAACAGTTAAATATAACCACCTCTTCTACTCCAACGGCTTCTTCTCTCGCACTTCCCGACAGTGTAACTCCGTTCTTCTTGCTTCCCTGATAGTTATAATCTTCAAATATTCAAATGTAATGTCCATTCACACCTTCTATTGCTTTGATCTTGATCCGCATTCTTCCCGATATCCTTTCTTCAAACACTTTATTCATTTTTGGTCATTGAATCACCAGATTCAAGTTTGTTTTTGGTTTTTTAAATAGATGAGATCGAAAATGGAAATGCCTGTTGACGGAAAATCCTGATTCAGCAAAATCTCAACTTGTGATATCATGAGAACAGTTAGGAATTTTTGCTTAAAATTTTCAGGATTTTCTAATGCCTGTAAGATCTACGACATATATCAAAATGAAAAAAAAAAACTATTTTGGGAGGAAACATTTTTCCATATTATTTTGTTGAATTTACAATGAATGACCCTTAAGCTATTTATCTATAACTTGGAAAGAAATATTTCATTCTCCATCTTGCAATTCTAAAATTAAAGATTTTTTCCAACACTTAATTATAATTGCCGCCATTATTGTTCGTAATTGTGTCACCATTGTTGTTCGTAATTTTACCGCCATTATTGTTTTTAATTGTGCCACCATTGTTGTTCGTAATTGTACCACCATTATTGTTTGTAATTGTGCCACCATTATTGTTTTTAATTGTGCCACCATTGTTGTTTGTAATTGTGCCACCATTATTGTTTGTAATTGTGCCGCCATTATTGCTTCTAATTGAGCCACCATTATTGATGTAATTGTGCCGAAATTATTATTTGTAATTTTGCCGCCATTATTGTTTGTAATTGTGCCACCATTGTTGTTTGTAATTTTGCCGCCATTATTGTTTGTAATTGTGCCACCATTGTTGTTTATAATTTTGCCACCATTATTGTTTTAATTGTGCCACCATTGTTGTTTGTAATTGTGCCACCATTGTTTGTAATTGTGCATCAATATTAGAGCAATTTGAATATAGGAATAATTTTTATATCTGGTGCTGAGCCCAAGACAAATATAAACATCTTATGATTAAACTCAATTTAAAACCTTCCATATCCTTTAAAAAAGTGCTAATTATACCTGGCAGTTAAGAATAAATTAGGAACACATTAACATACGACTATGTTCAATGATTTTTGTACATATTTAATGGTTCCTGGTATATTTATCCCTCAATCAATATTAGAGGACTCATATGAGTCGCGGTAAAAAAAGTACAAAAATACGTATTTTAAACAAACAAGTATTAATAAATATTAGTTTTTTCTTATTTCTCTTTCATCTGTCTTTATTCTTCCCTTCTTCCCTTTTTTTACTTCTTTTTTATTCTGTCCTTCTTTTTTCATCCCCCTTCCCTTTTCTTCACTTCTTTTTTCTTTCGTCCTTTTTTCTTCCCTCCCCTTCCCTTTTCCTTCCTTCTTTTTATTCCGCCCTTCTTTTTCTTCCCTTTTCTTTCATTCTTATATTTCTTCCGTCCCCTTTTCTTTTTTTTCTTCACTTCTTCTTTTTCTTCCCCCCTCCTCTTTAACACTAGTATGAGAGTGTGTCAGATCAGGGGAGTGTGGTACTCATACCACCTATCCAACGCCACCTATCCAACGATTTGGGAAACTTTGATTGAGACAAACGCGAACATTACGGGTAAAATGAGGCAGTGAACCATCCTGTTGTCTGATTTGTAGGGGTATGTTATCAATGGCAAACTCTTGCAGTATTTGTAAGTAAGCATTTTCAGTCACCGCTGGAGATGTAAAGCAATATGGGCCTAATTACACCGTGTGACTTCTGGTTGCGGGGTATGAGAAAGGATCGTGTGTATAGTAAAAAGTTAGAGACATCGAAGAACTCAAGGTCACAATAAAAGGTGTACAGTGAGACCCCGCCTATTCGCGTTTCAGCATTCGCGGCTTCACACATTCGCGGATTTTTCTTTGTATCATATGTATTGGTTATTCGCAGAAACCCAGAATATTCGCGTGTTTTTCTGAAGAACATATGTACCAATTTCTTCCCCAAACCTCCCTTGATTCGCGTTTTTTTTCGATAGAACATATTTAAAATATTCTTGTATTATTTTCCTATTACATAAGTGACTTAAAACATATAACAGTCCATTTTATGGTAAAATTTGGCAGAATTGTACATCTTCATTGTAAAAACAAACGCAAAACTTGCGTAGCGCTTGGACTTTGTTCTTTGTTAGGGGGTGCAGTTGGGGTCTTAAAAGTGATTTATGCTAAGTCGGGGGATATCATTCTGTGTTTAGATATGTTTTAAAATTTAATTTTATGTCTTGTTATGCAGTATTTCCAGTGGTTATATTTATCTATGCGTAATTAAAAACGGTTATTGTACGTGTGAACGAAAATTTACGCTAAGTGTATGGACACCAATACTATTTTTAAAAAATGTTTTTAAAAGGGTCTGAAATGTTTCTAAAGTGTTTAGGATGAAAGTTTAAGGCATATGGGGTTTTAACAATCAAAATAAGGACTTATAAGCATTTATTTGGGGGGTGGTTACAAGTATTCGCAGATTCTAACTATTCATGGCCGTTTCTGGTCCCTAATCCCCACGAATACGGCGGTCTCACTGTAATATCAAAAATTCTCCGTGAAATGTGTTTCAAGACACTAATTTGTACTGTGGATCGCTGGTTTTTGTGCTTCACTCGTGCTGCTGGACAGGTGGAGACTGTTTAATAAACTCTGAATAAATAATTCCTCTCATACTAGTGTGAACATAATTTTGACTCAACCAGTATATCAAAATATAAAATAATCATATGAAATATATCGGACATGTTAGAAAAAGGAGGAGAAATGAAGTTAAAGTTATGAAGAGATCAAAGCAACCTTAAGTATGTGTTTCTGAGTTACTTGCATGCCGACAGAGAGAGAAGGAAACATCTTGTCGTTGCCAAAGTCAAAAAGGAAAGAAGCTTTCAAATCTCGCGCCATTTGTAATTATCGTCAGGGGGTGGTAATTCAATATCTGACCGACTGTGATTATCGGCAGCAGCGGTAATCTAACAACGCAGGAATGATGTCGATTGTCAAGGATATATTTTCCATGACAGATCCTAAAAGCTGAGCTCCATGAAATGTGTTTGTGGTAGCAACGTCGGGGGCTATCAGAGTTCTTATAACGCAATGAAACACTACATGCATATTGATACGACCAGCAGTTGCAACGTGTTTATAAAGATTTGCTCGAAAAGCATCCTGGGCTCGTCAAAAGAAAAAAAAAGGTTTTTTTCTTCGACATGACAACAGACAGAATAACAAAAGCAAAAAGAATTGCACACCCAAGACAGTAAGAGGAAATAATATTTGACAATATATGTCAACTAATAGTGAAAACCATAGCACCCAAGAAAAAACTAGTGAATCCAGAGAGAGTTAAGATTATGTATATTTCTCAAAAAGTGAATGAACCAGTTGTCAAATATGTTCTTTGTGAAAAACAGGCCACTAGATATTGTGAATTTGAAATATTGGGATCGGAAATCCGGTCAATCGAACAGGATAAATAAAATTAGAAAACGGCGTCCAAAATGAGGCACCCTGGGTATGACGATAAACTACATCCGCATCCAGGGTAAGACAATAAACTACGTTCAGCAGCAAGGCCTCTGATCAGGAGGCTTTGAAGGCCGTGCAACCTCCTCTTAATTGCTGGTGTTCCCAGGTCCATCCTTACCCGGGTTGGTAGCACCTGTTAGGGTCCCATCTATGGGCAAATAGTTAACCCCTAAACTGAGGTAAAAAGCATTATAAATGTGTAAAAAATAGGTTTTAATACTAGAAATACTTTGTAAAAAAATATTACCAGAAATAAATTTTTGAAGAAAAAACTATTACCAGCAATACGTTTTTGAAAATAATATATCCAGCTGTACATTTTTGAGGAAAAAAATATTACCAGAAATAGATTTTTGACAAAACAAAATATTACCAGGAAAAAAAAGTTGTCGGCATTAAATAACCCATTGAGGTTTATATGCCGTAAAACAAACCAAACCAAACCAAAATGAGGAGTTTTCATTAAATACATCTAATGCAGTAACAACTGGGAATATTGTCACTAGAACAGTGTGTCGAATTTGATCAGCAACAAGAATTACTTCGAAAATTCGATAAAAGAAAAAGATAAAAGAAAAGTTACGGATCTGGTTGCGAAAAGTAACAGATACGCGAAAAGGAACAGATACGCGAAAATGGACAGATAGGCGGTAAAGATAAAATTAAGTGTACCTTTTGTGGATTTCAACATCAAAGAGAAAAACAAAAATGTCCGGCTTATAAAAAAAATGTGAAACGTATTTCAAAATTAGTTATTTTAAACGTAGGTGTAAATTCCCCACCCTTAACAAAAATGCAGAGACGGTCCAACAAAATGAAGAGGAAATAAGTATGGACTTCTTTTCATTGAAAAGAAAAAAAAATGAAAGTGTCACTTTAAGGCAAGACAAACGAGACACTGAAATCGAGATTAAGAAACAGTCGTATGAAAAAAGAAAAATATCACCCATATCTGTTCTGCCAAACACTCCAACCCCACCTCCCATTGCACCAACCGATTATTACATTTTCTCGATTGCTGAAAAACGATTTGATGGGGGAAAACTTTCTTTAATGCAAACGAAAGATCGACGAGAACATTTCCACATCAAAATCTGCGGAAATTTACTCAAAAGGTACCGAAGTGTTGTTTGATGAGTAGCAACAGGTCATTGAAAATAATGGTGAATATATAAGTGAAAAAATATCATTTCGCGGGTCGGAACGAGAAATCAGGGAGCCGAATTCGAATCCCAGTTGAGTTAGTTGCATTCACTTTTACACAAATAACGGCCGATATGGTGTGTGGGTCACTTCCTGGCAAATTGAGGTCCACCTTAAACAAATTCACGCCATCGGCACTTTCTTCTACTCAGATTTTCTTTAACTTCCAACCAAATTTTGCAAAGCCAAACGGCAAGAGGGAATGGATGACGAGAACAGGTTTTGGTGAAACTGGGAACTTCTAGTCCTGAACCCCTTCACGTTAGCAGTGAATTTGGTCACCAGCGCCGTCACCATAAAGAAAGCAATCAGCCAAGAACAAAATAAGTTCATGGATACGAGACAAAGCCGGCGATATGTTTAATTTGTAAAATGGAGTATTTCTGTTATATATGGGCTACAGATGCCTAATTCTCACTTTCCAGGCTTGTGGATGAAGATTTATTTTCCAAACTATAATCCCTTTTCTGACAGAAAAAAACGCCCCAGGACTCTTGCTACTCTATCACTATTTCCACGGCAAATGTTCGTACGGGCTAAAGTCCTCAGTTCCCGTAGTTCAGGACATTAAAAGCTAGGGTCAGCAATGTCACGTACACAGAGTTGGATCATCCCCAGTCCTTTCTTACTTAACTGCAATGAAGGAAGTTCCAGTCGTGGTTGACAGTCTGAGCCTGAAATTGTATGTAGTCGTGTGGTAGCACTTACAATCATTGAAAAGATTATAACAGCTCACAACTGGGTTGTGTGATTGTGGATTTTATGATCGCAATTCCGATTTATGAGGTGGGTAGATATATATTTATAATTGGGTCTATTTATAGGGAAAGATTGCTTAGTATCGGGAATAGAGCCTTTATGGAAATATAAAGTTTAGATACAGGAATCATGTCTGCATTGTGACTGAATTTCACGATACAGTACGATATTTACGCTCAAAAACTGATAGTCGCATATGCAGTGCTGATACACACACACACACACACACACACACACACACACACAGAGGAAGGAAAAGAATATGAAGAAAAAGTGTAGTTCTTGATAATGACGACGAGGAAAAAGATATTCACAATTTTAAACAAAGCAAGGGACGGAATGAGAGGAGATATAAAAGAAAATTGAATTTTTTTCTGATACAATCTCTCAGGAAATAGTGGACGTTTGAAAGAGCGGGTAAATTACTTAAAAAGCCTGTTTATATGCTTTGAAAACAAGACCGGGGTGGGGATAGCAGAGGAACAAACATTTCTAAGAGCTTAGTAAAATTCCCAGAACAATTCTGTCGATATGACAAATTGGTAGAAGAGTAACAATACGAAAAAATCTTAGTTTTACCGACGCGTTTCGTCTTTCGAATTTTCGCTTTAATTTTGACTTGATAAAATCGGAAGACGAAACGAGTCGGCAAAAAAATAAGATTTTTTCCTATTGTCATTCTACCAATTTCTCAGAGTGACAACGGATAGGAATTTGTGAAGAGCCTTGATCGCCCCCGTCCGGATTCTTCTTCTTAAAACGTCGAACAATCAAGGTACAATAAGTTCTAGTCACAGAAAATGTAAATTTAACTATATAGATATAAACATACCTATTTTACTGTATATATGTATCCATCCATCTGTAGGTTCTTGAGATCGGCTTGCTGTAAGATACAAGACAAACGGAAAATAAATACATTATAAAATGGTGAGACGCCAGTAAAGAAAAGCAAATAATAATAATAATCGAAACAGAAAAAATGTGGAAATTGAAAACAAGAATAGTACCAGTCATAGTAGGTGCTCTTGGAATGATTAAAAAGGAACACAACAACACATTGAAAATTTTACCTTGAAATCCCAGCTTAAGAGAAATACCAAAAATTATCTTGATAAGTACAGCCCATGCACTAAGAAAGACTTTGTCCATGTAACGATAGTGATGATATGGGAGTTAGAAAAACAAATCATGATATGTAGACGTAATAACACACACCACCTGACTTAGGTCTTCCCGTAGACTTAGTAGGTAGTGGGACCGTAGCAGAAGTTCAAAATAATAATAATAATAATAATTAATCGGTTTTAAAACACTTGGGGCTGGGAGAAAAAGCCTCTGCACGTCAAATACTCTATCAGAGCCGCTCATCCTGAAGGTGATCAAACAATTACACATCACTGACTGACAGGTTCTAGTCTCAAATCAGAATCCGAAAGAGTCATAATTGCTGTCCAAGATGACTGGCGTCAAATCAAGAACTACCAATGCAATTTCCGCAAAATTAACAATAGCTCATCTAACTGCATTAGATTAATTGATGTTTTTCGGTTTGTCAACCGATTGCAAGTTATATTTTTTCAGAAAATATGTTTAGATGTAAAAATATTTTGGAGATAATAATGATTTACTAAAATAAGTTATTAACCCATAGTTGGGGGTGAAAATGGTGGATTCATGAAAGTGAATATAACGGATCCAACTTCAATTGAAACATTGCTTTCCAATTTCCATTTCTGAGCCGTTATCCATTGCACCACCCGCACGTTTAACCCTAGAACATTAACCATCAATTAAAGTTACACCACTACTAACTATGGGTATATCAGAGCCGATTTTTAAAATATCAAAAAAAAAAAATTAAATATAAATCTTTATTTTAAATATTTGACATGCAGGCACTTCAAACTTTGTACTTTGAGTTAACATTAATAGGAACTGAAAAACATATTATTTAGGTAAGAAAATCAGGTACTGAAAATTGTAATTAAAAATAGGAAAATTTGCGCTGGGTACCCATTATATACCCATGGTTAATGTTCTAGGGTTATGCTTAAAGCACCTAATATTCTCAAGTGGTCACCCATCTAGTGGGTTGCTTAACTTCGGTGATCTCACAAGAACTGGTGTTTCAACGTGATATGCCTGTAAGCCTGTTAAGGTATATATGAAGACCATTCCACATCCTATTTGGATGAAGCCGACTGGTGTCAACAGAGTACTTACAATGATATAGATTGGTCACTATGTCGCGCATTCAACCTCCCTCTCAAAAACAATTAATCGGGGCACAAGCCACCACAAGATGTGTACATCATACCTCATCTCAGAAATATAGACAGATACTGAAGGAGGAATGGTATCAAGAACTGAAACATAAGAAGGCATACTTGTGGGCGCTTAGGAAAGTGGAAGTTTTTACCTATTGTTTTGGGCGTCATTATAACTGTGACAGATTAAATCCCAAAATAACTGAGTAAAATTGAGACTATTATTCCAAGAAAGATGATTTATAAAACAACATTGTTTGGGATAGATATAATTCTGAGAAAAATATTCTTGATATAGAGATGAAGAATGACAGGATCCATTGTCATTTCAAATCAGCCGTCCCTAGTCGTTTAATTACAACGTAAGATCTACCCCAGAAAGAAAAAACGAAGTAAATAGCCATTATAATAAATACCCTGGTGCCACACCTGATATAGCACTTATGCATATGATACCACCTGCAATATTTAATTGAAGGTGTTAGCATGAAAATATATCCTTCAAATACACAGATTTGCTTGTTAGCTGTCTGACTATAGCTAGTTGATCATATTCCGTTTGGTGCTGGTCTTTTCAAGCGCAGCAGACGCGGGTGTCTAGCACGTTTTTTTTTAAAGGTTAAACGACGAAGCAACCAAGGCGATTTTGATCCACATTTTGATACTTCGGGACATTTTCAATAGGTCTCAGTTTAATCGAACTGGGTTACCCAACCTGTAAGTATTTCTAACTTGACCTAATACGCATTTTGCTGTTATGCATGTCCCTGTCATACCCTTAACAGACTGGGCGTCTTCATAATATATAGGGTTTTCTATATCAGTACCACTGCGTCACTTTCTTCGCCTGCTTCCCCACTTTCAATAACAATAATAATGATGATCTTCAAAAAGCTATAAGGTCTTCAAAAAGCTATCAAAATACAAGGACCTTGAAATGGAAATCTGTAAAATGAGGCACATGAGAACATCAACAATTCCTGCTGCACTTGTAGCCCTCAGATTGGTTGGAAAAGATTCCAGTAGACTCATTGAAGGGATTCATGGAAGCCCATACCTTAAAGAAATACAAAAAATTGTTCTCACGAGTACAGCCCACACCTTACAAAAGACTTTGTCTATGTAAAATATGTTTTTTTTTCCAGTGGAACATGTCATGATGCCATTTCTAACCTTAGGTCCCTGGGCGGGAGCCGGAAAGAAATGAGTACACATCAGAAATCAAAGGAAATGGAACAATAAAAATGATAATAATAATAATAATAATAATAATAATAATAATAATAATAATGACGTAATGGGTGTAAAAAAGAGACCTGAAAAGTGAATTTCTGGGCAGAGGATTTATCATTAATGACACTATTTATATTTGGACAATTGCCCCCATCTTTGTTCTTGTTATTACAACGTCTCGGGCGATATTCTCGCCGGTTTATAACGATTTGGATAACCTACAGGGTGTTACAGCAAAATCCGACAGTTGACAAAAAAGAAAACGAAATAGGCAATAAAAACAAAAGTTGTATATGCAGAGACCCGACAGTTTGACAACTAACTAACGTTTTTCTCTCTAAGCTTTCCCAGGATGGAATATGAGTGCAGAGCAGCGGTAGTAGCTTCTTTTTGCGTCGGGAAGAATCCTGTGGAAGTGATCGCCTGGTTTGGGTTCAAGCGGACCATGGTCATGGACATTTGGAGGAAGTGGAAGGCGCGTGAGAACATGGACGAGTCTACTGCCAAACGAAAGGCCCACAACGTTCGTTTCTTCGGCCGTTAGGACCGAAGAGTTAGTCGCCATCAAAGAGAAAGTCGACAATGATAGAAGCCAGAGCTACTCCAAGATCGCCGCTAACGTGGGCTGTCACAAGTCGACGATCTGCCGAACGATGAAGAAGGACATTGGTTGCTCCTCCTAGTTCAAGTCTCACCGCATGCTCATCACGAATAACTCCAAGGATTCGAGGAAGGTCTAGGCAGCGGCTTTGCCAAACGAACTGAAGCACGGGTCCGCCGGGATGCTGAGGTTTTCTCTGATGAAAAGAATTTCATCCAGGGCCAGACGAGCAACAGGCAGAACTATAGGTGGATCTGCAAAGACATCGAGAAGGTTCCCGTCGTGAAGAATACGAAGTTTCCCTCCTCTGTCATGGTCCTTGGCGTCGTCTCCAGCGAGGGGGACGTCATGCCTCTGTTCCTCTTTCAAAAGGTCTTGAGAGTCAGCGCTGAGATGTGGTGGGTCCCTGGATGAACGAGATCGCCGCCGGACGCCCCTATGTCTTTCAGTATGACTCAGCCCCTGTACACATGGCCAAGACGTGGCTGCTCAACAATGTTCCCCCAACTGGTCGCCCTCCTCACGCGACTGCAACTCCCTTGACTGTTTCTTCAGGGGCATGATCGAAGCCAAGACCAACAAGCATGCCCACAACACGGTCTACTCTCTGAAGGCTCCCATCGTAGAGGCGTTCGCCGGTATGGACAAGGACATGGTCGCCAAAATGTGTGACTCATTTCATGCCCACCTTGAGATGGTCGTCGCCGCCAGCTGCGGTTACATTGAAAAATAATGTAGTATGGAGCTCTAACTGTTGCTAAATAAACTGTTGGGTGTCTGCATATATAACTTCTGTTTTTATTGCCTATTTCGTTTTCTTTTTGTCAAGTGTCGGATTTTGCTGCAACACCCTGTACATGGAATTCTGAAATTATCTCTTTATTTAATCTAAGACTGTTCTCGTGCCACTGCTCATGTCTGGGGATATCGTCTAGTTCCTATTTAGTACTGCTCAGTTATTTCCCCCTCCCGTTGCCACTGAGTGCAGGTACATACTATCCAACCCAGGGATTGAACTCACAATGACTATGTCACCAAATTCAAAAACCAACGCATTAATCCGCTAGGAAACTAGAAAAATAGAAAAGAGAGAATATTTTTTTAAAAGCAACGCAAAAATACTCAACAAAATAAACAATGAGTATGGAAATAGTTTCAAGGTAGACATAAATGTTCAGGAACGGTGATCATCTGGGAACTGTGCAAACCGTATAGATCTGAAAACGTAGAAAAATGGTATGAGTACAAAGCAGAATCTTTCATCGAAGATCGAAGAAGTATACTTTTATGTGACTTTGATATTCAAAAGGTTCGCCCAGGAGACCTTATTTAGTTATCGTAAAAGTGGTATGAGGACAAACCAGAGGCTGATCTCGAAAACTGAAAGAATAGAATACACTGGAATTACGAAGGCAAATCGGAAATTCCATTCAAAGACAAAATCCGGAGTAGGTCGTGAACAATGAAAAATGCATAATGTCGATTGTCGATAAAGTTGTTCTGGCAGTCATGTTTCTATGGGAAAGAAATTACGAAAATGCATGTCGTTGAAATCGTGCAGTCAGTCAGTCAGTCAGTCAGTCAGTCTATCTATCTATCTATCTATCTATCTATCTATCTATCTATCTATCTATCTATCTATCTCTCTAACTATCTATGGTATGTATCTTACTTTCTATATCTTACTGTATTGATTACTATATCCTAATTTATTTATCATAGTGATTTCCTTATCTATCTATCTATCTATCTATCTATCTATCTATCTAGCTGTACCTTACTTTCTATATCTTTGTGTATTGATTACTATGTCCTCATTTATTTATCATAGTTATTTCCTTATCTATCTATCTATCTATCTATCTATCTATCTATCTATCTATCTATCTATCTATCTTCTTGTGCTGTAGTGTGTGTTAGAGAATGGGATGCAGAAAGAGAAGATACATGAGAAAAAAGAGAAAAGAGTGACATAAAACGAGAAATAAGGAAAAGGCTGTGTGAGAAAAAGTGGAAGTGAAAAAGAAAGCTAAAAAGAGAAAACGAGAGATAGATAGATAGAGAGAGAGAGGGAGGGAGAGAGGGAGACAGAGACAGAGATAGAGAGGAGACAACGAATGTGTGCAGGAAAAAGAGAAAGAAAGAAAAAGGTAAAAATACAACTGGGATATTGAGAGGCAAAACCTATATGAAAAAACAGTGACACACCGAGATAGAGAATATATATATATATATATATATATATATATATATATATATATATATATATGTAAATCCAGTCATGGCTGTCATGTCAAACAATTTCTGCGACCACATCACCCCTTACATTTGGCCAACTAACTCCACGGACTGCAGCCCCCTTGATTATTATATATGGGGCCCAATAGAGTGAGAAGGCAGCGATTATGGCATAATTCACGAAATTAAACAAGGAGACTACCCAGAAGTCGTTTGGAGGTCATGGTCGAAGCCAATGGCACTTTTACTAAAGAAATTCCCTCTTTAGTATTTCAAGATATTTTTGGGTAATTTTGGTAAAGATATGTTAAAATGAGATGTCAGTGTTATTTTCGTTTTTGCATAATTTAGATGACAATTTATCCATCGCACCCTTATATATATATATATATATATATATATATATATATGAAGAAATACAGTTTTAAGGTGTGCTATTTTATGGGAAGTGCTCAATATTAGTGACAGAGCGTATGTAAATATAAATATAAAAAAGAACATTGAAGTCAACACTAAGAGGCGACATCTTGTTTCATGCTAGGCAGCTTGACGATTGCGCCTAGCATGAAACAGCCTGTCGCGTTTAAGTGTTGACTTCAATGTTCACTTATATATATATATATATATATATATATATATATATATGAGTGAGAGAGACAGAAAGAGAAGGAGGGGGCAGACAGAATGAAATAGTGGGTGAAAGAATATTAAGATAATGAAAAAAGAGAGCGAGATCAGACTAAAATGCAGAAACAAAGAGATAGAGATAGACAGATATAAAGAAGAGAGATTTAGAGAGAGAGATAGACAGATATAATAACACAGGAAGAGAGATTTAGAGGGAGAGAGTGAGGTAGAGAAAGAGATTTTGTTAATATAAATGTCTGTTTTAGTAAAAAAATCAGTTTTTTAAAATGTTTATTTCATTCTACACAATAGCCAAGGGCTACTCAACGTAAAGTAATACTGAGTGCAGTTGTTGTCAGGGGGTGGGAAGGAGGAATTAAGAAGTGCATACTACGAGGATGAGCAGGAGAGTTGAGCCTGGACTTGACTCCCACTGACCTTTACATCTCCAAAGACAAAGATCTACTTTGAAGCTATGATACTAATCATGGTTGGTGCAGCTTTCTGCTCTGTTTGGTGCTGATTCAATATTAATAGTTTTGTTTTGACTGTATTGAATGAAACCAACGAGCTTTTTCTCCATTGAGCTGTGAGGTCAGAGGAGAGGAGAGATCAGCTGCCAGGCGCTTGTCATTCGGATATTGTTGGTGCATTCAACACCAAAGTATCATCTGCATATATATATATATATATATATATATATATATATATATATATATATATATATATATATATATGTGTGTGTGTGTGTGTGTGTGTGTGTGTGTGTGAAGAAATATAGTCTTAAAATGTGCTATATTTATGGGATAAAGTGCTCAATATCAGAGATAGAGCGTGTGTAAATATAAAAATGAACATAGAAGTCAACACTTAGAGGCGACAGTCTGTTTCATGCTAGATGCAATCGGTGACGTGACGGTGTTTGACTTCTATGCTCACTTATATATATATATATATATATATATATATATATATATATATATATATATATATATAATATATATATAATATATATATATATATATATATATATATATATATATATATATATATACATATATAATTAACAAGTCGGAAACTTCAGAAAGCCATGGTAATATATTATTTCGTAAATTCGATAATTCGATTTCGCTTCGTTAGACCTAGCGGTTTCAAAACAATGAATGGATTAAAAAAATTATTCTAGGAATCCCAGTCTGGCTACCTGATGATTGTGTGGAAGCACATGAAACTAATAGTAGTGACCAGTCATTGCCGACCTGATTATTTGAATATCTATCTATCTATCTATCTATCTATCTATCTATCTATCTATCTATCTATCTATCTATCTCTCTCTCTCTCTCTATATATATATATATATATATATATATATATAATAAGAATCTGAGAGTGTCCTTAGGAAGACAATTAATATAAAACAAAAAGAGAGTAGGTCCAAGGAAAGACCTTTGGAAGACGTCAGCATTGATTTTCTATGCCATAGAAGATGGCCATTAACGACGTGCTTCATAGACGTACCTGACAGCAAGGACTTCATAAATAAATATGAAATTTACGTTGTTTTGCAACACTGAGCCACTGTGTAATTTCCTGCTGCTTAATTCACTTTCATGCCTTTTCTTTTACTTTTTCTGAAATCTTTTTATGAACATTCTGAAAACAGATTTTCTTGTTCTTATATTAGCAATACTTTCAAATTCGTTTGCTTCTTTCTATAATCTTTTCTTCCTTTATTTCTGTACAGTGATTTTTCTAATGTCACTAGTACAGTGTAACCCAGTACTATTTGTCGGTTGGTCGGCACATCAGCTTATCCGCTGAAGTGGCTGGCCAGACTCCCAGCAGGAATTTAAAAAAATATGAGGAAGCGGATGAACATTCTTGTGGTAATCAACATCTATTTCGCACAATGGATTAGACCGGACGATATAGCTATGCATGCAGCCAGTGTTATGATGACATGGCATAGCCGGGTGGAGAGCTTCCTAGACTGAAGTCAACGACAAGAGCGTAGGGTCACTTCGATGCAATCAACAACCACGTATTTGTGAGCAAGACCGTGGTTTGACCCAGAGAGCGACGTGTTCTCTCAGATCTACTCATTTACGACACGTTACACACGCATGAATTATTGTTTGCGGCTTTCAGCCCAATGGAAATGGTCAGGGGCTCAGCTGCCCAGTGATCCACACACGGTTATGGGATATAGTTTTGAAAGTTATCTCTGTTCAACGCTTTTGAAATTTATAAAGTTGCGTTCTAATTATTTAGTGTCTTTAAAATATATTGTTTTTCTATTGAGGTTATAACTTTATAACAAGCTTTGGAAACATTTTTATATAGCATTATATTATATAGTATTAATAACTTTATATTTATTTAAGGTATCATAAAAAATGTCGAGTTGTATAATAAAATGTCACATCAGCAAATAAGTCACTTTAAATATTTTTACAAAAAAAGACAGATTAATTTTAAACCCGCGTTATATATAAGTTGTCCATAAAGTTCGTGTGCACTTTCAAAAATTTATAACTTTATTTGTATTTGCGATAGAAATAATCTATAAAAAAATTATAAAGTTTAATGTACCTAGTTTTAAGTATAGCTAAAATAACTAATGTGATTTCAGGCATTACTGTAAATCAGTTGGCAAATGTTTTCCGTGAAAAAATCGTATTACCCTTTGTATTGCTAATGATGGAGGACATGTGGAAACTTAAATAAAATTTCAATAAAACCTTAAAAAATATAGATTTACTTCTTTCTAATCCTTTTTACAAATTATTTCTATCGCAAATACAAATAAAATTATAAATTTTGTAAAGTGCACACGAACTTTATGGACAACCTGTATTTCCATATATGTATAACCTGAACATTCACCCAACATAAAACCGACATAGATTATTTATTAAGTATATATTAAATACAGTATAAATAAATTTTCTGGCGTTTGTATGCCACGTGGAAAATTGTTACTTGCATTAAAATATTACAAAGCTTGTTTCTTTTTTTTAACAGACTTGAACAGCATTCGAAAATAAGCAAAAATTAAAATCTATAAAATAACATTTGAATTATTAAGCTCTCCAAAATTCTACGTTTTTTTTTAGTCAGTGAAAAATAACATGTTCTTATATATTTATGAAATTTATGTAATTCTTATGTCAGATAAAAAGTTATAGGAGGCTAGAATTATGAAGTCTCCTAAATGACGGGAGAGAACAAACTAGTAATTAATGTTAACAAATGTTTTACTTAACCCATTGAGCCTTGCATTTCTGAACAATTTTAAGCCTTCTGCCTGAACTCCTGAGTCAAAATTGGCAAATAATTGGTAAGTAATGTTTCCTGGTAGATAAAAAATTGTTACAAGTGCTTACCCACCGTTCAACCGGTGACTGGGCATTAAGTTATTTGTCACTGTTCAACCAGTTGGTGGGCGTTACTTCATTTTTCTCTGCCACCGGTAAAGCGGTGATCAGGGCTCAAAGGGCTAAATCACAGAACCTAGTTAGTTCAGTAGGCCATTCAAATTATTTGAAAATCCCGTAGATTGTCGAAGTACAATTTAAAAAAAATCCTTGTTGATATTCCTCAAAGCAATGGACATTTTACTTGATGAGTAACATAGGAATATATTTTTTCTTGTGTCGTTTCCCGTGAGGACGTGGGCGATCACGGTTCTCAACTTCCTATCCTCTGTAGTCTATAGAAATATATTTATCTCCCCCCCACTTCCTGTTTGTTCATCCATTTACAGAAGTTCGCTAGATAGGTTACACCCTATTGCTTTCGTTATCTTCTGTGTGTGTTAAGTTTTCCAAACCTTCTTTTCCCATTATGTGTTCCAGAAATTGGAACTGCCTCTTTCTGATTCTAATATACTTAGAATTAGAAAAAAAAGTCAGTCAGTTAAGTGTCATGGGTGATATACGCTTAGGCGATCGTGTACCTTTCGATACATGTCTGACGAGGCAGATTTTTTCCCCGCAGTAGATTGCCATTTCTTTCTGCGATAGACCAGTTGCCATCTAAGGCTACAGAACCCGGCCTGTATTGCTATTTACCATTACTGGAGGGAGAAGAAGAGGATTCATACCTTTCCCAAGGGTATTAGCACGTAAGTGAATGTAATGGATTCGACTGGAATTCGAACTCGGCTCTCCGATTCCTCAATCCTAGACACTATCCATTACTTCACCGTGCAACCAAGATTAAAAGCAGGAACTGTAAAAAAGCGTAAGGTCAACGGCCATCTAGAACAATCCAGCCGCTATCCATTACTCCACCGTAAAGACAGTTCAATTTTCAATTTTTAATTGAATTAAAAAGTATTCATTTTAATTCAATTTTTCATGAAACTTCCTCTTTGCTTACATACCCAGTCAATGGTATTCTCACCATACTTTTGTAGAACCAAATTGCCTCAATTCTTCTCTTCATCTGTGATATAGTTGGATCAAGATCACATGGCAGTTAAACAATTTTTTCTAATTCCGTTTTTTTTTAATATTTACTTTTCCTGTTTTTTTTGACAGTCAAAGGTATGAAGCGATGACGAAAAGCCTTGGGCAATTTTTGTCACCAGTTCACGTGTGCGTCGTCTGCCAGTCAGCTTTAAGTGCAACCTTTTGTCGGACTTGGGTTTGCGGTTAAATACTTACTTGGTTGAGTTTTTTGAAGGCATTGTCGTTATTTCAATGCACCATCGGATTTATGTGCGATATATTCTGTTGACGGTTATAAGACTTCTTAGAAATGACTACGTCTGCAATTTGATAAGCTAAACTTTGCTAGACTAAGTAAGTTAATATTTTCTTAATCTCCTTTTCAGGATATCGATCGAGAACGCTGGATTTGGAATGTGATTGATTATTCTTAGAGCGGAAAATGCCAAGTTTCCAAAAATGTCTCCTTTTGAGTGTATTTGCAAAAAGGTTGATCTATTTGCGATTTATTCTTATTGAGTCATTGATAATTACGTAACACTGATGTTCTTTCCCCCATTCGTAATAGTACGCAGGTATCAATGACCTAAGCATAATTTAAACTTGACTTTTGTAAATAATACAAAGTACAGATAGCTCTAAATAAAACAAAATACAGATAACTATGAATAAAACAAGGTACAGATAACTCTAAATAAAAAAGTAAAATAACTCTAAATAAAACCAAAGTGCAGATAACTCGACATAAACCAAAAACAGATAACTCAAAATAATACAAAATGCAGATAACTCTAAATAAAAAAAGTAACATAACTCTAGATAAAAACAAAATACAGATAACACTAAATAAAACAAAGTACAGATAACTCCAAATAAAAAGTAAAATAACACTAAATAAAAACAAAGTACAGGTAACTCTAAATAAAATAAAGTACAGATAATTCTAAATAAAAAGTAAAATAACTCTAAATAAAACCAAAGTACAGATAACTCTAAATAAATCAAAGTGCAATAACTTTAAATAAAAATAATGTACAGATAACTCTAAGTCAGTAACTGATTTGACACTGTATTCATATTATGAATAAGAGCACAATTCTAAAATGACACGAAAATCAATATGTTTGATTTTCACAAATGTAATTTTTCCCCTTATTCTTTAAGAGCGGGCCATTCAATTAAAATAGTGCCTAATCCATTGCGAAAGATTATTAACAAATTTTATTATCTGTTTCTCCAGGTTTTATAAATGTTGACGAATATTCTTCTACTCTATTTACTTTATGAAAATTCTATAAAAAAAACTATAAAATCCTAGCGTAATCTATAAAAAATGTATAAAAATAATTAACAAAGGAAACGAATTTGAAAATAAAGAAGGTATAAAACTGCTGCACAATCAATGATGAAACCTCGGTGGTGTAGTGAGACGACCACACTCTACACACACTGCTTTAAACAACGGAAGTTATAACTTAGAGCCCATGCACACTAACGTTAATCTGTGCCAAGCGGCTTCAATCTGCCTACTTTATCTCCGTTAACACAGAAACTGTTCTGATACTTTTTATCAGACCCCGTAACAGCACTATTTTCTCAGTAATATTTGAATGAATTCCTGACTAAAGACATCCTTTCTTCCTGGTTTTTATGCAAAACATACGAAATGATTGCCGAAACTTTCGAACAAATCACTTGCTTATTCAATTTTAAGCGACTTCCATAAACCATCTCTGTTTGTTCTAACACTAATCCCATGGAAAGTGTTCAAACGAACCGCATTTGTTGAACCCCGTTAAGAATTGTAAAAACATACAATAGATTTAAGGAATATCACTAAAAATTAAAATCTTTGCCATCACTGACTTACAGAGAAATTCACTTATTTTTCTGCCCAATGTAGGCTCCAATTTGGATTTCCACATTCGCATTTATCAACCAAAGAGCGACGTTATTTCAAACGTTATTAGACCGTTGAAAAATAAAACAACTGTGTTTATTGTTTACTGCGAAATTTAAGTGATCACTCCAGAAAATAGTTAACAATATTTTCCCTCCTAAAAATAGATATTCAAGATTTGTGGAAAATATTGATTAACCAATAAACTTCTGAGTAAAACTTCCTGGAGCCTGTACGCTGTTATAAATACGATGTCTTAAATTCATACGGTTTAGTTTTCAGTTTTTACGTAACTTTTAAGTAAACTTTTGTCCAGGATTCGTTGTGGTTGTGCACAACTGATTACTCTGATCTTTCGTATAATTAATTACTCAACATTTCACATATTTTATCGAGTAGATACTTTCAATAAACTCGTGATGTTAAAGTAAAGTAAGCATCATGTAAAACGTACGAACGGAGTTATGTCAATAAAAATATTAGTAGTAGTTATAAAACAGCTCTCATTTAGTGACTGCTGGAAAATTACAGGCATTCATAAAACACCGTAAATACTTGACTCTGGCGTTAAATAGACACATTCATGCTATTCTATCATACTAACGATATGTAAAAAAACAAAAAAATAATTGTGAGGGAATTTATTTCGCGAGGATCTTTGTAATTCGTTTCTTTCAATTTGAAAGAGATACTCAATAATAAAATTTATTTAAAATTTGTAGAGTTGTGTTTAAAGATTTTTTCTTCATTCGCTTTCCGCACGATTTTTTCCTTCTTATTCTATTGGTGAAATGTAAGTTCCACTAATGCGTCTTCTTCCCATAAATTGCTTCTAGGCTGGAAGCGAGTGCTAAAACGATGTTTACCTGTTCACTACAATCTTAACCTGTTCAAGTTGAGGGGTGACCGTTTTCTTCCTTACATAAATTATTCCTCTTACTGTACAACTCTCTATGTCGAGTGGCTCTTGGTCCTTGTACAGGGTGATAAAAGACATGTGTAAAGCCAGTGATTCTGTCGGTGAAACAATAAAAAAGGAAGAAAAATGCATGAAAAATTGTAGAAATAAGGAAACAGTTTGATTTCAGAACATTAAGGCAAAGTTCATTTTTCTTTTTGCCTTACATTGCTCAGTAGTCATTCTGAACAATGATATTTCTTCCAATATATATTGCACGAGATGAATGTGAACGAAAGACAAGAAAGTTTCAACAAATTAATAAAAATACAACGAAAACCAGTAACGGTTACGTAAATTAGTAATTTGGTAAGTTTGGCCTGAATAAAAGAATTACCGTATTGTCATTTTCTTACGCAGAGAAAGATTTTTCTTCGAAATTGTTAATTACTAGAATATTGAGTTATATCTTTAAATTTCTATATATATATATATATATATATATATATATATATATATATATATATATATATATATATATATATATATATACACTTTCCCTAATTGTCAATTACCTGTATTTTGAGATGCTTTCACGAAATTGTTCATTACTTGTATATACATATATTATTTCTAAATTGTCAATTTTCTGCACATTATTTAGGGATATTTCTGTAAATTGTTAATTACTTATATATATATATATATATATATATATATATATATATATATATGTAGATATTTTTCTCAATTGTTATTAACACGTGCATATATTTATGTATATATATATATATATATATGTGTGTGTATATATATATATATATGATTAATATATATCTAGCTATTTTTTCTAAATTGTTATTAACACGTGCATATATATGTATATATATATATATATATATATATATATATATATATATATATATATATATATATATATAATTTCACTCCAAGCAATTAGGGTGTAAGGAAATGAAAGTAAATGAAAAGACTTTTGTGATGGGAACTGAAGACAATAAAAAAACTCGGTTCAGACAAAATATTGATGTTGCATTTAAATGTATGAAGATTGTAGGTGGCAGATAAGCAAGAAGTTAGGGGGGAGTCCCACAGGTGAGAAGTGCGAGAAAGAACAGTAAACCTGTGATCCCTAGTTGCCAATCTACTAGCAATCGAGCCACGAAGTAGAACAACTTATCAGAACAACTGTCAAAAAATTAGAAAACTACCATGAATATATTAGAACAACTGCCATCTCTCTCACTTTCTCTCTTTCTCACAATATATATATATATATATATATATATATATATATATATATAATGTCTGTGGATGAGAATATATACGGCACTGGAAAATTTATTTCCGGTCGAGCACTCTGGAGGGAATCACGAATTTTTAAACAATGACTATTACTGCTAATACTGCAAAGCTCTTACATGAATTCAGCCCTCTCGATCATTGGCGTGTTCATTCGAAGAATAACTACATAAAAATTTGCCTTCTTTATAGACCAGGGGTAAAATCTCCGACTGATGCCAAATCAGTTGAGTTTCGAACCTGTCTTGAGGCAATCAGATGTCTAGTCACACTGATGAGCTCTAATACAGCTAAGCAATCTGTCTGTGGATGAGAATATATACGCCCCCGGAAAATTCTGGTGGAGCACTCTGGAGGGAAATCGCGAATTTGTAAACAACCGCAAAGCACTTACATGAATATAGTCTCTCGTTCAATGGCGTGTTTATTGGAAGAATAAGTACGTGAAAATCCGCCTTCCCCTCTCTTGGCCGCTGATATCTCAGGGGTAAAATCTCCGACTGATATCAAATCAGTCGTGTTTCGATTCCAGTTTGAGGCAATCGTATGTCCATCTACACTGAGAGCTGTGATACAGCGAAACAACTTGTCTGTGGATGACATATATATATATATATATATATATATATATATATATATATATATATATATATATATATATATATATATATATGTCCGATTATTTCCCTGTTTAGGTGTCATCAGATCGAAAGCGATAAGAAAGTTGCGTGTCCGTGTATTTGTGAATCTTTTTCAAAAACTAAAATCTTGCTCGTGACTAAAAAGAAAGAAAATGAGTCATTTTATAAGTCGTTAGTATTTATGTTCTTTGCTTTAAGTTTCAGAGTCGAGAGATAGAATCCTTTAGAATGGGTAGAAAATAAAATCAATTATTTTTCCAATGTTTATTGACTATCTTACAAAGGGCCAAATCATCAATGGAGAGTACAGCATATATATATAATTATTTATTTAAAAATTATAACATAAATATGTTATAAAATCACTACAAAAAATACCCATTTCGCAAGATGTCATCATCCCACCCCTACACTTGGAATTAAAATGTATCCATGTTATCATGAAGTTAAGAGCAGTCAATCTTAACGTCTATTCTAACGTAATTTTAATGAAAACAAAATAAATCGAATAATATATATATTTTTCTTTTTTCCTCAGTAATTTTATAATTTTAAACTTAATAGAGATTAAATTTAGATTTTAAAATAAATAATTTTTTATTTTAATTTTAAATTTTATATATTTTAATAGTTATTGGTTAGAATAAATTCTATTTTAGTAAAAGCCCAACTTTAAACCTTTTAATAGCTATTGTAACCTTTGTTGTCAATTTTTTTAATTCTCGTATACTTGTATTTTGATTGGTCATTCCAGCTTATGTAACAGCGTTTTCCCCTTACGAGCGGTCGTTAATTAATTTGAACCCTTTAAAACCCTTTTATTCTACATTCAACATCATCAATTGATAAGACACTAGAGGTGTTGAAACAAAATGGCTATTTTTGTAGTGATTTTATAATATATTTATGTTATAATTTTCAAATAAATAATTATATTTGCTCTACTCTGTATTGAGCACTCTTTTAAGAATAGTAATTGTTGGTTATTGGAATTTATTCCATATACACCAATCCTATACTTGGGTATATATATATATATATATATATATATATATATATATATATATATAGTCTTAAAATGTGCTATATTTATGGGATAAAGTGCTCAATATCAGAGATAGAGCGTGTGTAAATATAAAAGTGAACATAGAAGTCAACACTTAGAGGCGACAGTCTGTTTCATGCTAGATGCAATCATCAGGCCTGACGATTGCATCTAGCACGAAACAGACTGTCGCCTCTAAGTGTTGACTTCTATGTTCACTTTTACATTTATATATATATGTGTGTGTGTTTGTCTGTGTGTGTGTGTGTGTGTTTGTGTATTGTCATCCGCAGGCAGACTGTTTCACTCTATAACAGCTCTTCAGTGTAGCTAGACGTCTGATTACTTCGAACCGGGATCGAAACTCGACCTATTTGGCATTAGACAGGGATCATACCCCTAGGTTATCGTCGCACGGAAGAGAGAAAGGGTAATTTTAAAGTTTTCTCTACGAAATACACCAATCGCTTTCGTGCACGGCTTTACAAAATACGGCTTAAACAGTGAAAAATTAAAAAAAAAAATCCTGAACATTTCTGTGCACACTTATTCTTGCAAAACAGACAAAACGTAAGGATGCTGGAAAAACTAAATAAAAAATGAATTAAACCTTCCTTGTTAGCCATATTTAATGAAACATTTTTAAGAGACAGGAGACAGTCTGTTTCATGCTAGATGCAATCGTCAGGCCTGACGATTGCATCTAGCATGAAACAGACTGTCGCCTCTAAGTTTTGACTTCTATGTTCACTTTTACATATATATATATATATATATATATATATGTGTGTGTGTGTGTGTGTGTGTGTGTGTGCGTGTGTGTGTGTAGTGGTAGGGAAGGGCGAGTATGTATTTTAGCATTGTGCACGCAGACCCCAATATGAATAGTAGGGAATCTAAATCCTGAGATCTAATCTCTACTCCGTATGTCTATTTTAAGCACGTTCCTATTCTTCTATCTGTTATATCTGCCGTCATTGTCTTTCAGGGTTCCTGAAAATCAATATTTGCGCATCTCTTTGAAGATAACTCCGGACCTAAAGTTATTTTACGCAACACTAAAACAAGACACATATCTGATTATCCATCACCGAATTCAATACAAACACTGTTGAACACAAAAATGTTTTACATTTAATATTTAGTCTTTATCATGAATATGCATAACATTTTGAGTTTGTGCATTTCATTAGGCAAAGATAGAGAAAGGTCTTAACAATATAGTTACATAGATGATGGCAGACACGGAAAGGAAACTAGAGGTACTTACTCCCTTGTGCAAATTAATTAAAACAACCGCTTTAGTTTCCTACCTTTCACCATACGGTCAGTTTTAGACCAACTGGAGTGACAGGATGTAATCGATTTCTATTTGTCCTCAGATTAGGTCATTTGCAGTGGTGTGCAGTAATGTGAATCAATTTTCGGCGTGTATAATGAAATTTGTTTGGTCTTGAAAAATTTTGCATCGTTAGTGATTGCATCAGATTTTTATCACTCCCAGACACTATTGTCTCGACTGTCGATTATTTGTCCTACGGCCATTTTCTGTGATGGGCGTTACTACAAGGAAGCGTACAAAAATTGTAACGCTGCACGAACACACTGGCAAGCTTTACCAGTGAGCAAATCAAAGTACTATAGATTGGCCAGTAAACTCCCATGATTTAAATCTAATCGAGAATCTGTGGTCAATCTGTCAGGAACAATTTCGTGGAATGGACATACGAAGTACTAACATGTGCATTGGGTCATGTTTCATTGGAAAAATACGAAAAAACTAAATAATAACGGGATTATTCGATTTGTTTCAATTAATTTGCACAAGGGTGTATATACAAGGTATTAAGGAAAATCGAAAGAAAATGCACGTTTATACCCAGATAATATATATATGGGATATAATGAAGAAAAAGGGCTTGGAGAATATGACACTCACAGGACATATCTAGGGCAAAAGCAACAGGTGAAGGCAGCGGGTCGCCGACCTGACGTATTTGTGTGAATGAATAGCGGAACGAGAGTGAGATGCTTGGCAAAGAAACAAACGTGTTAAGAGCCCACGACCTGAAGTGACACAGAATATAGAAGAAGTAAAGGAAAGCGAGAACAAAGGACTAACTGATTTGTTTGACGGGGTGTGTATACAATCAAGTACAGAAATTTAACTACCTGGGAAGTTCTATAACAGACGAAGGAATCTGTGAGACAGAAATCCGAAGATGCACTGGAATGGCGAAAGGCGTCTTCCAAAGTTTAAAATAACATGAAAAGAACTTTTAATCAACTCTTTCTCGTATATGAACTTTTAATTTATGTCAGATTAATTTACCATTAATATTTTGCTTTATGCCACCTGACATATACAAGTACTAGTGTTAGCATTTAATCTATTACCACCTGTCGTATGGTCGGGATATCGAGGACTAAACCGGTTTTCCGACCGAGCATTTCTGATGATAAGTGTGGCTCAACACACAGCAGGATTAAGAGCGATCACAATCGATCGCGATTCCCATAAACCATCAATTGTCGGAGAGGCACCACGTATACTTCAGCCGCAGTAGAAATGGTTTTTCTTGGACAAGATAGCCTGACGGAGCCCAACCCTCTCCAATCCGGTTTGAATTTCAGTGTTATCTTCTCCTAGACCGGTTGCCTCCCAAGGCTATAGAACCCAGTCTGTCCTTCTATTTATCCATGGCTGGTGGGGGAATAAAAGGATTCATACCTTTCCCAAGTGTATTAGCATGTAATGAATGTAATGGATCCGACTGAAATTCGAACTCGGCTCTCCGATTCCTCAATCCTAGACACTATACATTACTTCACCGTGCAACCAAGAGTAAAAGCAGGAACTGTAAAAAAGCGTAAGGTCAACGGCCATCTAGCACAATGAGGCAGACTGATCAACAGACCTTTTAGGCAGTCAGTGCTGTGGTGACACGGTATCGTTGGCGAAGAAGTCTTCCTAAATTGCAATCAAGGGCAAAGTAAGTGTTCTATATATTTAGATATCCTTGATAAATTCTAAAGAAGAAACTGCAATATTATTTGTCTTAACTGGCACCGCCGTAATGTAGCTACCCTATGATTTTCTATAAATATCTCATGGTAATTGTTCTGATGAACTTTCCTCTATGTTTACGTAGACTTTATGAATTTAATCACAGTACTAGATAAGCAAAAAGTACTTATCATTTTACCGTTGAACTGGCGTAAGTACTTTACTGTTTCTTTACTTAGACTTCTCGCCTGTGGAACTCTCTTCCGGCTTCTTGCTTACCAGCCAACTTTGATCTTCAGAAATCTAAATTTAATTGCAATCTTTACCTGCGGTCTTGTTGACTCCTCTTCTTTTATTGTTTCTACTTTTTTAATAATACTTTCTTTTTCATATTCTTTCACACTCCCTAACTCCTTGTGTCTTAGTGGCTTTATTACCTTGCTTGGGGTAAAATGCTTAAAAATTGGGCTGTGGTGTTGGCTGGAGAGGAATGGACTCCCCAAAGTTTACTTTCCTAATGCGCTACGATTGAATTACCTTTCCGACTTTCAACACAAATGTGCAGAGCGAAATGCTCAGGTGTTCAAATGCGCTGCGACCCTACTACCATAATCGGTCATGGGATCGATGAAGGTGATCATGATGATGATCATGATGATAGAATTCTCAATCAATTGATTATTAATAACCATGATTATTCCATTAGTTTTTTTCTACAGGTATCATTATGTATGTTGTTGCGATCACTATGTTTCGGCTTTGGGTGCATTGCGTATATGTTATGTCTGGTCACTCAGCGCGTGCTACTGGCACCATTCAATCCAATACTACCAGTCGCATAGTCGGGTCATCGGCGACTACGCCGGTTCCCCAGCCAGGCTTTTCTAGCATAATGGGGTTGTTCTGGGTTCCGTAGCTATATCAGTGCGATGAAGAAAGAGAGAACATCGCTAGACGGAGGGCTTACTAGACTGAGGTCAACGACCACTACGGTGGGTCTCAACCGATAGAATCAACAGCCACGTGCCCGACGGCAAAGCGAACCTTTTAGTTGGAGGAAATCGGCTGGGGTTTGAAGGACAGTTCTACTCGTCCAAGACACGCTACACATTAATGAACACCTCTCCGTCTTTCAACCCAGATATGTGATGGAAACTTGTCAGACGCTCATCTACGCAACAACTCTACGACCACAAACGGTCATGATGATGATGATGATGAAATGGTGGTGATCAATATTCTGCTATTGGGAATTAAACGAGGAGGGGGAATGGATTGGTAAAGAATATACGTACAGAAGGATAATCGAAGAATACAGAAATATAAGGGATTATAAGAATTAAAAAAAAACAAGATTAAGAGGAGGATAAATTATTAGAAAAAACGAGAAGAGCTTTAATAAAAAAGAGAGAGTATGAGAAATTACGTAGACGGGGTTAAAAGAATAATAGCATAGAATAAACGAATAGGATAATGGTTAAGAGATTAGAGACGGTTTTAATAGAACGGGATAGAAGAATAGAATGAGAATAGAAGAATAGAATGAGAATAGAAGAATAGAATGAGAATAACACAATGGATATTTTAGGATAATGAAAAAATAACGTTAGATTAAATGAATATAAGAAATGATGATTAGCAAGAAAAAAGATTCAGATAAAATGAAGGAAACATTATTCTGATAAAAGTATGAAATGTTTAAAAAAAAAGAATAGAATATAAAAGTTAATAGACGAGAAGTGAATACTAGAAAACAAAAGCCGTACGTTTAACGCCCTCTTTAGTTGTTTAAATCGGACGTAATACACACATTTGAACGCCGTGTTTCTTTGCTGAATTAATAATTCGACTTAACAGTAAATTTTCAAAATGATACTCTAAAAAGTCATTTCGTACGCTGCTTTGGATTTCCCTGAATTGATTTTTAGAAACTTGTTATACCACAGCTAATCGATAACAGCAGAAGTCGAGTTTACTTTACGTTCGCTAGTTGGTGAAAAAAAATGCTTCCCCACCATTCAACATTTATTGATATTTCTCCCATTAAGTGCATTCATACGAATACTTTGCATTCTTAGCGTAAAACCCTTCTTTTCACTTTATTCTCGAATTCAGACGTCTCCCGAAGAACAGTGACAGCAACAGAACATCAGAATAAAAGAATAAATAAAATGAACAGCAGGAGAATTGAGTCAATCAGCAGACATTTTCTTTTCTTTTCATGAATTTACAAATGTGTAGAATTAATGTAGTCATTTCAATAAGATGAAAAAGATTTTTTTTTATACGGGTCACTGTCATTGACGTTGACAAATAGAACACCAGACTATGCTATATATCTAGTATATTATTGGCGGTTAGTAAGATTATCCAGTATTTGCTATGCTTGAAAAAGTGTTTTACTTGGGGATAATTTTTCATTCTCAACTATGTGAAAATTGGTAATCCTGAATATTTTTCGTCACAGTACAGTCTATCAATGGATTTATTTTTAATCTGACATTTTCATTACTTCAAATTTAATTAGAAAAGACAATTCAAATGCACAGGCCGATGAATGAAACACACTGTTTAGCAATACACATGCTTAGGCCTACAACCGTAATACACAATGTTTAATAAATTAAAATTGGACGTCTATTTCAAATACGATGTGTCCTCTACAATGACGTTTGAAGTAATAAAAATGTCGAATTAAAAGTAAATCCATTAATTCAATAGAAATATTTTATAAATCTCAACTAACTGGGTGCTCGATTAATCAAAGGATATCTCTTCTGATTATTAATAAGTTCTACTCAGTTATTGATCACCCTATTTCCAATGAGTCTAAGTTTGGTTTGTTTTGATTTACGGTATATCAACCTCAATGGGTTATTTAATGCCGACAAGATTTTTTATTGCTGGTAATCTTTTGTATTCAAATATGTATCGCTGGTAAATTTTTTTCCCAAAATGCTTTGCTGGTAATATTTTTATTTGTTTTCCAAAAATGTATTACTGTTTAATACTTTTTTCTTCAAAAATTTATTGCTGGTATTTTTCTTTTACAAAAACGTATTTCTGGTATTAAAACCTATTTTTATACTTTCATAGTGTTTTGACCTCAGTTTGGGAGTTAACTATTTGCCCATAGCTGGGACCCTAACAGGAGCTACCACCCCGAGTCAGGGTAGACCTGGGAACACCAGCAATTAAGAGGTAGTTCCACGCTCCACAAAACCTCCTGATCAGAGGCCTTGCTGTTAGGTGTAGTTTATCGTCATACCCAGGTCGCTGAATTTAAGTCTGCAGTACCCAGGGATTGACCTCAAAATCATTTTGACACTAAATTCTCAAACTAACGCTTTAATCCAGTTGCATGGTAGATTAAGTGCGTTTATCAACGTAAAAAAACCTTTTTCTTAAAATGTCATGTACCTTCAGAACGTAATCGGTCATGGCTCTCCACAGATTCCTTTTCTGAAATATCTGTCAGTTTTCAAGATTTTTTTTCGTGAAGTGACGTGGTTTCTTATTGTTTTCTCTTCGATTTTCTGACATGCGGGCGTGTGGTGGATAGCGACTCAGAATGAAAAATCGGAGAATCCTGTTCAAATTGCAGTCGGGTTCGTTACATTCACTTACGCGGAATTTCTTTTTGGACATTTCACACCAAAGAGTGAAGAGAAATTCCTTGAATGTTACTCGGATCGAAAACAAAAAAACATGAGGCAGGACGGAAGAGACAACCGTTGAAACGTTTTGATAATAACAACAGCTATATGAACAATAACGATAAATCCTCATTCGATAAATTCAGACAGAGATTAAATATTTTGTAGTATAAAATAAATGCAGTCTCTTCATTAGTCTACGGATTTTGATGTATTTATATATCTGTAGCACTAAGAATGCGATGTTGGTGATGTATGTAATAAAAAAGAATAACTGAGGAGCCAAAGGTTTTATCGTGTTGTTTCCTCTTCATTTCACAGATTCCTTTGAAAGGAACGTCTGTGTCATTCTGATTTATTCCATCGACGAACTTTCCAGACGATCGGCAATTCTCTTTGAACATTTGCGTCCTACATCTTGTATTTTTGCCGTTAAAACGTTTTTATGCATTGCTTCAATAAGTACACGCCTAATGCACACCTTTTAGTAAAATGTGAATACACATGCGCACGCACAGTGGGAAAGTAGACATAAAAACACGTTCAGATTTGAACGCAAATAAAAACATACGCACAAAAATCGCCCTGACACACACGTATACTCATAAAAGATACAAGAACACCAAACAAAAAACTTCTTCAAATGTAAGTCAGTGTAAAAGGTCGTATAAAAGACATTTTCTCAAATACTATGTCGCTTCAGAACGTAATTGGTTATAACCCCCCAGAACTTCCTTTTTTGAAATATCTATGGAATTCCAACTTCTTGGAGTAAGCTAGTAGAGACCGTTTCCCGTTGACTTCTCCATTGTTTTAGGGTGTACGGCTGATGTAATAGATAGCATCTCGGAATGAGAAATCAGAGCGCTGAGTTCGAATCTTAGGTTCGTTGCATTCACTTACGCGTAAATTCTTTTTTTTACATCATTTCACCCCAAGAAAAACGATAAAGATACTGAGACGCAAGTTTTTCTTTTTTATACAGTAAGATTCACGGTTTACAGGGTCCGGAACACACAAGATAGAGGGTTAAATTAAGTGGTATTTATACAGACAGTGGGGGGGGGGAATATAACGGTTAACTCTAGACTGGAACAGGATAAGATTGTAGTTTTCGGGGAAATATCTTCGGTGGGGTTTTACTGAGAGTTAAATAAAATGAGAAAACGTTAGTGAAAGGAAAGGACAATAGATGAAAAAAATTCAGAAAAACAAAAGATAGCGATTGATGTCGCATTTAATCTTTTGAAGATCGTCATTGACATGAAAGCACGAAGCCGGAAGAGAGTTCCACAGGTAAGATGTGCCAGAGAAGAAACTATCAAAATAAAAGTTACGGTTACATCTAGCTATTCCAACAGTAAAATGACGAGACACTTTGATGCCGATAACCGCTACGTTACCGGCCCATCGCAGTGGAAAATTTACTGACGGTGTTCGCTATTTGATTGAAGCTTCTCATTTATTAAAACTAATGCTGGAACTAAGGCATTTACCTATTTCTGTCTGTGCTCACTTATCGCAAGACATTTCTATCAAATTATTTTTTTTTATTGTCCAGCCACTATTATTGATTGTATAGTATGCTATTGACGCCAGAAAATACCAGTGATGAACCTTTTTTCTGGGAGAGGAGGACGATTTGTGATACCCGTTCTATGTACTCAGTTCACTCAATATGTTACCAAAATAGTTTTTCTTCTTACTATCACACCAGACTACCTAGAAAGTCTGCTGTATCAGCGAGTTAACCTGATAGGCATAGTCATATTAATTAACCTATAGCTGGGGGAGAATAGACGGGATCATATCTTTCCCAAGGATATTTGCGTTTAAGTGAATATAACGAACCCAACTGGAAATGGAACTGGACTGTCCAATTAACAATTTTCAGCTATTACCCGACCTCCACATCCAAGCTTACTGCACTTGATACTTCCTAGGGGTCAATCTATCTAGGTACTAGCTCGACGTTGTATAACTTCAGTGATCGTACTGGAACCTGTGTTTCGAAGTGATATGGCCGTAAGACCACTAAGAATAAGAACTAGATGATATCCTTACATTTTGGGGAAAAGTTTAATTCAGTTTAACTTCAACATCAAATCCTATCTATCTTTCTCTTCTTGACTTAATTTGTAGCATTTAACTGTATAATTTATTTTTTAAATTTTGGGATAAAGAGTTACATTATATATATTCGAACGAATGTCCGCATCCTTGTTGTCATTATAGCAATGTTTCCGCCGACACGGGATGAGCAGTCACTGGGTAGTACTAAACGAGACTAAAACGAGATATCCCGAGACGTGAACAGCAGAACGAGAACAGTCGACTCACGTAGATTAAATAAAGGGATCAGTTTAGAATTCCCTGTAGGTTACCCAGATTGATATCCATCTGAGGAAATCCAGAGGGCACTACAGCCGAAACGTTGTGATAACAACAACAAAAATGAGGATAATATTCCGAATGTAAATAGTATAAATATTAAAATAGAAGGACTTAAAATGCTTGTATGAGATGAAGGTAGAAGGTTTCTTTTTTGCTTAATGTTGTCACTTAAGTTTATCCAGTTCTTTTTCATGGAATCAGTCGGTTGTGTTACTTTTATTTGAGAAGTGTTAGGAATATTTCTTGAGCGATGGGAATCGATGTCTTAGGAATTTACGCAAAGGGATATTTTGCTATTTGTAGTAATATGTAATTACACTGCTTAATTAGAACAAGTAAGGCAAAGAGGCTATATAAGTGACCAAACAGTAAGGGGAGGGCAGAATACGACATGTGGGATTAACGGCTACAGCTGAACAGAAAATACGAAAGAAATCACATTTCATTACACTGTACTTTACTGACAAATAAATAAATAAAAAAAGGACTCATCACTGTCGATGAAAGAGATGGCTTTAGTACGAGTATTTATAATGATAAAAAAAAGACTTGGCCTAATCCATCAGTTTTCCACATTTCAATCTAAAGGAATCTCCTGGAAAAAGAGATTTATGTTTCAGAAGATTCAAAGAGAAGTCTTCATTACAAAAATTTATACTATTTTTATGTTGTTGTTTTTTAACAATGATGTTCATCCTGTGAAAGGCCCAAGAGCCACTTGAGTTACAAAGTAAGATGTACAGTTTGTGGGGTATGTGGCGAAGATAAAGGTTGACCCTAGACTTGAATAGCTTAAGATAGTAATGATTGGGGAAGCATCCTCTTGGGAGTTGTTGGAAAAAGCTGCTCGTGTGGAACTTACATGTCACCATTGGAATACGAAGGGAATGAGGGTGGTTCCCTACAATGTGCATCACATGACAGGGTTTAGCTTATGAATGTTAGAACTGACGGAACTAATGAATGTAGTTTGTCTGAACCTTAATGTGGTCACTTAAGTTTATCCAGGTCTGTGGTCCTTTTTTGACAAATGTTAGGAATAATTCTTAAGCGATGGAAATCGATGTTTTAGGAATTTACGAAAAGAGATATTGCTATTTGTAGTAGTATATAATTACACTGCCTAATTAGAACAAGTAAGTAAAAAGAAACTGGTAAGGGAGGTAGAATATGATACACGGGATAAACTGTTACTGCTGGAGTGAGAAAGTACGAAAGAAATCATATTGCATAACACTGTACTTTATCGATAAAAATGTAACAGAAGTGCTCGTCACTGTCGATGAAAGAGATGGGTTTAGTACGAGTATTTTAGATGATTAAAAATAACTTGGCTCAATCTGTAGAATTCTAATTCTACATCTTTACAAATTACTAAAATATAGCTTGTTCAGTTTCTGTACAAAAAGGGGACCACAGCGATGTTTTGAATAGATCCAACTTCGTAGATCCTTTTTTGAACATTCGTGTTTTGATTGGTTAACAAACATACAAGTAGGCGTTGCTATCCACTGACGCACAAGTTTTATTTCATCGGGTGATCAAGTTAAAATTTTGAGCCTACCCAAGTAAATAAATACAGAACATTAATTCACTTTGGGAGGCGCGGTAGAGCAATAAATAGCGACTCGGATTGAAGGATCGAAGAACCGAGTTCGAATTCCAGTCAAATCCATTGCATTCACTTACATGCTAATCCCCTTTGGAAAGGTATGGATCATCTTCTTCTACCCCAGCTATGGATAACTAACATAGCCTTGCATGGCAACTGGTCTACCGTAGGAAAAACTCTGTCCCGTCAGTCATGTATCGAAAGATACATGATCGCCTAATCGTGTATCACGCATGGCACATAACTGAGTGAATTCACTTTGCCAGTGAGCATTGTGACTTCAAACTATTTGCTACACGAACTTATGTCACTTCATCTGAAGTTTTCAAAGTTACTTGCAAACATATAACGAACTTCCAGAAATTTCACTCACTCATCAATCCATTCACCCAGCAGCTCATAATCATTCCTGCTAGTGAATAAACGTTGCAATTTCATTCAAACAAAACTAAGAACTTTTCGTCAACGAAATCATCTTCCGAACTTTCACAAACATTCCAACTTCAAATCTTATCAAGAGCAGTCATAGAAAGATAACTTTATTCAAACTAAATTTACATAAAATTAATGTGAATTTATTATTTGACACAAACTCTTTAATTTTCTTAACAATTTATTATTACATCCGACTTTGTGAAACTTTCATCACAAATTTTGAAACATTTAACCTCTCAGTTAAACTCACAAGCCTCATTCACACACACACACACACACACACACACACACACACACACACACACACACACACACAGTGTAACATTAATCAAACTAACAAACAATACGAGAGTTCAATCAAAAATCAACGCTTATTCCAAGACATATCCCTGTAATCTTCATACAATATCAATGAAAATTGATTGTTATTCAATATAAATACCTTTGTCTTTTCTCAGTATTGTTCTATACTTTTCTGTTTATTGTCATTGAAGCATAATATAAATGTGTTTAGGATACATGTCTTTGAACACACAGCCCACATTTATTCTTTCAACTATAAGACCCGACATAACAAGTCCTCCACACATCCATCACAGCTTTTGACATTTCAATCTAAAGGAATCTACTGAGAAAAGAGATTTATGTTTCGGAAGATTCAAAGAGAAGTCTTCATTACACGTCATTGGAACCTGGACGACCTGTTACCACATTATACAAGAGTGGCAAAACGGCTCGTTTGACTGATTGTTATAAAACGGAAAGACATTTTTTCTGGACATTGAAGCTGGCTTATGATTTTATTGTACCTGTTATGTTTAAAATGCAATCATGGAAATGAGATGCCTATTGCCTTTGGCCTATTTTCCAGACTTGTTACAATGTGAACATAATTCGTTTAAATTCAAGTAACACTAATTGTGGGGAATCCAACGATATAATAAATACTACTTTCACGAATAGATAATTGAAAATTGGCGTGTTTCTTTTGTGATAGATACAAAATATGACTAATACATTTTCTCTGCGACCCCGACAAACATAAGCTACATAAATGTCAAAAGACTACATGAATTAAACCATAACCTAGTATGCCTTAATAATAATTTAACTGAAGTTGGTATAAAGCCATAAAAAGCCAGAAATACAACGGAAAACCATGAAAATACAGACCAATGAATAGCGACTTGAGGAGAAATGTAGACATAAGGTCCAGTTTACACTAGAGGAGAAATCTAGACAGAGGTCCAGTTTACACTAGAGGAGAAATGTAGACATGGGTCCAGTTTACACGAGACGAGAAATCTAGACATAAGGTCCAGTTTACACAAGAGGAGAAATCTAGACATAGTGACAGTTTACACGCGAGGAGAAATGTAGACATAAGGTCCAGTTTACACAATAGGAGAAATGTAGACATAAGGTCCAGTTTACACTAGAGGAGAAATCTAGACATAAGGTCCAGTTTACACTAGAGGAGAAATGTAGACATGCGTCCAGTTTATACTAGAGGAAAAATGTAGACATAAGGTCCAGCTTACACTAGAGTAGACATAAGGTCCAGTTTGCATTAGAGACAAAAACGTAGACATTGGTCTGATTTATACACTAAACTGCAACAGGAAAATTGGCCTACACTTTTTTGGTGGGGATCAGACTCGACTGTAGAAAATTCAGTCAATATATTCTGTGTCATCATGGCAGGGTAAGTGTAACTTAGGACGAGCCCATTGAAAATGGTTTAATTACTGAATAATGTTGCTATTAATTAACATCAATGAAACAAATGCTTACGCTTAATATAAAAAGCTACTATTTGATATCACTTCACTCATTTTCTTATTTTTACTATACAGATATTGAATTTTTCTTTTTTAATTAATTTAATCTTAAATCTTATTCAACTTCCTAATTAGTATAAAGTTGTCATATGTTTGAGCTGACGTAATAAACCATTATGGGGGCTAATCAACGTTTTATGTATCTCTTGTTCCGGTCTTCTTTTCGCCGACCAGGCTGTGTCGTCTGCAATTTGTTGCCAAACATTTTTTTTTTTACAAACGTTTCGGTTTCATTTCTGGTAAAATATCGAGGGATTAACGTTTTTGTCCGTAAATCTAAAAGAGATTTCTGTAATCGACAATGAAAGCTAGAAAATAAAGAACAGACAGAAAATAGGGGATAAAATGTAATTTTCATCTTATAAATGCTTCCGCGGCAAATAAAAAGGATAAACCGTTTTGGAATTTTATGTATATATATATATATATATATATATATATATAAATAAAATTCCAAAACGGTTTATATATATATGGAGAGAAAGAGAGAGAGAAAGAGTGAGAGAGAGAAAGAGAGGGATGAAATAGCTAGGCAAATTTATCTTTTATATGGATATTGTAAGGTTTTATTGAAAACAAGCTAATATGATACGCGATGCTAAAAGCGATGCATATGACATCTTAGATTTGAAAGAAGTCTGAAAAAAGAATTAAAGAATTTATCAAAGAGAGATTACGTGGGAAATTAGGAGCTTGGATTTTCTTTTATGATATGTTTTCACTTTAAATTTTTACATGAGTTCCATGTCTTTCCTTTTCTCTGGTGTACTAGTCAGGCGTAACGTAAGGATAATCAGTACGGCAAAAACACTATGGGCAAGCCGAGTTCGAAATCCGACTAAAGCAATTTATATCTTCATTTTTCAGATTTTGTCTTATCGAATTGATGGCCCCGGAAAAAACAGAGACGATAAGAAAAAATGCAAGACGTAACGCGACAGAAAATATCCAATCATATCCCAAGTTTACCAACCACGTATTTGTGTCCATTTTATGCCTGTAGTATTTTGTTTCAAAAAGTAATCTCTCTCCCAAGATCTATCTCACAAAGGAATAAACGCGAGATATATTTGTCTACAGAATGTGTTTTCTTTTAATCATTTCAACCTAAACAAGGCAATAAAGCCTCTGAGACGCAAATGGTTAATGGGAGCCAAAGAATATGAGAAAAAAAAGATTATTAAGGAGAGAGTACAATGAAAGTTCCCAGCTATAGGTAAAATAGCTCCACTGCCTTGTGGAAATCTCCGGGAGAAGAAAATGCTTAGGAGTAAACCCTACACAAAAAGGCTTTGGAGTAAACCCTACCCAAAACCCTAAGGCGGATGGATGGCACTCTGTGCTACCTTCCGGCAACTCCTGCAGCCGCGCTGGTACCAAACTGTATTGGTTTATCCTCTCCTTTGGACTCTGCAAGCAAGGCCGAGAGGGGAACTAGATATCGGCACAACACGGGAAGTGACAGCGCTACTCCATCGTCACCCGAGACGGACGGATGCCGGCAATGAAAGTACAAGAATTAAGAAATCAAGAGTCCGGAAGCGAGTCCACCCGATTTTTTTTTACTTAAAAATTCTTTCGCTTATATTTTTTTTTGGGGGGGGGGTCAAACTAATTTTTAATCTTACTAATATGAAAACCCCTTCTCGACCACCTAGTAAAAAGTTTACTCACCCTAAGGTATTCTATTGATAATTATAATTTTGGATATAAATGAGATTTAGGGAAAAGGTTTGTGCAAAAAAGTGACTCACTAATTTCCTGCAACTAGTTATCAATAGAAACATAACCGAACAGCTTTAAATAAAGACTAATAGAGGTATAATTTATTTATAATAGGTAATATAGTTCGAAATATTTAATAATCTATGGGTCCTCCTTTATTTTGAGTAACCTTTTCAACCCTTTTTGGCATTGACTTGATTAGGTTCTGGCAAATCTCATCTCCAAGCATTGAATTCCATTCGGATATGAAAATCACAATCAAATCCTCTTTGTTGCTCAACTGCTTTCTCGAGAGCCTGTACTTTATAATGCTCCATAAGTTTTCTATGGGGTTGAGGTCAGGAGATTGGGGTGGCCATGTCATAACACTCACCTGCTTCTCATCAAAGTATTCCTTCATCAATTTTGATTTGTGACAGGGAGCATTATCCTGCATAAAAATGAGCTTGGTGGGGTCGATTTGCACCCTTTCAGCAGAAGGGAGCAGACAAGACTATAAAATTCTCTTCTACTGCTCTCTGCTGAGGGTCTTTTTCAATAGGTTTTTAGAAACCAGTTCCATGAAAAGAATAGCATCCCCAGAACATTATACTGAACGGATGCTTGACAGTACTTACTGCTAAATTCAAAGAGTTTTCAAAGCTTCTTCGGATTTTGGATCGCTTATCCTTTGAATTTAGCTCAACTTTCGTTTCATAGGAGAAGAGAACATTCAGTAAAAAAAAATCAGGTGAGTCACTTTTATCGAACATCACTATATATATATATATATAATATATATATATATATATATATATATATATATATATATATATATGTATATATATAGGAGTATAGGTAATGCATTTACTATAGAATTGCATTAAACATCAGGATGAAAAATGGTCAGGAATGAATGTAATCTGTAGCCAAAAAAAGAGGTTAATATAATATTTTACTGTAGAAATACGCTGAAGTTCAGTATGAAAGGGTGGACAGGAATTAATGTAATACATTATATATATAATACAAAAGCATTGCTGATGCTTTTACTATAGAATACTATTGAATATTCAGGAAGAAAGGAGCGGTCAATGTTGAAGAATTAATGCTAGTATTATTGACAGATTAGAGCGACTACGTATGTCATGTAAATTCATTGCTAATGATTTTACGAGCTTCCTGTCTTGCAATATTTGTCTTCTTCCCTCTTCCTTCATCTCTTTGGTTGTCTGCTTTATTTCTTTCTGTCTAACTGTCTTAATTTGGTTTTAGTTTTCTCCATTTTTTCTATTTCCATTAATTTTATTTCTTTTCCTTTCCTCTTAACTTTCCTTCTTCCTTTTCTTTGCTAAAGCTCCTTCCGCTATTTGTTTTGTTTTCCTCTTTTTATAAAACTTCTACGTGCTTTCCTTTTCTCTCTTCATTCATTATATTATTGGTCTCTTCCGTTTCTTCTCCGTTCAAAATTGATTCCTTTTCCAATTACTTTTATATTTTTCGTTCTTTGTCTCATTTCTTTCTTTCTTTCTTTCTTTCTTTCTTTCTTTCTTTCTTTCTTTCTTTCTTTCTTTCTTTCTTTCCCAGATTTTGCATCCTTCTTTCTTGGTCATTTCATGCTGCTCAATATATTCTTTCTTTCTTTCTTTCTTTCTTTCTTTCTTTCTTTCTTTCTTTCTTTCTTTCTCCCCCAGGTTTTGCATCCTTCTTTCTTGGTCATTTCACGTTGTTCAATACCTTCTTTCTTTCTTTCTTTCTTTCTTTCTTTCTTTCTTTCTTTCTTTCTTTCTTTCTTTCTTTCTTTCTTTCTCCCCCAGGTTTTGCATCCTTCTTTCTTGGTCATTTCACGTTGTTCAATACCTTCTTTCTTTCTTTCTTTCTTTCTTTCTTTCTTCACCCTACAGATTGTTTCTACTTCGTCCTTTCTTTGGCATATTTATGTTTCTCAGTGCATTCTGTTTTTATGCTTTTTTTTTCTTGGCGGTTTCTGCTCGTTCCTTTCCCTCCTTTCCGCCATTATATTGCCTCTTGTGACTCAACAGTTTCTTTTTTTTACCATATTCTTTTCTTGAGCATCTTTCCACACCGGATCCTCTCTCCCCATTCCGAATGCGACAGACCTTCCTCTCCACTGAATCTTCGTGAAGTCTCCTAGTCAACCCCATTTCAAACAATGGCCTGCTTAATCAAAACGCTTTAATTCCGGTTACGCCGGTGCCTCAGTCATTTTTAGACTACATTTACCATTACCTCGTTCTATTTTCAGCGCCGTGGACAGTGTCTACAACAGTCTCACTCATCCAGAATTTACGGCAGGCGTTTCTCTTGAAGCCGCTTTTCATTAAAGTTCTGTGCTGGCATGATTAACTTCGATAGCCATATCCATAAGAAAATGGCGACAGTAGCATAAAAAAAGAAAAGTAATAGAAAAAGTTAAATAGAAAAAAGAGGAAGAAGATCGAAAGACTGAGATATGTTATTATTTCGTAAGTAACCTAGATCATATCTCTGGTTGATGTTTACATTTGTTCTCAGGCGTGTATAAATAGATTGTATTTGTATACAACGGTCTGCTGAAAGGTTCTCGGCCATAGCAATCAATAATTCTATAAAAACTCTTGTGCATTTGATTAGATCAGAGAAATTAAGTAAGATCTAGAAATTTCCAGAACTTCGTGTACACGCACACACACTTTCGAAATATGACAGAGGCTTTTTGTGCCTTCTTTGTTGGCATTTCTCTTGACCAGGTGCGTTGCGCACAGACATCAGACGTAGATCGAGCAGAGGCGAGGAATCATGGCGGTTCCTAAGCAGCGCGTTCGAGATTGTCCGCTTTATGGTTTTAACTTGGGCTTGTCTGCAGCCGCCTCAAGTCACCAAATACTGGGAATAATGCTGTTAATGAACGCATCGGCAGGCAATGGTTCCAGACGTTCAGGTCGGGAGATCTGTCCCTTTGTGATGAGCCGGTCACATGTCCTGGATGATAAGACCCTGAAGACGGCCAAAGAGAACAACAACAGCCAAAGGTGTGGTGAACTTGCCGAACGCTTCTAAGTTTCTGATGAAACAGTCAGATTTCACCTGTCCACATAGGGAAGGCATACAACTTAGGAAAATGGGTACCCCGCACAATGTATGAAACCAACAAGCAACAACATGTGACTATATGCTTCTCGTTGCTTCCTCAGAACCGCAACATACCCATATTTGATGGAGTGCTCACCAGTGACAAAAAGTAGGTCCAGTATGATACTTGCAAGCGTGTCAGGCATTGGTTTTCACCACGAGATATTATGCCTCACACCACAAGACCACCTGCTGCCAACGGGCCGAACCATTACTGCGGATCTGTATTTGCAGCAGTTGCAACGTGTACAACAGACAACGAAGCAGAAGGAATCGGCCTTGGTTAATAACAAGTATGTATTGTTCCTCCATGACCATGCTACGCCTTATGTGGCACGGGTGGTCAGAAATACTATACGGAGATACTGTGTCATCGACCATACTCCACGGATCTTGCGCCAACAGATTAACACCTCTTCCATTCCTTGTAGAACTACCTTCGTGGGAAATCCTTCGCAAATTAAGTAGGCATTCACAGACTTCTTTGCGTCCAAGATAACTGATTTTTACCGCCATGACATTGCGCAGCTGCGGACACACTGGCAAAAGTTTCTGGATGCCGATTGGGATTATTTGTGGATAAACATTATGATAAATTTGCAGTATATCCATTTTTTAACAATTTAAAACGGTAAGGACTTTTTTGGTTATATTGTATTGCTAATTTCTAAAGAAATAAAGTGTACACTATTAATTTTATATCAATATCTTTCAGAATTTTACATAAACCATAATATACTCCTCATCTTCAACATGTAAAAGAAGAGGAGTGTTTACTTTATTCATGAGTCCAATCTTGGTCATAATGTTTCTTAAAATGCTACCATCATTAACAGAGCATATTGTGAAGGTTTCACTTTGGATCATACAGTATGGTGCTGGTTTTTGAAGTTCTACAGTAGTTATATGAATCTCGAAGACCAAGGTGATACATGATACGCATCTGAAATGGACAATCAATATCTGAAAACACCCTTCAAAATAAATCCATGTCAATGTGTCAGATAATTGATGCCAGTCTTTCAACAATATCGAACCATCTCAAGAAAATTGGCACGAGGAAGAAACTTGATAAATGAGTTCCATATTAACTCAGTGAAAGTCAACGTTTTGAAGTGTATTTGGGGCTGCATCTGCAAAATTAATAATAACTTGTGAGGAGAAATGACTCTTTTATGACAATTTGAAATGATCGGTTCAATGGCGTGATCATAACGAAAGACTTAAATACTTTCCAAAACTGAAATTGAACCAATATATTATGCTGACAGTCTTGTTTTCTGCCATTGGTGTTATCCATTATAGCTTTCTGGAATCTAATCAAATCATTACCGCCAGCAACTGGAAAAATATTTGCAACTGGCACTGATTTATCAATGTGGTCCAATTCTGCTTCATGACAATCCGTTTACGTTTTTGCATGAGTCCAAGGCTGGCTATAATGCTTCTCAAACTGTTGCCAACATTAACAGAACATGGAGTGAAATATTCACTTGGGATCGGACAATATGGCACTGGTTTCGAGATATGCCTCACACCACAAGACCACCTGCTACCAACGGGCCAAACCATTACTGCGGATATGTATTTGCAGCAGTTGCACCGTGAACAATAGAAACTGAAGCAGAAGCCTTTACCTTATCGATAAATTAATTCAGTGAAAGTCAAACAGTTTAACGTTTTGAGGTGTGTTCAATGCTATGACTGTGGAATTCGAATTGTCACTTTCTTGATTGAGTCGTAGCGTGTAGTGAGAAATTGATCCTTTATGACAATTCTAAACTATCGGCCCACGAGAAAGCAAACAAACACTTTCTAAAAACGAAAGTGAACCAACTGTATGGCTTTCTGCCATTAGTGTAACCCATTAAAGCTTTCTGGAATCTAATCGTAGTCCAATTTTGCTTCCTGACAATGTTCGGCCATATGATACCGGGCTGAGACTGCAGAAGTTCACAAACTTCGCATAGGAGATTTTTCCATACCCGCCATATTATCATGGACGTTCGCCCACTGAAGCCCACATTTTCAAACATCTTGACAATGTTTTAAGCTAAAAATGATTCGGCGCAAAGATGCCGATGAAAATGCAATCAAAGATTTCCCGGTATCCAAAACTTTAGAGTTTTATCGTAAAGGCATAATTTACCTATAGCAGAAATATATAGAGACCCACGAACATTTTCTTGCTGTTTCACTGTTTCAATACATTAAGTCGGGAATAAAAGTTGATTGTAAAATCGGATATTATTTCTCAAGGAACTTAATATATTTCTGAGTATATATTTTTTGCTTTGCTTTAAAAAATCTCTTTGAAGATAGTTTGATTCTTATCCCTTATACACGCCACCGTCAAAATATTTCTGTGGATAAGTATTATTTATGTATTTATATCATATTTTGTTTTAGTTTTCTTCACTTCAACTTCAAAATGATTTCCCGTTCGCTGTCGCCAAACGGCTCGGCTTAATAGTCGAAGGGATCAAACTTTCTTTTCTGTCTACATTAAGATATAATAGTATTTCTTCGTATTTCGGTGCCAATTTTTTTTTAACCAGGAACACCGGGCGTCAGTTTAAACTGACGTGTTTTGCTCCATACTGCGACCGTTTTGTATACAGTTTAATTTTCTAATTTCAAATTAAAAGTTGGACAATTTTCAATAAATTTCAGTGATATTTTCATTTTCCAAAATTATAGTTTGCAATTAAAATCTAAATATATGAAAAAAAAAGAAGGAGATAGTTCAAACTGACGGCTGGACTTTAAAAGTTTGAAGGTGTGATGGAGAAGGAAAGGAAGAAAGGACGGGTTAAGAAATTTATATGAAGTCGTTTGAATTTAATTGCAGCACAATCAAATTCATTGAAATAAAAACGCCAAAACATTACAAAATTTTATGGCCTGTAATATAAATCTCACCTCAAAGGTCTCTATGTGTGTGTAAGAGTGGCCCTGGCCAAAGTATACATTGGGTTTAACGTCTTTTTAATATAATTTCTGTCTGGGTATTAAAATAAATACAGGAATGTGGTTTACCTATCCTCTGTCTATGTTTCCCTCTCTCTCTCCCTTTATCTCTCTCTCTCTCCCTCTGTATATATATATATATATATATATATATATATATATATATATATATATATATATATATATATATATATATATATGGCTGAGTGGCGAGAACTTCGGTTTCTTATCATGAAATTTGTGTTCGAATCTCACCATAGTCGATTTGTCAGGAAGGTAATTTCTTGATGTCATCGGTCTGAAAAGTGCCTGAAAACCATACCACGTCTTGACCCAAGTCTTGTGAATGAAATTGAGTAAACGGAACCCGTTGAGAGCCGTCGATGGTTGTGCTAGCATGAACTCACAAGTCATCGTGACCGAGGGTTTGAGCGTGCTAGCCTTGTTTCGACTGTTGACCCACGTTAGATAACGCTCTCTCCCAGAAGCTGCTACTAAAATCCGCTCACCATAATTGCAGTATAGACTACAGGTACGCTCTGTGAATGTTAAAAACACAAATGTGCCTGAGCAGGCGCCTGCAACAGGAGTTAGCTTGGATGTCCGCTTACTATCCATCCATCCATATATATATATATATATATATATATATAATTAAGTAATTCATTGAGTCTAGAAGAAACCTCAACAGAATGCAGAAAACACTGGACGGCTGTTTCGATCTATATTTGGGACTCATCAGCAGTGCGCATCCACTACCGAGAATTGAAACCCGGACGGTTACGTTATCAGGCAAACGTCATACCAACGGGCCTCAGTGACGAAGAGGTAGCAAATTAGACTCGATATAGCGCCGTTCGATCACTTATTCCGTGGTGTAACTCATCCGAGTTTCTCCTTAGCCATGGGACTGTGCTCCCACGAGCCACGACTACTATCACCAAGCCGCTCAGTCCAGAGCATGAGAAGCCGGTTCAGACAAGGATATACAAGTGATAGAAATTAGGAGGATTTGAGATAATTATAATTAAGTAATTCATCGAGTCTAGAAGAAACCTCAAGAGAATGCAGAAAGCACTGGACAGCCGTTTCGCCCTATATTTGGGACACATCAGCAGTGCGCATCCACTACCGAGAAGTGAAACCCGGGCATTAACGTTATCAGGCAAACGTCATACTAACTGTTCCAACGGGCCTCCGGGACAATGGGGTAGCGAATCTATATAGCGCTGCTCGATCACATATTCCGTGGTGTAACTCATCCGCGTTTCTCCTTGCGCATAGGACTGTGCCTCCACGAGCCACGACTACTATCACCAAGCCGCTCCATCCAGAGCATTTAATTTCGCTACCTCTTGATGTTGATTGAATTTCTGCGGAGGAATTAACGGGTATATTTAAAATAAATCACTTTTAATTCCATTTTTCCACGAACATTCGAGTGCCACTTGTATCGCTAGAAACATGTTGCACTAATTTCCATGAATATACAATTTGCCACTCATAAAAAAGAAAAAGAAAAAAATAGGATTAAAAAACACCATTTTTTAAGGGTTGGAACACCGTCCACTAACACCGCTACATATCAGTAATTACGTCAGCCACAGTAATTAACTTAACTACAAATCAACCCTAATAGGATAGAAGGAATACGCCTTGTAGTTTGATAACAGCGAGCTTGTTTAACAGACACTTATCGTGTTGTGAGTTCAATCTTCCACAGTTGAGGCTTTTTATCAGACTAACCTAAGCATATTCATATATTCCACACGTAATATCCTCTCCGTGTTGTCGGTTCGATACTCATTGAAACAGGTTAATTTTCGTAAATATTTTTTTTATTAATCAAACTTAAGTGAATGATTAGCAATCTAGTCTGGTTCTCCTTTCCGAGGCAGGTTTATTGTTGATGAGTAGCATAGGCTGATGGCATAGATATTCATTGTTGGCATGAGAATGATCTTGAACAAGAAAATCAATCTTTTCTAGCAAACGTTCCAATACAAAATCTATGACCTGGAATTGGAATGAAAGCAGTGATGGCGACTACCCTGGATCCGCCATCATAAAAATGTGAAATTAATGAATACAAACGACTTCAAAATCCGTTGTTCTATGGATCAATTATAATAGATTTATTATAGGAGATATTGAAATTGTACTTTGTTTTCCTTTTTGGATACATTTCCTATTCATTTTTGTTGTTGCTACTGTTGGAAGTCTTCAAGTGATATGTTTTTTGTTATTTGCTAAAGATCTTTGTTCATAATTCCGTAGCGACTGTCTGTAAGATCTGATGGACGATTTCTTTAAGACCTAGATGAGTCATTCGCTTGATGCTGTTTTTTAATCTTCATCTGAGAAAACGATTGTATATAGCTGATATGCATAAAAAGAAGACAATTGGGAAATATATTTCTTAGTCATTGCCAACGCGTTTCGTCACTCCGACTTTATCAAGGCAAGTTTAAAGCGAAATGTTTATTAGTTACATCTAAGCCTCGTTCTGGATATTGGTAACTTATTGGTAAGAAATATATTTTTCAATTGTCTTCTTTTTATCCAAATTATCTTATCCTCACAATTATTCTGAGAAATTTAACAATATGTCGATATGGAAAACTAAAACAAATTCTTAGTATAAAAAAGTTACCAATATCCAGAAGGAGGCTTATACAAGAACGTCCCCTTTTTTAATATTTTGAATTTAATGTAACTAAAAAACATTTCGCTTTTAAACTTGTCTTCATAAAGTCGGATTGACGAAACGCATCGGCAATGACTAAGAAATATGTTTTCCAGTTTTCTTCTTTTTATCCAAATTATCTTATCTTTAGAATTTTTCTGAGAAATTTAACTTATAGATGATATTTTAGGCATTTTGAACGAGTTGAGCGCCATAAGAATGTCGAGGTCTGACGAGGTTATTTTGTAACATGACTATTGTTAATGGGTTAATATTTTTGATTCGTAGCATCTTGAGGTTTTGCCTAAAACGATATGAACAGGTTTAGAGGGATATAGATAGAGAGATATTTGAACACGCTCACATAGATATGAACATATATATATATATATATATATATATATTAATTGATTTAAAATATGTTTTTTTCGCTACACTGTTCTTTCTTTATATATATATATATATATATATATATATATATATATATATATATATATATGAACAAGTTGATATCAATCGATCGATCGATAAATAGATAGGAACAAGAGAGATATGAAGAAGCTCAGTGAGATGTGATTACTCAGGCACATCATCCAAAAACACGGTGGTGTTCAAATTTATCATGCGATAAAGGCTTGCATGCTTAGACTAACAGCATCCATAACCCTGATTCGTAAACTAGAACAGCAACTACTCAAGTCAGTATGCAACATAGCAACTATTAGACAGAAACCAAAGTTAAGCAGAAAGCTGCTGAATGTGATAAATATTTTCTGAGCTTTGCTTAAAGCGAGACAAATAGAAATTTAGGAATATTTTGTTACGCAGACTCTCTACGCGTGGACGGTCCATTTACATTAAAACAAAAACACAATGTTCTAAATCGTTTTTATTTTTGCATTTGGCCCTGAAGTCTAATAACCCTGACGAGAAGCAGCTCTATCGGCCAACTAGCAGGTCAGTCGTTTGAGGAATGTCGACAAGAGAAAAAAAATGTAAAAAAACAGTAAAACCCCAAAAGATAATTGTTAATTATGTCTGTTATTTTTCTTCTTCAAAGAAACGCGCACCTACACTTTTAGTTCATCAAAGGATTTTTTTTCATTTTAGCATCTGCTGAAAAAGTTATGGCAATTTTACCAATCTCTTTTTTCTTTCATTAGGAAAGACAAGTACAAGTGTACAATGCTTGCGGGTTTGGTAGGTCTATTGTCTGCAATGAGAGTAATTGCGAACAATCAGTAAAAAGATTGTAAGACTCTGATTGGTGCTTTTTCTATTACAACAGGCAAAGTCATTTAACTCCACCTCTGAAGAATAATGCCACTTGGCCAAGTCTACTTAATATAATTGAGGAAAATCACTTGGAACACACATACACTCACATACACTCACATACACTCACAGACATGCAAATTAATAATAATAATAATAATAATAATAATAATAATAATAATAATAATAATAATAATAATAATAATAACTGATATGAACACCACCCAGACCCAGTTACGGAGACAGGACCTGTTACAATTCTATGGGACTACACAATACACACTGACAGAACAATCAAATCCAACCGCCCATACATTGTTATTAAAGACCACAAACAAAACAAAATGCCTCCTTATTGATATGGCAGTCCCTGCAGACTGCAATGTATCTTTGAAGATATTCAATAATCTGTCAAAATACAAGGACCTTGAAATCGAAATCACAAAAATGTGGCACATGGGAAAATCAATAATCCCTGTTGTAGTTGCAGACCTAGGATTGGTTGGAAAATATTCTAGTAGACTAATTGAAGGGATTCCTGGAAATCCATGCCTCAAAGAGATACAAAACATTGTTCTCACAAATACAGCCCACACTTTACGAAGGGCTTTATATATGTATTTTTTGTCATGATAACATTTCTAATTTTAGGTTCCTGGGTGGGAGCCGGAATGAAATGTGTAAACGCCAGAAATCAAAGGAAATAATAATAATAATAATAATAATAATAATAATAATAATAATAATAATAATAATAATAATTCTGTGATAAATATCTAGAAACAGTTGACCATCTTGTATCAGGTTGCACGGTATTAGCACCCACTAAAACAAGGTATGATAGAACGGGTCAATATCTGCACTGGAAAATATGCATCTTTTACGGGTAGGAAACTGCAACAAACTGGTATGAACACTATGATCGGGTTACAGTAATAGGACCTGTAACAATTTTATGTTACATTGCAATCAAAGACCACAAGAACAAAATGTACTTTCTTATTGACATGACAGTCCATGCAGATTGTAATGTATCTTCTGAAGATCTTCAAAATACAAGGCTAGAAAAATCTTTAAAGAGCTTAAAAGACCTGCAGCACTTTCGACAGTTACCACAGGACAAGGATCTTTGATTGAAGAACAGATAAGAGTTATTTACAAAGTTAAAGGAAATAAGAAATCACACTGATTTGCAGAATCCCTTCTATTCCAGACAGATCCCATCGATTTTGAAATGAGCGTTTACTCATTTCAACTGAAGTTTCTATTTTTATAATTTCAATTTTTAAAATTAGTGTATTATTTTGTTTGAATTCCATGTCATTTGAGAGCATTGTTTCAATTTTATTTGTCAGAATCTGGCATCTGCTGTCGTCTCATTTTCCTTGTACAATATTTCTATGATCCCAAATCTCTTAATCTTCAAGGTTAACACACGATTACTGATAGCTTATATCGCCGCGTCAAAACCCTCCAAGTGTGAACCCAGAGTATACCTCAGCCTATGTTATTGTAGGGTAAGCTTTTTAAACCCTGAAATTTACCTATACTCGAACAACGAGCATTTCTCTCAAATTGATTTGAAAGATCCAGACTTACCATTATATTCAAGTCTGAAACGATGTTGTCTTCAATTTTTATTACGTGTTTAAATTCCTTGCATGTGATTTATAATTGACTGACAGAATGGTAAATATATAGAACCATTTGGAAAAACAACTCCTGTTTTGCTATGATCAGAAAGGTATATTTCATTTCAATGAAATCCACACATAGCGAGACACAAACCTGATTCGCGTTAATTATCTGAACGATTTTAACATTTTTACCTCAACTGTATCGTTTTTTAAAAATTAGATTTTATTAATTGCAATGCAGCAGAGAGTTACTCGTGTGCATTTTACAAATGAGCGAATCTATACGTGGTCTCGATTGGAATGGAAATTAACTTGATGGATTAGTATGAACGGTTAAGGTAGGCAAAGTAGGTAATTTGGATTTTAGTAGCATACCAGAAGTCTACCAAATAGAACATACATTTTTATAAAGGTTAGTCAATACAACAGGCGAAATGGGGTTTATAAGGATGAAGATAATGAAATTACTATATATATATATATATATATATATATATATATATATATATATATATATATATATATATATATATATATTCTGTTTGTGTGTGCGTGTATATGTATGTGTGTGTGCGTGTATATGTATGTTTGTGTGCGTGTATATGTATGTGTGTGTGTGTGTTTGTAATACACTTTCGAAAACTTTTACATCGCCATGTTTTACTGATCAAATATCGTGTTCAGTAAAAAGAATTTTATTACACCAAATCTTCATCCGCAAGATCGGTAGTGATTCACGTTTGTTATATAAAAGATGGATTTTTGTTTTACTTTAATCTATCCAAGAACCTTAGTATACGCATAGGACAACGGTATGAAAAGAATTATCAATAACATTCCATCACGCCTATAATCTTTAAAGAACTTAAAAGACCTGTAGCACTTTCGTCAGTTAACACAGGACAAGGGTCTTTGATTGAAGAACTGATAAGAGTTATTTACAAAGTTAAAGGAAATAAGAAATCACACTGATTTACAGAATCCCTTCAATTCCAGACAGATCTCATGATTATGCATCGATTTTGAAATGAGCGTTTACTCATTTCAACTGAAGTTAATTTCCATTCCAATCGCGCATTTTAAATCTTGGTTTTGTATTTGGGGGCCTCGGACACTGAGAACTGCCTCCAGTGTGAAATGCTTAATTATTACTGCTGCACAGTAAAATGAATGCTTAATATTTCGTAAAAGTCTAATGTGCCTCATTGACTAACGGCAAATCACTTACAAAAACTGACGATGATTCTTATTTCAAACAGAAAATGTTTTCCGTTCCGCTGATGCGATGCTCGATTGTTCATGGTGTTCAGATTTGGGCTTTTATTTGACCTAAACATTTTATTTCACTTAATACCTGTGCAAATTTACCTGTATATTTTCCAATTAAAGTTTTAAAAGACGTTAAAATTGCAACCAATAAGGAATTGTCTGGTTTATTCCTATGTTGAATTCACCAACATATTGCATTGTTTATTATTTCCTTTATAATGATCAGATGTTGTCGAGACGCAGCTGATAATATAACTGATATATTACCCTGGTTGCAAGTAGGGATGCTGCTTGTTGTATGCTAGACTATAGCAAATTTTGATCTCATATAGAGTTTTGAAATTTAGCCATACAATTCTAATTAGCTTTCATCTGATCACAATTCCTTTCGCCATATGTTATCTCAGTAATTGACGTGCGATTTTACAAAAAAAAAAAAAGTTTCACTTGAAATGTCCTTTTTTTTCTTAGAAAGACATAATTGCCCTGTTAATTGCCGTACACTTTTAATTGTACTAGATTTTACTGTAACTCCACAAATATCTACAGCTATTTCAGAATTACATTAATACTGATAAAATATCTCGTACAAATTTTGTCAAAGCATCTTTTGGAAAGACTTGGTACAAGGCTGTCATGTATGTCGGTTGTTCAAATTTTGGAAAAACAAGATTTCTATAATCAGTTTACGAACATTAGAAGCTGATTTAAAAAAAAAACCAAAAACGTTTGCAATTTAATATAGCTCCTTTTAAATGTTTCTCAAATAATGATATTTCTGGCTTGTAGATGCAATTTTTACACTATTTTGTCACAACGTGAGCTGACGACGCACATGTGAGGCCGAAAGCATGTGATACGCAGAAAGAGAAAATTTGTTTTTAAAATATACTTAATGAGACAATTTTCCAATGGAAATTTCAAATAAAGAAAAAAAAACTAACATATTGCTACCGAAAATGGAAACGATTGCAGTTTTATGAACACAGCGTTTTTACGGTAACAAATTTACAACCAGTCATTTTACCATTTCAATTTTGCAAGTATGCGTTTTTAGAGTCATAGTTTTACAAACAGGCATTTTTACCGCTATATATTTAAAACCAAGCGTTTTAAATTTACAGTTTATTGTGGGAACCTGACATACCTACAAATGGACTCTTTCACACTTATATAATGTGACTACCAATTTCTAGTAAGGAGGAAGTCACCAGGTGTAAGTCACCAAGAGTGTATCACCAGTCCACATACTTTGTACTACGTTTCCGTGAAGAATATACCGTTTAACTTTATATCCGAGTCTGTGTTATTTTTCTATGGTTTCAACACCATAACACAGTTTTACAACCAGGCGTTTTAGCGTTACAATTTTGCAAGCAGGCGTTTTTAACGTTACAGTTTTACAACCGGATATTTTTACTTTTGTTATGATGTTTTAGACACAAAATTTGTTATGTAAAATAAAACAGCATATTTGATTTATGTATAATCTCAACATTTCTATCTATCTATGGACTGATTCATAGCATGAAAAACGCATGAGGCACTAAACTTACAATTTCTATCAATAAATGTACTATCTCTGATATTGAATATTCCCGCAAAGTATAGCAAATATCAAACAATATAATTTTATAAATATATATATATTTTAAGATATTTTTATGTTTATACATTCTTTTTATAAATACAAATATTGAAGTAAATGCTCTGTTTTATAATAAACAGTATTAATATCATTTACAGGCCTGAATGTCCGAGAAATTTTCATAGAAAATATTCGTTTTCCGACAGGAATCGAACCTGTATCCTATACGGAATCATCATTTAGCCTGACGTGCCTTAACCGATCGAGCCACGGAGAATCGTTCGATTAGCAAGGTCGATGTTACTGCTTTTAAACCTCAATTTTCCATGAATCTCTCACGTACATTCATATCTGCTCAAAGCGTATTCAAATGTAAACAAATGACGGCACACATTATTTAATAATCATTTAATAATTGTCGGACTTTGTCCATTTCATGTGTGACGTCATTTGTATGTATAAAAAGAATGTATAAACATAAAAATGTCTTAAAATAATTGTCGGACTTTGTCCATTTCATAATATATATATATATATATATATATATATATATATATATATATATATATATATATGTGTATACATATATATATATATATATATATATATATATATATATATATATAGAGAGAGAGAGAGAGAGAGAGAGAGAGAAAGAAAGAGAGAGGGAGAGAGAACAACTGCTCTTGGCAACTCTCATGATGATTTTTAATGAGTACAACTAAAAGACACTATGCAGTGCGTGCTTCTAATCCAATATTGTTTGTACGTATCTATCTCTGTTATTCAGTACTCTTCTCTGATAAATATAGCAAATATTATCGATTATGCATACATATATATATATATGTATATATATATATATATATATATATATATGTATATATGTATATATGTGTTTGTGTGTTTGTGTATGTGTGTGTGTGCGTATAGAAACGCATATATATATATTCTTAGTATTTTCTATTATAAGATGGTCGAATAATAACGTTTTTTTTGCCTCTGTGCAAAAATGCCAATTATTTCCCTGAACCACTTCCTTCGGAAAATTTTCAGGCATTTTTTCCTCCTCATTTCTTGAAAGCCATCATGCTCTTCATTGCTTCATTAATTGCTTCCTCCCTCTCAGCGTAGCGTCTTCGCTGGATCAGCCAATCATATTCAAGGCGTCGACTTTATCCAATCAGCCAATGAAACGATCGATTCGGTGACATTTTCCCGCACATTACAAATTTTAGAATTTCACTCAATTTCGTTGATTTATTTTTCAGAAAATTATTTTAATTCCAAGCTTTCTGGCCATTCCATTTACCATTGAAATTCGAGACAAATTCCTCGGTCTCATAAATCTTTCATATATATATATATATATATATATATATATATATATATATATATATATATATATATATATACCAAAACAAACACACAGACACACATATATATATATAAAAGTCAACAATTATATTTTATATTTTCACACGCTCTATCGCTGATATTGAGTATTTTCTCTCATAAATATAGCATACCTTAAAACATATATTAATATGTTTTAAGGTATGCTATATTTATGCATACCTTAAATATAATGTTTAATATATATATATATATAATGTTTAAGATATATATATATATATACATATATATATATATATATATATATATATATATATATATATATATATATATATATATATATATATATTAAACAGATAAACCATTTTAATAAAACCTGTTTGGATGAACACGTGTTGCTTAATTAGACACACACACACATACACACTCTCTACTGGTCGCACACCCGTTGGCTAGGGAGGCTATTCATTCCTATTGCAGACATCCGCTCAGGGACACCTGTGTTTGTTCAACACCCACAAAGCCCACGTGTGGTTTTTACTGCAACTATCCTGACCAGACCTTAGAGTATATACATATCAACTACGATCACGGCCACGATATATCGAACGTGTTCTGGAATTAAAAATATGTCTAGCTTTCAGCAAACAACACTATTTACAATAGCACAACGAAAATGCTTGAAAATGTCTCATAGCTGAGCGGAAAGTTCTCAGAAGTGACAACCATTTGAACAATTTCCACAAAAAGAAATCTCTTTTCGAATAAAAGAAAAACACAATTCAAAAATTGACAGAAGTAATTTTGCACCCTTTTTTAAATTTAACTTTTATTAGTAAGGAACTGCAGACAAAATGCATATCATTCCCTCACTCTCTCAATATCTGTCTGTCTGTTTGTCTGTCTCTCTCTCTATATATAGATATATAATGAGTATACATCCATGTGGCCCACATGTTTTCTTTTAACCCATGTACTTGCTATCTGTGAATTAATTAAACATTATCCTAATGACTAATCTATATTACAATAATTATTTTAAAATTAATGAAATCATTTCGTTTTTTTTCAATTTACTTTCGATTTTAACTACTAACAATTTTAAAATTGCTTACATGAGCGAACAATCCTTGAACGAAGTAAATGCTCTTAGGCTCAAATGTCAATACCTATTCCTACCCGACCAAAAGAAAATTATAGCAACAAATATTGAAATCCACTATTAGCTAATTTCCAAATCAAGTAAATAGTTATAGAATCAAATATAAAAGTCCAATATTGACAAATCCCCACTAAATAAATGCCTATAGACAAATAAAAATAGACCGATTTCGACATCACCTATCATGTGTTGACATATCGTAAAATCATCCAAGCCAAGTCAACCCAGGCCTTATTACTTCAGACAGGTAGTAGAAACAAAAAAGGCTATTATACCTTTTGCTAATCATATCAGTAATGTGTTAAATGTAAAATATAATAAATGCAATGAAAACCAAAAAAGACATCTGGGACATATCGAGATCCCATAGCTTTAGAAGATATAATTTCATGGCAGTTAAATATCTGTAGAGCGACCTACATATCTAATTTCTTTGATTTATTTCATTAAATACAGTGTCCAAAAATATTAATGCACGTCACAGCCCACGCAAATTTCATCGTAATATTTAGAAGTTTCCAAGAACGTGTATCATAACACAAATCTATTTTGACATCAGCCTTCACGGAAAATGCAATTATCGATTATTTAAATTTAGATTTTTTGAAATCGATAACGATTAATCGTTTCGTATTTTTCAGCGATCATTAGCCAATCGTCTTGTGTCTTTTCTATGACGTCAACAAGTAATCATAGCAGGTAGTCAATAATCACGTGATTGCGAAACAAAAATATTTATTTGTTTTAATTTGAGCACCAAAGAACTTTTGTAGAAGGCTTTTAGTGGAATGTGCGGGAAAATTTTACTTATATTTTACAGCCAATCTTTCATTAAGTGTATCAAACGATCGGAGAAGATAAAGATTGAATATGTGGTGAAATATGAATGAGTATTGGCTGAGAATAGAGGTAGCCTAATCGGCAAAGCAGTAGCCAGTAAGACAGGCTTCCTTAGAGAAAAAAGCGCTCCAAATTTGAGTTTAAATTCCCTGGAATTTTTTTTTTTTAATTTCCAATCTGCTTTGCTAACTAATGGTTAAATTGTGACGGTATAAGCATTGTGGTAAAAAAAACAACTTAACATTAGGTTAATAAATATATCATGAAACATTATTTATAGTAATTTTACAATTTTGTCGGATGTATGGCTAGCATAAGAGTTATCGATGCAAAGAGGGGAAACAGCGAGGGGTTTCAAATTCCGATCATATATGTTGTGTTCACTTCGGACTGGGGCCCTCGGGAAAGGTATGAATCCATCAATTATTCCAAATTTCGACTATAGATTAGATCCCAGGTTACACTGGCCTCTCTGGTTTGAGCACTCTGTCACAAGGAAACAAGCCTTTAATCTGACACAAAACGATTTTAACATGCTCTTTTTTTAGCTGAATTACTCAAAGGGTTTTTCATTGATTCTTACGAAAAATAGTGTCAAGATGACAAAACGTCTTATTTTAAACCCCCACCAAAAAGAAACTTAATTAGTGTTGTGCATTTTTTTAAAATATCAAACATTTTGTGAGATGTATAATTATACTGTTACATGGTTTGCACAAGTTTACTGTTGCACCCGGTATATGCATTTTGGTTTCTTTATGAAGGAGACACGAAGCATACAACTAGAAATCAAGAATACACTTAGAAGTATACAATAGATGTAAGCATACACTTTGATGTAAGCATACACTTTGATGTAAGCATACACTTAGATGCCATTATAGGAACGGGACGTTTATATTTGATAGGAGATTTCCAATCTTTCCATTGCTCATTATCATCACCCCTTTATTAATTTTGCACTTTTGACTCTTTACATTGACCCTTCTCTTTTATTAAGATACCTTGTTTATTACATCATGCGTAAAATACTGATCCCCCAATTATAGACCCCCATTTCTATTAGGCAGTTAAGAGTAGGAACACCGCATTTACTACGAGTTGAGCTTGAATAGATATATTTGTAATTATTTCTCGCCTCAACAATCTCATCAGCTAAACCTTTTGTTTTTCGATTCTTTTGCAATCCTTTTAAAACGATTTTGATTTTGATTTAATATATAGGAGTGTTCGTGTTCTATTAACGTTTATTGTAATATTCATAGGAAAAGATATTGCGTTATTGTTTCAACATTGTAGTTAGAATTGATTATTTTTTGAGTATGTTTTGGAATAATTCTTCTTTCTTTCAAATAACATTTCAGATCAGCAAGGTTTAAGAACAAATAAACATGCTTAGAATAGCTCTTATAATTACAGGTTTTCCATATGCCAATGATTTGCATGTGATATTAGGGCACCTCGCTGTGGTGTAATGGTGAGCCAGCTTGTCTCGCTAGAGAATTTAAGACTGAGTAGTGAGTTCGATCCTCATTGGGTGCCCCTTCTTTCGGCCTTGTGCCATATCTAAGCTACGCTTGGAAAATCAGTACATGTGATATCCTTATATAGGAATATATAGGAATAAAGTGTCGTTGCTGACAGTGGAGTTTGAACACAGATCATCAGTGAGCAAACACAGGTGATTCCATTTCTAATAAGTAGACCACGTGATCGTAAAGGAAAGGTGTATATGGCGTCTAATTGTTCACTTTTTCTACTCTGGTCACCTCGGCGTGGTGTAGTGTTTATCAAGCTTGTCTCGCTAAAACAGTTACGAAGGAATAGTGAGTTCAATCCTCACTGGGTGTCATATACTTTCCTTGTGTCACATTTAAACTACGTTTAAAAAATCATTGTCTTGACTTGAGAATTAACTTCCAAGTGTGCTGGTCAAACTCTCGGCCTCCGGGCAGAGAAGAACCCAGACGAGACTCTGCCCTTCGGCAGAGTCTCGTCTGGGGTAGGTACATAGGTATTCACCGGTTATTGAACTCACCATCTTTGGGTCCTGTCACTCGATCTACCCAACGCCTTTATCCACTGGGCCATGTGTCCTTGAGGATATCTGTGTATGAATTTCTAGGAATTATAAACCTAATGTCTTCAGCAACCATTTTTACCTGTGCTTATATTGCAATTTTTGCTGGTATCATTGCAGTTTTTTTACCAGAGCTCATATTTCAACTTTGCTGTTATTATCGCTTTTCTCTGGCACTCCTTATTACTGGTTCCCATATTGTATTTATTTCTATGCTTGGTCGGCAATGGAGAACTTTCAGAGGGAAAATTAACAGGAGATAACTGATAACTGACATCCATTAGACATGGCACGTGGAACTAGAACAGTCTACCCCAGTGAGCGAAATAAAGTGTTCAGCTCGACAATCCAACCACCTGAAGAAGGCCGGAGCATACAACGGCCGAAACGTTGTAATACACATGGCGACAAAGATGAGGACAATAGTCCAAATAATGTAATTAATGTACATAAGACCTCATCTCGGAAATATAGACAGATATATACTCACATACGAATTTCACATGGAATGATTATAAACTGTTTTAGTTATGGCTTTGGTTATGAGAGTTTTTATATTTTATTCTATCTCAGTTTCTACTGCCTTCTCAATGGTTGCATTATGCGACTCTTCAGCTCGGTGTCTCAAGGTCGTTATCTGTTCATCTTTTAGACTGGTCGGCAACCTCGGCTAGAGATCCCAGTCAGGGTTTGGAAAAAAGGTGGATTCGTACCTTTCCAAAGAGTATTTGGGTGCAAGTGAATAAATCTAACCCAGCTAAAATTCGAACTCAGTTCACCGATTCCTCTATTCGAGTCGCTAACATTCATATTACCCGGATGTTCTTTGTTGTATTCTGTTAGAATGGCGTTAATTAATTCTCGCCGTTCCTCTACGGTTGTGAGACTTCGGCTCTGTATTGAAAATAATTGAAAAAGCTTGAACGATTCCAACAAGTCTAGTTCCAGGAGAACCTCAACATCAAATGGCAGGACGGACGCACCAACAATGAAGTCCTCAATTCGCTCAGAAAAGCCGAGCATTAAACCTGCCATCCTCAAGTATCGCCTCAATTTGGCAGGACATTCACCCCAATGGCCCTTCAAGACTCCCGCGGACGATCCCTTGCAGCAATCTCGTCAACGGCAAATGATATGATGGAGCACCAAAACGCAGATTCAAAGACCAACTGAAAGCTTTTCCTCCTTTAGGCCGACAAACAGAGCCGCCGACCGCCGATCCTGGTGGAGAGCAATTCATTTCAGTTGTTCCACTTTCGAAGAGAGGAGAAAGACTGAAGTGGAAGTAAAAAGAGACCCGGATCCAGCAGCTCCAGCCAAGACCATCATCCGCCGTACCATGCAACCAGTGGCCGAAACAGTTCCATTCCCCACTTGGACTTTTCAGGTTCGAGCATTGTGGAGGCACCGGATGAACTAAACTCGGATACGACCGGTGGCATCGAAGGTACACCTTGTGTGGTTAGAATGCTATCATTCCGACAATGAAACAATCCCACTGTGCAGTACCGTTGAAAAATGCATGAAAACCATGCAAAAGGTTGACCCAAGCCTTTTGGTAGAAAAAATAAACGTTCGAAAGGCGTCGATAGTTTTACTAACACGGAGTGCCAAGTGACCAATTTTTCGAACGTTCTGGACTATTTCATCCTCTGATCCCACAAGATTATGCACCCTCACCCAGAAACTCTAACTAAGGTATAGTTGCAGTTGGCTTTGTAGGTGTTGAAGAAATACAAATGTGCTTGAAGACGCGTCTGCAACAGGGATTAACTAGCCATCATTATCATTAACGAGAAGTGTATATTCTGGGATGTGAATATCGCCATTATTTCAATAGTAAACTTATTTGCAAAGCATTTACATTACGCATACATTATCTTCATTGTTATAGATATTTGTCTCGTAATATCTGATCCTAGCCAATCCGTTATCTAAAGTAAAATTATTTACATTGGCAATCTATTCTGTTTGATTCGTAATACACAATATAATAAGTGGCGAAATTTGCATTAACAAATTTAAAATTTAAAAAATCATAAAACAGCTATTAATCACAAAATTTCTTACGGCCCAAAATATTGATTTTAATTGTATACAAATCGATAAAATCATGGTGTTCTGATTTGCAGCATTTTGAAAAGCCGAAATCAGTTCTATGTAAAACAGCTTCAAACTGATATTAAAATCATCGGCATCGCAGTCTTGGAAGACCATTTCTTTTCAATGCTTGAGTCTGAGACTAATGCAGCGTCTCTTATCGCTGCACAGTCCAATGAGTGGAAGGCAGACACGATCACAGATGTTGGATGTATTCATTCTTCCCCAATGATGTTAATGATATGATGCTACCCACCGGTTTTTTTAAATTAGTCCTCGTTTTCTTGGTCTCTTTTTGATGTGCCAAGGTGGTCACATATTTCAAGAGTTCACCGTAGATTGACTTTTAGAAGCAGGGTTGCTATTAAAAAATCTGATATCTTACAAATATCCTTAAATCAAACTATAAAAACTGTGTTTATTTCCTCACCAAAGCCAAAATTTTCCGTGTAACCGTATAATGTTTTAAAATGAAAGCTTGTTTAATATATCCTGTGTGTGATATCGAAAATTATGGGATAATTTAATAAATGCATTTCTATATATCAGAAGAATGTTAAGTAATTGAATGACGAAGTGGAAACAGGTCTATGTAACGGTTTTCGTCCTCTAAAAGGATTTCATTGGACTGAAGTCATGTTCCCTCGTCTAAGAAGGAAAAAATGAAGGTGAAAGGAATAGGATAAGAGTATAAGGAAACAAGAAAATGATGCATACACACATACAGTGACACACGCGTACACATACATGCACGCGAATATATATCCGTTCTTTTATTGTCCTTTTTCCTCGCCTTCACTAAAGTCTTCTCATTCTCCGTAACTCCCAGTCACCCCTTGCGTCCTAGTAGTATTATTGATTTGTTTGGAGTGAAATGATTAAAATAATATATATTTTAACCATTTTAACAGCAAAACTATAACTTAAAAGGCTTTGGTAATTTGCATTGAGTGATTTAAGGCCAGAAAAATGAACTACCTTTGATTTTGTAAACTCATGGAAGTCAGTGAGAATAGTGAATCTAATGTAGTGATTTTCACAAAACACTTAAAGCTCTTAGCGCTCATCAATTCAAGTGAGTTTGTTAATATCGGCTGTTGTTTCGATATAGAGAGCTATTCTATGCGGCATGGAATCGGCGCTTTCATTTGAACCGCAAGGAAAAATAACAACATAAATAAAATAAACGGGTTTTTAATAATGAAGAGATTACCCCGTTTCTCTCAAAGCAAATAAAACTAACAATTCACGAGTCTCTATTGTGTTTTAGTCTGACCCCACAAAGCAAAAGTCGATTAATTCGAGTTTGAATAAACAAAAGACGTTATTTTGAAAATAAGAGTCTTGATCGAAATTCAATTTAAATTCAAGCTGATATGATTTCCCTGTTGCCTGATCACTGATGCTTACACTGGTGGGGTTGTTGTCGGTGAAGTTATCACTGCCATTGTTCCTGTAATGGCTTTTGACGTTCATGTTCCATCTTTCTTTTCATTGTTTTTTTTTTTTTTTTTTATGGCGTATTGAAAGGAATTTACGTTGTCAGAGAGGTACTTCCGTTTTAACCGGAAGCCACAAGAAAATTAATTTTCAAAAGGGAATAAAAACCAACATTGAGCAAATGATAAGCTCGGGGTTATCACAGAAAAAATATCCATAAATGAAAAGGAAATCAACAGAAAAAATTTGAAAAAAATTATAATTTAAATAAATAAAAAAAAAAATAAAAACATTATATTAGAAAGCGCACCGACATATTTGTTTGTTAAAAGTGATATATAGTATTTAAAAAAAGAAACATTTGTCAAATAAGATTTGACGCTTGTTTCAATTGACTTGAGGGGGGAATCTTTTCTAACACAACGACAAAATGAACTCATAGAGATTTTGCTATGAAAAGAAATGTTCTTCATTGTTAAGTCTGCAGAGGCGAAGGCCCAAGAATTTTTGCAATTTATTTGCATCTTTCGTTGTTTTTTTTTGTGATGTGAACAATACAATTGAAGAAGAAGAAAAGAAGAAAAAGAAGAAGAAGAAGAAAAGAAGAAAAGAACAACAAGAAGAAGAAAAGAACAAGAAGAACAAGAAGAGGAAAAGAAGAAGAAAAGAAGAAGAAGAAGAACAAGAACAACAAGAAGAAGAGGAAAAGAAGAAGAAGAAGAACAGAAGAAGAAAAAAGAAGAAAAGAAGAAGAAAAAAGAAGAAAAGAAGAAGAAAGAAGAAGAAGAAGAAGAAAAGAAGAGGAAAAAAGAAGAGGAGGAAGAAGAAGAAGAAGAATAAAAGAACAAGAAGAAGAAGAAAAGAAAAAGAAGAAAAAACAAAAGAAGAAGAAACAGTACAAAACTTCAATACCATTTTCCTCATCGACATTTTCATGAACGGTTCTGTTAAGTATTCGGAAAAAGAAAATTAGCGAAAAGTGAATGAAAAAAAAAGTACGATTATTTTTAATGTGATAAATAAAACTAAAGCACTATTGCAGGACAAATTTCGAATTTTACAATTTTTGTTCGTTCGCGAAAAAACAGCAAAATAGCATTTCCGTTTTTTGGCAACAGCTGATTCCATTGCTCACTCAGTGTTAAAACGTGTTAAGACAGCCAGGGATAAAATATATGTTTGATGAGTAAAGATATTTACCGAGCTTAAGTTTGTCTAACATGAGTGTCATACATAGTATTGAAAAAGGACTAGCACTGATTACTTATCAAAACTTTAGTCTGACACAAGACTGAAGCAGCGTGAAAACTATCTATCTATCTATCTATCTATCTATCTATCTATCTATCTATCTATCTATCTATCTCAATCTGGTCATATCTATCTATCTATCTATCTATCTAATTTAGCATTTCACATCTATCTATCAATCAGTTTTAGACTTTTCAGATCTATCTATCTATCTATTTTAGCATTTCACATCTATCTATCAATCAGTTTTCGCCTTTTCAGATCTATCTATCTATCTAATTTAGCATTTCACATCTATCTATCTATCTATCTATCTATCTATCTATCTATTTTAGCATTTCACATCTATCTATCAATCAGTTTTCGCCTTTTCAGATCTATCTATCTATCTATCTATCTATCTATCTATCTATCTATCTATCTATCTATCTATCTATTTCAGCCTTAGATTAAGACTTCGGTTTCTGGTTTAAAATTTTGGGGGGATTCGGAAATATCATAATCGCTATTTTTTTCTGTTGGCAAAGGTTGCAAAGATGGTTGTGATTGTTGTATGGTTAAATAAAAAAAATATCCAAATTTTGGACAATTTTTATTTTTATTTTCACCAGAAATTAAAGCAAACATTCGAACATTAGAACGGCTCATGATCAGACATAATAGACACCCATTGTCTGTTTATATATATATATATATATATATATATATATATATATATATATATATATATATATATATATATATATATATATATATGCTGGTATGCAGAAAATTAAGAAAGAACACGTTAGGTAAATAATCCAGAGTTCTTTAGTATTTTTGTTTTTATTTTTAAAAAGACAGTGCTCCATACAGAAGTAGAGCTTATATTATAATATTTTTTAAAAATATGATTCCTTCGCTACATAAGAGTTCTCATGTTTCAAAAGCGAGAGCCAGAAACCCTCAGTATAATTATTAAAATTAAGTTGAATTTAAATTAAGGTATCGAGTCCCGTTTCATCCTCAAGCAAAAATTTAGGAATAAGCTATCTTGTGATTTGCGCATGTTTATAAATATGATCCTTTTCAACATTAATTACAATGGAAACGGCTGTAGCGGCCATTTTGGTTGGGTGGTTGAACAGTTAATTCTTATCTACAGATCAGTCACCTTCGGAAAGGTTATGCCGGGGTAGGGTGGGGTATCTATTCCAAAAGCTGATGGTGGCGGTCACCGCCTCGTTAGTTTAAAGCGAAAGATAGTTCGTGGCGCGCCGGCAGGTCGTTAAGTGTCGAGAGGATTTTGTTTTATTTTGTATTATATTATCTATCTATTAATCTCCTTATTTATTTGTTTATTCAAATGGCTGTTTCATATAAACAAGTTGCACTGAACTACAATTTGTTTTTTTGACGACTTCACAGAGGGTTTTTTCTATTTAATGATTGGACTAAGCTGTTAAGACTTTTATTAAACAATAGAATTTATTTATTTATCTATTTTTTATGCTAATTATTTAATGCGAAAATTTGTTGATGTCGGCAAAAGACCGTTAACTCCTGTCTATGGTTTAATAACTTTTCATTATTTAGAAACTTAATGATGTGTAGTTTTTCATGTAGGCATAAAGGGCATGGGTCATCCCAGGTTTTACAAGTTCTTGTTCTATTTATTATTTTCCATTTTACTTTTGGTGTTTTATTCGTTTCTTTAAATGCCAAAAATATTGGGATAGAGATATCTGATTTCTATTTTGAATATTGTTGAAGGAGCTCTTGTTGACCCAATGTATATCCTATCAGTGTTAGGACTCTCAATGGATGAGATAGTGCATTGGTATACCACGGATTTTGTGAGGCATTTATTTTCCAGCGGGCAGTCTTTAGGGTTCCTACAATCACATAAAATCCCGGAAAAACACGCATGCCAAAACAGTATCAATA